>CAXKVX010000024.1:0-482334 GCA_964058865.1 Eleocharis quinqueflora | reverse complement strand
AACGAAGTTCAAGATGTTTTCTCCTTCTTGACTCTTATCACTCCCCTGTGCACTCCTTCAAAACTCCCAATAGTTGTACCAACACGATCGTTGAAGTCCCCTCCTATAAAAAACTTCTTGTCGTTAGGCACACCTCTAAGCATCTATTCTAGATCCTACCAAAATTGCTTCTTGACGTTCTCGCAAACACCAATTTGTAGGGCATACACACTAACGACATTTAAAATTGAATCGCCAACGGCCAACTTGACCGTGATAAGTCGATCTCCTTGCCTTCTAATGTCGACAACTTCATTCTTGAGGCTTTGATCAATTAAGATGCCTACTTCATTCCTACTTCGTTATGTTTCTGTGCACCATAACTTAAAATCAGTATTTTCCACCTTTCAACTTTTGATATCCATTTTTAGTCTCTTGAATGCATAAGATATTTACACATCTTCTAATCACAATATCAACTAACTCTTGTTGCTTACTCATTAAGAACCTTATATTTCAACTATCCAAAGAAATCTTATTATTCTCAGCTAACTTCATTGCCTCTCGTACTCGCCAGGTAAAGTGCGAAAAACCTTCCTCATTTGTCAGTACACCTGAGTGCCAATGTAACACATCACAAAAAAAGTGACAACCAACCCTTGCACATTTAACACAGACTCGAGTTCTAATATGACACGTCGCTACGAAAGTTACGCCTAGCGAAAGTGTATCAAATTTCATTTCCATGAGAAGCTAAAATTTTATGTTGGCTCACCAAGTATATCACAACCCACCTCTTTTTCCAAACTTGAGACCAACTACATTGAAAACAAACTATGCTCAAAACAACACATGCGTAGTTTCAACCAATGACAACTTATGGAATTATATGATTCTATAACACCTTCCAATGATGTTGGTAAAATGAAAGCCAGTTCCATCGACCTTCTGTTTGAATTATTTCTTTTAGTGAGAGAAGGCCAATTTTGGCAAGGAAAGACTTGTTCTACCCCAACCTAAGTAACTACGAGATGCTGCGCGTCTATTAATAAGCAATGTACAGAATCATACAACAACCAATTCTATTCAGGATGGAACACAAGTTACATGTACATGAACACGAGCACAAGACAACTAATCTAAAACTGATACAAGAAGTTTTAAAGATGATACAAATTGATAAAGAAAGTTATGAAGCTTGAGGTTAAGAGCCCGCAGAGAGTGCACCGGCCGCAAACAAAAGATTTCTTCGGGAGAACTAACATTGAAGACATCACATAAAAGTCAATACAAGCAAATAGTTGAAAATCTGAAAGCACAAGTGGCCTCAATACTTAATTACTTACTCGCAGAGTATGAACTGGAGTTGATTTGGTCGGGAGAGCCTTTAGTAACCTTAGTCTGCTTGTGGGCCCAGATTTGCTGCATTGTAAATGGTTTGACAATTTTCAGTTCCTCTTGTGATCTATTTCTTTGTTAGCAAAATTTAATTTCTATCCCTATAAAATGTTGTTCATAACCAAAAAGACGGGAATACTAATTTGTGCCTTACAAATAGTGCAAGTCATTATCTAAAACCTGTCATTTTCTACTATATCAAAGGATTTATACAAGGGACTGGAATCCACAAATTAAAACAGAACAACAGGTCAGCCTTAGAGAAGAACCAATTAAGTAAAAAGCATACCTCTCCTCGGTTTTAAGAACTTTCATACTGGATGTGACATCCCATAATTTTACCATACAATCAGCTGATCCCGACGCAAGCAATGTCCCTTCACAACTGAACCACACAAAAAATTATCATAATTATGTACTGTTTGAAATTATAGTAGCAGTTAACAAGGTATGGTAAGCACCAGTAAGAACAGAGGCTGATCTTATCTAACATTGTATCTTCTTCACCTTTCCCAAAATACATGATGCACACCAAACCTACCATATGAACCTCCTCACCACCTTTTACTTTGTAGATAGAATATGGGAGGATAGAGATTATGTGACTTTCCAAATAGGTAACATACCTGAAGGCAAGTGTCCAGACACAGGAATTGTGGCCCATGATGGGAGAGACTGATCTACCAGTCGAGAGGTCCCACATCATGATCATACCATCCTCATCACCAGACGCCATGAAACGGCCATCAGGTGAGATGGCCAATGACAGCACCATGCTCCTATGGCCTATGAAGAGGCGTACACATTCCCCAGACTGTACGTCCCATAACCGGACAGTTTTGTCACTTGAACCAGTCACAATGTAGTTACAGTTTGGATGCCATTGCACACACTGAGAAGATATGAAAAAAGGCAAGAGAAAAGAAACTTCAATGGTCTGAACTTAGGCACATGTACAAAATTCTAGAGCTAACTAGTAATCGACTAAAATGTTAATTTTCTTGCTTACATCCACATCAGAGAGATGACCAGCCATGACACGAAGAGGCTGTATTCTCTCCACTGACCAAATTCTGGCTGTTCTGTCATGAGATGCAGTTGCAAAATAATGACCCACTGGGCTGAACTGAAAAAGATATAATCAAGAAGATATTATAAATAAGTATCAGCATTCAGGAGAGGAAAAAGTATAAGGTATAAACTGGACCAATAAAAAACAAAAATAATTACAAATAAGTACCAGCACTTTTGGCATGCTAATAGAACAGTAGCTAAAATCAATTCCAATAAATTTGTATAAATTCACATAAATTGTGAAGAAAGTGTGAAACAGTTAGGAGGTGTCCTTTTAAATAGACTAGAAGTGCAGCATCATGCTTCATGACTAGTGATCAGCTAATGGAAAGTCAAAACTACCAGGAATAACTCAAAATAGCATATTTTATATAGAAATATTAAATATTTGAGAGATTAATGCATTACTTGAGCATCCCACACTGGAAAGTTGTGGCCCTTGTAGCAAACTAAATTTGCATTCAGCCTCGTGCTCCATAATCTAACTGTATCATATAAATAAAACTATTTAATATGCAATAAACTGACAAATCCTGTTACAAATTAAACAAAAAAAATTATGAATGTTCACAAAAACTTGGAGACTACAAATAAGTTTGATGTTCTTTGTTTTGATTCGACTTCAGCTTGGGGGAAGAAAGCACCGAAAAAGAAAGTTATCAGAAACTAAAAGAAGTATGCTGGTAATCACAAAAACTATAGGTGAGATTTTAGTTACAAATATGGGGTTTTATTTGCTGTTAAGACAAGACAGTAGCTACAATGTAAGAAAAAAAGGCTTTTTAAAGCATATATATATATATATATATGATTAAAATTAAAAGAATCACCTGTATTATCTGAAGATGATGATAGAAGAAAATCTGCTAATGGACTGAAAGAGACCGAATATACAGGCCCAGAATGCCCCTGTAAAAGGGAATACGGCCTCTTAGCTTCATCAGAAGCCAGGGAATGCATCCCTTGCATTGACCCGTTTTCTCCTTGCGTATTAGCTGGAAATAATTAAATATATAAACAATAGAAAACTACTTTTCACTTAACCAAAGATAAAAGAATAATAACAACTATTTTGAATATCACTTCAACTCAATCGACAAGTCTTGATTGAGATGTCAACATTTAGTTCAGACTTCAGACAAACCTATAAGTGCAATTTCCATAATAAGACGTGGAGTAAAAGAAAACCTTCAAACTACAGACATGACAATGGTAGAACACGTGCAGTAAAAGAAAATTCATCACAGTGTGCTTTTTAACTTTTGATGCCTTATATTAACATCTGAGCCCCTATCTCCTGCTTGAAAGAAATATATCTAAGCTGTGATTCAAGATAAAAAAAAAGTCATTTCAACAAGACAAAAGTTAACAGAACTAACATGCTCTGCCAGGTTGACCAATCCTCGCCATGTCCCAGACCTGAAAAAAAAACCATGGACTTCAACAAGCTGTCCAAAATAATAAAACAAAATAGTATTTGTGCCTCAAAAGAACCTTCACAGAAGAGTCGGAAAAGCCACCAGCAACCAATGATCCATCATGTGATATGGTAGAACAATTCAATCTAACAAATGTTATTGTAATGTATTAGTTATCTTAGTCAGAAAAGATTACAACATAGAAAGCATCAGTACTTCTCAAGTTCTCATTGCTAAAATAATAGAATTTTTAGTACCCATTATGTGTGTTATAAAAAGTATAGAAGCTGACAGATGGCAGTGCTAAGCTGCTCAACTGCACTCGATTTCTTAGATCCTCTAAAATGGAAAGTTCCACTTCTGGGGACCTGAAATTAATTCAACAAAAAATCATACATATCAGTTCCTGTACTGACAAAAACGAAGATCAGAGGTTGAATTACTCTCATTTAACAGAAGGTTCTGGATATCAGTATCCTGGACAGAAAAAAAAAGTACTTGATCTTAACATCCTAATTTAAGAGAAGGATGGTGTTTCGCACGTTCACATATACACCTTTAAGTTAACATAATAGCATGCTACATGGCTCACAACTATGCAAAACGACAAAGGTTACAGATGTCCCCCCATAGACATAACTATATATAGGGAAAAAGAAGTTACTATGCTCTCAGATCTTTTCTAGGCTCCTCAACCCTCTCAAAACCATTTATCTGCCAAAAGACTTATTTTTAACATTACATCTTCTGATTTCAAATATGTGAAGTTAGGCCAATTGTTAAGGAACAGTGAAGGAAGAGTAGAGAATAACAGCTGCGGTAGAGTAAGCTCAGATTTGACATGTGGTGCTGCAGAAACCATGCTAGTCTCGGATCGTATTGTCTTTCCTGTTGCACCAACCACCTTATCTTTTTTCTTTTTATTGCTGACAGCCGTGCCATGCTTAGTTCCATCTGCCCTTTTCTGATAGCCACATAATCAATATAAAGTAAAAATGTCAGAAATAAAACAGAAAGCAACAAACCTAAAACATATTATCTGCCAACAAGTGGTACACAAAGTTAATCCAACAGTAAACTTCTCAACGAAGAAATACTGGCGAGTTTTAGATTCAATATTGGCTTTCAAGGAAAAAAATAGCCCAGCATTAGGTATGGATAGCCAAGTATCAGGCCTGGACAAACTGATCACTAGTAACACAGTATGTCTTTTTCAATAACACTGATCCAAGTATTATAAGTTACAGGATTTGTAGGTCAAAGTGAATTATGACAACTTGCAGTTCTTTTTTGCAAAAACACATATCACTGCAGCATTTTACAAAATGTAAATGACAACAATCACAAAATAAGAAAAATGAAAGGAAGCATTTAGGAAGATTTCAATAGAAAATATATTCCTAAGACAGAATGATTCTAACAACCTTATTATTATCTTCAGGATCACCCTCCTTGTTACCATCAACTTCAGTTTTATCTGACTCAGATAGAGCCTTCTCCATCCTCTCTTCAACTGAATCTTCAAGCAACTGATACAAAAGTAAGTACATCAAAACAATTAACAGTAAAAAAAAAAAAAAAAAGGAACTAGGATTTATGTCAAACCTACCCCCCAGTGTAACTCTCTCTGATTTATTTCTCTTGCGAGATCTTGACTTATTCCAATTAGAGATACTGCCTCTGAATCATCAGATATTGCAGTGGGCTGACCAGGGGTAACTGTCAAGTTAACAAAATCAGAGACATACAGAAAAAAATTGAACCAATTAACCAAAGAAAAATACATTACACACCTTCAAAGTTGATGTGCTCATTAATTACCCCGAGCATAGCAAGAGATTGTTTTTTATGAAGGTATTGTACAAGGAGTTCATATGAATACTACAAAACAACAACAGAAATGTATAAACAAACAGAAAACTAATTAACTCTATATATTGTTTAATCATCAAAAAGTAAAAGCATTTGACATTGCACCTGACATAATCTGATTTTAAATTTGTTTTGCCTCAAAAGGCGTGCCAACTCCATCTCCTGTACATATTTAGAAGACCAATCAGAAGATTTAATGCAATAAAGACTAAACAAACAACACACAAGGATAAATAAGGACAAGATTTGCTACAACCTCCAGATGTGATGGAGAAAGAATGCCTTCAAATTTTTGAAGGTCTCTCAAATTCATCGTTTCATGATCTTCCCGAAATGTGTGAAAAAATGTTCTAGCTGAATCATTTAGAATAGAGAATTATTTGGTTAGTAATGAGAATTTCGGAGACATACTTTTTGTTCATGATGTGACAATTAGAATCAAGTACGATTCAAAACAAGAAAATTATTTAATAACAAAAAATTTCGCCAAGAATATTCCTGCCTTGTTGATATCTGATTTGAAAACAACTACAAACTTAAAGAACAGTATACCTTCTTGCATATGGCCTTGTGAAACTAAATCCATGAAGCAGTGAATAAAAACAGGATATAGCACACGAAGTAGTTCATGCTGCACAGTAGTTCACGAGGAATTAAAAAAATACTTCTGACGGGATAAATTTTGCAACAAGTGGATAAGAAAAAGGGAACAATAACATAACATGAAAACATACAACTGATATGAATTGTTTACCCTATAAGAGTCAAGCGAATTATACGCCCAAGATCTAAGTTTACCATAACCATCATAATATTTAGCTGCATCATTCTCAGATCTGCCAAATCAAAGAAGGCAGATAATATAATATGGAATGCACATACCATTTTCTTCTTGAATTATCTATCATAATAGAAAAAACAAATCTTTATGAGAACTAGTTCACTCCCCAAAAAACCCATAAGGAAGCATTTTTGCAATGGTTAGTCAGTCTCAAACGGACTAAATAACAGGTTACTCAGGTCAAATTATAGTATAGACTGGATTTGAATTCAATTATTTTACCATGAGAATATTATCCATATACTACTATTAAGACTTAACCATAATGATAATAGTCCTAAACTGCATCAGTTGCATAGATAAGTGGTGCAATCAAGCACTCCAAGGAACAAAAACAAACAAAAAGTAACACAGATTCATCGGTAAACATACACCACAACAACAACAAAGCCTTTAGTCCCAAACAAGTTGGGGTAGGCTAGAGGTCCAAAAAAGCAATGTGATAATGTACATATCAGAACAAGTCAGCTATAGAGACAGTACAGAAAAATTCAAACTTGAGAAGATTAAGGG
Organism: Eleocharis quinqueflora; assembly: GCA_964058865.1. Classification (NCBI taxonomy): domain Eukaryota; kingdom Viridiplantae; phylum Streptophyta; class Magnoliopsida; order Poales; family Cyperaceae; genus Eleocharis; species Eleocharis quinqueflora. The sequence goes on along the minus strand of CAXKVX010000024.1, from coordinate 475,239 downwards.
GCAAGAGACCTAAATTTACTCGATTCCGAAATTAAATAGGGTACTCAATAAGACACCTCAAGAGTGATGCATCGGAGGAGAGTCGACTCTGCTCCTCTTGAAGCGCTAGTTCGGCGAGCTTGAACCCTTTCTTTCTCAGGTAAGCCAACACTGTCTTATCGATCTCCTCCTCCTCCATTATCAATTCACAAGCTCAAATCCGAAACCAGGAAGGAGCACAATACTGCAAGAAAAACAGGCACATTGTAGCTGAGATTCTGAAAAGCTGGGAAATATCTGATCGTAATTTGGTAGCCGCTTCTTCTAGGATCGTGCAAAGGAAACACGGAATCCTTGTACTCAAGAGAGAGAAGGAGAACAAGAGACTTCGTATATACCAATAATGCCATAGTTAGAAGTAAGGTGTAACATACCTTATTGGCAATTGAAGAAGAGGCAGAAAGTGACGTGCAGAACAGAGGCCAAAGGGGAGACTAGATTCGGCACATGGCGCGCGGAGGTGTCGTAGTCGGAGGTTGGAAGGGGAAGAGAGACTAGGGTTTACAGACTTCGCGAAGCCGAGACGGGGTCGTCGTAAAGGGGTAACCGTATCCTCGGCGGAAGATTTCCTGCAGCGCTTTTCTCCTCGTCCGTTCGATATGATCGGACGGATCAGATATGATTGGACTCAAAATGAAAAGAAAAATAAAGAAAATCCGCTGCCGATCTGATCCGACACGAATTTCCATCTCAATATTTACTAAAAATTTAAGCATGTGTGATATTTTTTACTTGATTGACAGAATTTATACAAGCAGCACTATAACAAGAGAGTTGATATCATGATACACAATCAATAAGGATATCAATATGCATGTTAAATGAGTTGTTATGTATGTTAATTGTTATATTTATCGCTATCTAACAAGACGTTTAACATGTAAATTTATTTTTCAGTATAATAAAGAAGAATTTAGCATGCATAATAACTTAAACATACATAATAATGTTCTTATGATTATATATTGATGAAGCGTATTGTAATTGTCGTAACATTCTCTATAATAAAGTTAATTCCTATATATGATAATGTCACTTAATTAGGCACAACCAAGTAGCGGGCTATAGTTGCATGAAGGTTCATCTTGGGCCGTATTTCTATCATGGGCCTTTGAGATATTTTATTTTTGTTGTTGGTCTCATCTTCTGGGCCGAAATTTATATATTTCATTGGGTTCTTGTCTCTTTATCAAAATATAATATAATAGCCCATTAAAGGTAAATCAGTGAAGCGATTTTTCGTGAATATTTAAAATTTAAAAGCTTGATCTGTAGTTCTGTACTCAAATCTCTTACTTAACGCGTGCAAAAGAAATTAATGAAAATAATAGTAGACAGTGTAACTGAATTTATGAATATACAGTACTTCGTCTTCATATCATCAATTATAATTCCAAACGATCGGTCGAAATCACTGAATTTGATCGCTATATTAAAATTTTCACGGAGACCGAACTTTATATTTTTTAATTTTCTTTACTATTTAAAAAATAATAATTTATTTATTTTTTCTGAACAATTCAATAATATATATATGAATGATTTTCCCTGTTCCCTAACAAATATCGAAAATCAGGCAGGCTGTACCTATATCAGTGCCAACGAATATCCGACGCCGACCTCAAGTCAAACAAGAGAACCATGCCTAAAAATGTGGCAGATGAGACAAATTTTATGATGTCATGGATGACACAAATACTGTGCTTCGAATCAAATTTTCAGTCTTTGATTTGCATCGAAATTCGTACAAACTAAATTATATAATATCAGACCTCTCTAAATCAAATCTGAGCCGTCTGTTGTCTACAGTACGGAGAATATGAGTCGTTCATTACTACCAAGCGTAAGTGAATCTGGTTCCACTTGTAGCTAGGTGTATAAATTTCTCAAAGATTGATGCTTCCACTGCCACATTCGTGCGTTAGAATTTAGATTAGCTGTTGCTTAGTAGTTAGTAGTAGCCTTTTGACTTCAAAATCTTGAATTCAAGCCTGTGTGACCCCACTACCACATCATTTGCTGATTTTCTCCACATGTTTCTCCAATTTTAGCAAACCGGAGACCTCTCTTCTGCCAAATTTTTATACAAGGGAATTCATTTTCTTTTAGAAAAATTTAAGTAGTCACAACTCACAAGTCAAGATTTCTTTTCTTTTAGAAAAAAATAATAATAATATATCAACGTTTGAGGAATGTTAAAACGTGTTCAGTTCGAATTAATACAGCGATAGCAACTTAGCAAGTGAAATTGATGACGATATTTTCATGTACATAACTTATCTCAATTACCACTTGAAACTGATATATTTATGGTCATTATTAAAATCATGTTTTTAATTTGCTGCTAATAGAATATGAACTTGTCGAGTCACATATAAGAATTTAAGTGAAGAAATCCGAATTAATTTAGCTCATCTACTAGAAATATTACTGAATTAGAAATCAAACAGATTAGAGAAATAAATTTCTGTTAATAGTTCTGGAAACCTTAGAGGTATACAGGTAGCCAGCAGGTGCAGAGCGACATTCACCCGAGTGTAGTTGAATTCTTTTAGAATTTTTGTTTTTAAAAAACGATCATATATTTAGAGTTATTTTTAAAAATAATTATATATTTGAAATATTTTTGTATAAAAGAACCTATAAGATAAGGTTTTTTTAAAAATAAGCATCATTTCGAACTTCCGAAAAAATCGTAAATCTTGAATTCCTGCGAAAATCCTGAATCCTTCCCCGATAGCCGAAAACATTTCTCTAAGTTCCTTGATTCTTTTCTTTTTCTTCTTCTTCTTTCAAATACCCCATAGGAATGTTGTGACTTGATGCACTTACTATCAAGCTAGATAGTGACATAGTGTAGTAGATCTAAATGCCGCCACATTTAAAGAAGTCTACATAACAATTGGTATAATATTACTTATTCCTTATTTGTTTTCTTATCTTTTGAAAATATATATCAGGCTACTTAGTAGAGAGGCCGCCATAATTCTGATTTTTTTTTTTAAGCTGATACGTAGATATCATATTTGATATCAATTATTGATATCGATTTTATTATGTACCTTTAGTTGAGTTATCATGCACATTATTTGAGTTATTATGCATGTTATATCATAACTATGTCAGTACAAAAAATAACATGTATAACTATTTCATTACATAAAATAACATGCATAATAAAATGAAAATGTTGATACCATGTTTTGTTAGAAATGAAAATCCTTGTCGTTCTTGTCAAATTCACGTCATGGATTAATTCAATATCTTCATCACAAAAATAAAATAAAATGTGCACGTCAAATATTAATAACTAATAAAATGATAACGGGTAAGGATACTCCACTGCCATGCTAATCTTACCAATTCAGGCCTTGTTAAGAGAGACTTCAATTTGGTATCTTTGATTTCCTCCAACATTTATACACAAAAAAAACAGGTTCGAGCTAAGTTTCAAACTATAGATTTGAAAATGGCAAAGCATGCAGCGTGCTTAATCTCTCTCTTAGGGATGTATAACTTTAAAGGAAAAAAAAATGCATTTGTTGCCATTCATGTATGTCACATTTTGTATTATTTGATTAGGTAATTCATGCATTATGCATTTATACACTGCACATACAAAAACAAGCGAATTAAGTTTACTCTTTAAATGGATATTGTTAATGTTTTATTTCATTCATGAAATTCATGAGTAGATAATTCGCCTACGTTAAATCAACAAAACAAAAAAAGAACAATAATAGTTTAAGCGTTTTCTTTCGATGCTTCAATCATCAATTTTGTGACGACATGAACCGTTCTAAGAGGTTCATTATTTTTGCAGGATTGTTATCTATAGCTAAAGATATTCATCAATACAAAATTGGTATTTTTTTTGTACTTTCAGTATTACACAGAATTCGTTGTTCATATTCTTTTTAATTAAAACAAAATTGATATAGCGATATCACCATCAATATCAATAAATGAATTCAGTTGCATTCAATTTAAACATGTTGTAGTTATTATACACATTATTTTTGTTATTATGCGCATTGTTGTATCGCCATATCGATACCACCATCGATATCAGTTATTTATATCTATTTGCATTTATTTTCATAACGTGCATAACAGTTCGAATAATATGCATAATAGTTCAAATAATGTGCATAATAAGTTAATTAATTTATTTCGTTACCTCTTCTTTGTTAGTTATGCATGTTAACTATAATGTTATTCAGAATGAGTTATTATGTATGTTAATCATATTATTATGCATGTTAGTTTGTTATTTATTTCAGATTGTGTTATTAATTGTGTTGTGGTTTATGTTAATTCTGTTATTATGCATGTTATTCGTATTACTATGCATGTTTAATTATATTATTATTCAGATTGAGTTGAAGCGATAGGAGAAACTTGAGAGAACTAACCAAGAGAAATAGAGAAGGAAAATCGTGTCAGGAGGCGCATTGTCAGTCGAGCGTTCAGTCAATTAGATGCATAATAACAAAAATAATATGCATATAACAAAAAATGTGCATTATAACTACAACAATGTGTAAATTGAGTGCAACTGAATTCGTCAATTAGTATCAGTGGTATCGATTATGGTATCGCCCAAACATTTCCCTAATTAAAAAGGGTATATCGTGTGCATGATGTAGTGGTGCAAACGAGCTCAACTTGAACGAGTTGAATGAGGTTCGAACTCGTCTTGAGATGCTAACGAGTCAAGCTTGCTCGTTTGGCTACTAGGTTGTGAGTTGAAGGATACACCTCGATTTCGTCTCGTTTAACTTGAGCTAGCTCAACTCGTATCGTTTAGCTCGTCAACATCTCAACAAATAAAAATCAAGTTCTCAAGTTGTAGCTTGCCTTCAACTCGTTCAGCTTGAGTTATAACTCGTTTGCATAATTTATACAAGCTGTAATTGGGTTTGCGAAGAGAGAACTTGAAATTGAGTAATTATAGTTATGTTTCGTGAATTGGAATCGAAGATTGTGATTTATCATATATTAATCGTAAGGCCCATATCAACTCGTTAACAAATCGAGTTGTAACGAGACGAGCTGAGCCAAGTTCGAGTTTGTCTCGATAACTAAACGAGTTGGTCAGCTCATCTCGTTAACATCTCAAGTTGGTAACAAACGAGTTGATAACGAGATTTTGACGAGTCGAATGCGGACATACCACGAGTTACGAATATTTATTGCAATCCTAATTGGATGAAATTTGGATATAATTTATCTACAATAAAAAAAAAAACTTCCCTTGTTTAGAAAAACAATTAGCATCAAGTCCTCAAAACGGAATTTTAAAAGGGTTCTGATTGAGGTTAGTAAGATTAATCTTCAATAAATAAGTTTTAAGCCTTCAAAAGTTTGAGAAATTAACAATCAGATATTTAATATTTATGTATATCATATATTATGTGCATACACATAATTGCATCATCAAAATGGACTTTATTTTCATGTGCATCGAAAGAATAATAAACTGTTTGTAATTATGCCGTAAAAATAATAGGAATACCAAATAATTGGGATAAGTAAAATAGTTGGGAGCAAGTAATTAATATTGACATATTAGATATATTTTCGAAAAAAATCTTAGTTTACCAACACAAATACTACGAATATAATTAGTCAAGGAGGTTCCACGCTAATTAAAGGAAAATGTTTCAGCAATACGTTTATCGATATTATTATGCATATTAATCACTGTTACTTATTTCGGATTGTGTCATTAAATGTGTTATGGTTTACATTAATTGTGTTATTATGCATGTTATTCGATATTATTATGCATAAAAAAAAAGACTTGAGATTTGAGAAGACTTTTGAACCGTCAGATCCCATCACCGATCCTTACCCACTTTTCAAGTATTCTTAATTTGTGACTCTGTTTCAATATTCCATTTCCGTGGTGCTTTCGTTTTCTTTTTTTCTTTATTTATATTACTTGTTAATTAATTCCATATAACCATATTCTTTCTTTCTCTCTAGACCCAAAAAAAGGGTAATAAAGTAAGACACGTTTGACATTTAATTTCGAAGCCGCCTAATGTGGCGCGTTCTCACTTGATTTGGTGCTTTTTGTTGAAAGTAAAATAAATAATAATTATACTTATTACTAAAAGTTCGAGAAAGAGGAAATTCATGTAAGATAATAAATTATAAGATAAACAAATTCATAATTAATTTGAAGAATAGAAGTTATTAAGCTGAAACTTAAGTTCGTCTTTCGAGATGAGAAGATAATCCGAAATTATAACGCCATCACGCTAGTATCGATCATTAGTGATTTTTTTTCATAATAGTATTTGATTTACATAAAAATAAGATAAGACAAAATCATTTTAATACAGAGATATTGAGTATATGTATTTATTCTAAGGCAACTCCTCGTGTCAGATAAAATAGATGTGTACATCAGATTTTCCATCATAAAATAAAAGCACTGTTTAGTAAATTTCTAAATAAACTTGTCTCGTAACAGTTAGATAGATCATATAATAAATATTAAAAATAAGGATGGACTAACAATCTCTCACTATCAAATTACAGACTAACTTTCTAAAAAGCAAAAGTCAGACAGTTAAATACGAATAAAAATGAAAAAAGAAATTAACACAATGTTTGACCAAGCAAACACTCTCTTTGGAAAAAAAAAATTGTATAATAATCTTATATATTTATACGATTTATCAAAAAAATTTATAAAATAATCATATATTTAAAAATATGCATCATTTTGTCCTAAAAATATATATATAGATCTTTGCATTACGTTCTGTCTTTAAAATGTTGTTTGGTGGAATTTCATGAACATACTTTTTTAATCCAAACTATAATAATGTTTTCTTTTAATCTTAATGATACATCATTCATTCATGGTTGACCTGTTTTGTTGAAAAGAACACAATTTCCTTTGTAGATGAAAAATGAAAAGGCATTAATTTAAAATCCCTCTTCTTTTAACTTTATTTTTTATTTTTATTTTTCTTTTCTATTCGGTAGTTGTTTTATTAATGGAAATGCGCTGGCACTTTGGCAGTTTTTGCGTCAAATAAATGGGAATCATTAATATTTGTGAAACAAAAAAAAAACTAGCAATTGGAGACCAGAAAATATTATTATTTTCTTTTTAACAGTGTAGAAGTTTTATTTTTCATTTTTGACAAGTAGCGTGTGTTGAAAAATAATTTTCAGTCAATTTAAATAATTAAGGTATAAATTGTTTAATTAACACAATTTGACAATTTAAAAATTTGTCAATTAAACCAAGATAGCAAATTAGGTAAATAAAAAATAATGATGGTCTTCACGTTGAATTAATCACCTACTTATTTTCAAAATTCGACTTCAACCACACAAATCGTCTACTATTTGATAACATAGTCATAGATTCAATGGCAACTTGCTAGTTCAGAAAAAAAAAGTATTGTAACTTCTAACAACTCAATGATCAGAAAAAAAAAAAAAACAAGTATAATTTCTGAGAAACTAAATAAATATTTTATCTCAGATTTTTTTTTATTTCTCTATGATTCTTTAGTCGAGAGATAACAGATGTATCTATTCTATATATAATTTTTATAATTTTAATCATTAGTAGTTACATAGGTAATTAAGGACACAAATTTACACCTAGGTGCCCCTAATCAACAATGGGAGTTCCATCGTCATATTTCCGCCAGTGCCGCAGTGCGTGCATGACGAGGAAGGTCGACGGTTGGTTGTTTTTTTGCTTGAAATGTTCGTCTATTTTGTTCCTTCCAAATGGCCCAAAGCGTTGTTTGTACACGATCGGGTGTTCCGTCGTTTGGGTTTGCTCTCTACTTGGGATGGTCTATTAGAGTTCCAGAAGTCGGCTACATCTGTCGTGTTCCCCAACGTTGCTTGCAGCGCGATGATCATACGCCATACTGCGGTTGAGAAAGGGCAAGTAAGGAAGAGGTGCGTCGTGGTTTCCGATATGTTGGTGTAATGGTGTTGCAGAGAATGCATTTCATGTCGACCTGACAGCCTTGAGCTGATAAATTTTGCAAGGTGGGCATTTTGTCTCTCAGAAGCAAGCATGTGAAAATCTTGTCTTTGAGTGAAAATTTAGCTGACCATATGAGGCATGATGTATGTGAGATGATTCATGAGTGTATCATTAACTGGTTTTGAAGTGTTGGATTTATTAATTGATACATTCATTATGGAAAATTCGAATTTAATAACAGACTCATTATGAAAGGATGCAGACTCGTTATGAAAGAGTGCAGATCCTTCATGATACTGCTACGCTCGCAAGATTCGCTTTCGCACGAAGATTAACGGAGTAATCTGTAAGTTCTATCCGTTAATTTACATGAAGAGTATTGACCTGACCTGAGTTGGATCACTTCCATGAAATGGTTTCGTCTTGAACAGGGGCAGAGCTATTCAAGAGCAAGCTTGGACACTTGTTCGGGTTTGATTTTCAAAAAATACAAATTTAATGTATTTTTAATTATTTTTGCAGTGAAAAATGAGTTTTTAATGATACTTTAAGGAATTTAATGAGTTTGTGTTCGGACTTGATCTCAACCTCAGTGCCCAAACTAAAATAGCTTCTGAATCCGCCTCTGATCTTGAATGTTAGTGATCAATACTGAATATTTCTAAAAGTGAAATGAGATATCTAAGAAAGAAAGAACGATGGGAAGAGCGGTGATTCTGTGGTTTCAGCTAATAACAGTGGGAAGCGGTAGTGTTTCTCCACTGTTAACTCCTAAACTTTTTTTTTTTTGAGAAAAAAGATGAGAGACTCCTAAACTTTTTCAATATGATTCAGGTTGGTTCAAAACATATGTTCACAAATAATCACATTATTCATATAAATATATTTAGTTAGAGTTATTTTTTTTGCGTACATTTATGATTTCAGCAATTACATTTACTTATGTCTTATACTAGAAAAAACACATGGCTCCGCCACTATCAACGTCTTTTCTATATAAAAAACAGCTCTGTCGTTATTTATGTTTTTTCCAAAAAAAATTCTGAAAAAAAATCTGAAAAAAATGATGAACTGTGTTTTCACTTTTCACCCGGACAGTGAAAACACTGTGGATTCTATAGGAAAAAATCTTGCGACAATGATACACGTTAGATTCCTTAGTCATCACACATCTTGTAATTTCAAAAACTTTAAGGAGAGCAATCATAGGTGGATTCATATATAATTTTCGTCTGAAGAATTCAGAACTTAGATATATTTTCGACGGGCTCAAAATGATGTATATTTTTAAATTTTTGTTTCAAATTATAAGCACATATATTTCAGAAAAATTATATGGTAAATTTTGAAAGAAAAAAATTGATGTACCCAAGTTTTTTCCTTTACTCTTTTATTTATTATAAAAATAAAATAACTATTTTATAGTAATTTTCTTTCTTTTTGGTAATGTACTTTTAGCACTTAAATATCAGTTGAGTTTTACAGTTTTCAACAATTTCTCTTTCTATTTTTTTCTTGTTCGGATATCAAAACATTTTTATTAGAAAATTTGACAAATTTTGGTTAAAACATAATTTATCTGATTTAATTTAGTAAATAAATCAATATTTCGTTGAAAAAAACAACACAATAATAAAAGGAGAAAATTTTCTTTCAAAATAAGAATTTAAAATCCAACTGATCCTTACCAAAAACTTATTTATATAAAGAAAAAACTAAAAACCAAATTATATACAACAGTCAACAGAGGAACAAATTAACTAGTAAACGAGTATCTCAAGCCACAAGTCTGTACTAAATTAAGAATATATATAACTTCCGTACAAATTTTGTACGCGACTGCTTATACTATTGGCTTAATTTGCACAGAAATTAATAATTTAGATACTGATTTATAAGTATGAAAAATCAGAAACACAAGATGATTAGTTCATAAAATTAGCGAGCTAGCACATATGCCGTCACCGCTCAATCAATATCTGATGGAGTAACTCGTAAAATGAAATAACAATCAAACAATTCACACAATTTTAAAATTCACACGTATATTTTTCGAAATTATGTGAACCATTCAATTACTATTTCACCTCATTTGAATTCGTCACGACACACCAGCTCTAGAATTCAATTTCAGCACATGTATGAATGCATATATCATGTGCAAATTATAGCAACTTGTTAGTAATTTAACAGATGAAATTAATATATATCGATGGTGAAGTTGCATTGGAGCAACTTGTTTATAGAATAATAGGAACAGATGGCAAACATTACATAACATAAATAATCATATATTTCTCCAAGTCTCCAACCACGTGGAGCACGTTTTTATCATTGTGGTGTTGTACTAAATGAAAGATTTTAGAATATAACATAGTTACATAGTGGCATTACCAAATGGTTCAAATCTCTTTTAAATTGCGCTTAAAGTAATTAATTGTACATTTTTTTTTTCAAATAACATTGTGGCATGATCGATTGTCACAACTCACAAAGTAGGGAAGCGGGTTCTCTGTCGCGCAGCAGTAAGGACGTCTAAGATTCTCTATGCTGTAGGCTGCAGACGGCTTTGATTTGATACAGGAGGAGTCTGTTATTAACTTATTATAAAGCTTAGCTTGCACGAATCTCGATGCAAATCAAAGATTGAGATTTACCTCGCATCACGCACAGTATTTGTGTTACGCGATAGAAGATCTCATTCCCACAAAGTAGTCCATACTTACTTTTGAACACTTATGGTGATTCCACTGTTTCAAAAAGAAATAAAAAAAACAAAAAGTTTAATCCATCAATATCCTAATTAAGACCTCCCACTAGGATGTATGTATTGTGGCAAACTCAGAAACTCTCTCAGCTTATTTTTTTTATTAAAAATGAACACCTAACTTTAGTCTAATGATAAACATAATAAAACGTGGCATCAATTGACTACTTTCTATATTATTATTATTATTTTTTTTGCTTTTCTAAACAACTTAATGGTGCATGAGCTCACCAAAGACCCAGTAAACAAAGTTATTTTTTTTTTGTCTGATTCTAAAAAATTAAAAATAACATTTATGACCATGATTTTAAATTTTTGACAACAATGATTCTATTTTTAGCATTATGAGCCCATGCATTCAGAAATTCAAATTCTCAATCAAAAAAATTTCTAAGTAAAGTTGCAACTGTGAATTCTGAGTCTAAAGACGGTGTGAACGCAGAATCTAAACGCAATTTCTAAACACAGTTTTCAGATAACACTACTGAATGCAGCGTCCGAACGAACGATGTATTCACATGTACTTAGAATCTTTTTGTTTCGTCTAGATTTTTGAACGCATTCGTTCATATAACACATGTGAAGATAAATCCTAAAAAATAGAGTCATTATTGTCAAAGATTTGAAATTAGTGTTATAAATATTATTCTCTAAATTATTTTTTTAGAGTCTGGAAAAAAATTCTGCACGCTGCCTAATTTTTTTGGAAGGTTATAGAATAGGATTTGTTTCACAGCGCCAGAAAAGCACTCTTATAAGCATCGCCAGTGTAATCTTCTTTTTTCTCTCCCCTTGTTCACCACGTCATCAAGAGAGACACCATGTTGCTTGAGAAATGGGTTCTTAATTTTTAATTCCTAAAAATTATTTCTTATATGGATTTACCTCATAAGGCTACCAAATAGATACTCCAGCAAACATAATTTAAGAAAAGTTATTTGAATTGTATATATTATGTAGTGTCATAAAATTAGTGGTATTTATATATCATTGTTTACAAAAATAAATAATAAATTGAAGCAGCACTCACAATAAATATAGTTCATCCGCTTAGTTTTGTTATATATTGAGGAATTAGGGACACAATATAAATGCCAAGGATTTTTATTAACTATCATAGTTTACTATAACAACAAATTGTCATTGACTTATTGATATGTAGGTACCACACAATTAATATTATAATATACAATTCTGCATTACAATAACACCCATTAAAACTTAATTTTAACATTCAGATTTAGTATGCCGAAAATTTTCCATCACAATTATGACAGCAGATGCGGATACATACTTATATGGTTGGTATTTAAGTTGGTATTTTTATTGAAACTATGTATATATGTGTTGTTTGTTTCTATGAATAAAAACACAATCTGATTTTTATGGTTGATAACTATCCGAATAAACATCAATCGAATTTTGTCCACAATGAATTCATTCTTTTTTTGTGAAAAGAAATTTCATTCAAAATTTGTCCACAATGAATTCATTCTTTTTTTCACAATGTTTTGTATTTAGCACAAAAATAATAATAATTCTATGATGATCTTTCACATGCCGTTAGGGACTAAATTGAAAAAAATATTGTAACTATATTTTGTCCCATAAAGCAAAACAAACCGTACTTAACATAACTAGAGTATGATTATTAAATTATATGTTCATTCATTTTTAAATTTAAATTTGGTTTGGAGGGATATCATATGAGGTTGACCACCGTTTGGTTTATTTTATCTCGGAGACAATTAGCCGCGTATGCCTAACAACACAAGTGCAGTTTAGTCCATGAAGGGGATCAGCTTTTTCACAAATGCCCTTGCTTGTGGATTATTGCTTTTTTAAAGAAAGAAAAGAGGTACATACCAGAATCACTAAAAATCATGACGAGTCTGATCCATCTTTCTAGAAAAAAAATTTAGAATTCATCACAAAATTGAAAAAACTTATAATTTCAATTTTTAAAAAATATGCATCATTTCAAACCATTCTGAAAAAATTCTAAATTTTGTATCACTCTGAAAAATTCTGAATTCTATACATACAATCAACAATTTTTAATGAAATTACAAGATAAATTAAGCCTAATTTCCTAAAAAAAAAAAAGAAAAGAAAAAGAGAAATTGGCACAACCGCACAACAAAACAAAGCAGGAAGCCTATGCTGCACATCACAAAATAAAGTTCCAACAAAAAATTGAGAATTCATCATAAAATTGAAAAAAAATCTGAAAAAACTTATAATTTGAATTTTAAAAAATATGCATAGTTTTTTTAGAAAAAAAATATGCATCATTTTAAACTATCCTGAAAAAATTCTAAATTTTGAATCACTCTGAAAAAATTCTGAATTCGTCTCTAATAGTACAATCATCAATTTTTAATGAAATTACAAGATAAATTAAGCCTACTTTCCTAAAAAAAAAGAAAAAAAAAAGAAAAAGAGAAATTGGCACAACCGCACAACAAAACAAAGCAGGAAGAGTTAGTGCATGCAAACCTTCTTATTCCCAAGTTATTTTCTAGAAACCTTATCTTTTGCCTTTTAGTGAATGCATGTCATTGCCAATGCCATATCCTCGTTAAAAAAAAAGAGTGTTCTTAATTATCCTCTTGAAAAAATTCCTATACATCTCATTGTTATGGAATTGATATTTTTACATCAAGAATGTAAGATTAATTCTTATACAATTCATTTTTTTTTAGAAGAAAAAAGAATCAATTCCGTTATCTGGACAATAAAAAGATCTCACTATTTAAAAAAAAAGTAGATATGAAAGTTTTGCCACTCAAATTTAATATGAATTTGATTGATAATTCTTCGTCAACATTTTGCTTCCACCTTATACTTTATTAATAGGAGTATTTTTTTTGTCACACCAAAAAAAAAAACATTTATTGGGTTTATAGCAAGAAGGTAGGATATGAGTTTAGGAATCAGGACCGGAGACATCTCTATTTTGGTGGGTTCATGGACCATCTTAAATTTCTTTTTAACAAAAAAGAAGATTTAAATTTGAATAAAATAAGTTAAATTTAATAAGTAGAGGATCTAATTGTGAATAAAATAAGTTAAAAGAACTCAGCTGAATATTTTGTGAGACTCTACTGATCTGATGGAAACATGTCCAGTGACTAAAATAAGCAAAAATGAAAATTATGAATCCATCTAATATAAATTTCTAGCTATGCCACTGTTAGGAGTCCTTTTTGTTTATGATTAAGTGTTGTCATTTTATGTGTAGAGTTCATATTTTATGTCACAGTTTTCTTATCATATTTTCTATAACACAATATCTAGGTCGTCAGATTTCAATTTAACGTGTGATTAAAGAGATAACTTTTGAAGATTTGTGGAAGATTCTAATAGATGGTTCAGATCTCCTATCATAGTTGTGGCACAAATAAATTATGGTAGCTCATGTGAATTCATTAATTGTATGTAGTTTTTGTATTTTATACATATTTATGTATATTTTTTGAAATATTATAAGTATTTTTATTATTAAAATATCCAAGGAATTTTATAAAAAAATAATTATAACGTTTGAAATTTTTTATCCACTCGTTATATCTTTATAATTATGAACAATATTTGGAAAGGATTAAATATTAATGATGGAAAAAGACAAATTTTGTAAAAAGTATACGAAAGCAAGAAAAGGCTTTTTAGGCTCAGAATAGAATAAGACTACTAGAAAATTTGAGAACAATAACATACCTATCATTTGACATAGATCTTATCTTCTCTCATTTATTGCCACCGATTTTTTTTATTTTATAATTAATAAATACGAAATTAAATATTTGAGAATTAAAGAATCAAATTTTGAAGAATAAGTGGATCGTGAAATTTTAACAATAATATTTTTTTGTCTTTCAAACTTCAAATTGTCTCGTTATTGTCATTCAAACTTTCAAATTTGCAACTTCCATCATACATGTAATTTTAACAAAAAGAATTTTTATTTAATTTATTAATACAAGTTTTTAAATTTTGCCTAATTTAACCTTAATATTAATTGTTCACAAGACCTCCACCATGTATTTTTAGAAATCATTATATTGCATTAACAATTAAGCTATAAGTCTTTGTCATTGTTTCTGCAAATTAATATATATTACTGATATAGAACTTATGTTCTTGTGCATTTTGTGCTCCTTTTTATTAAATAAATTAATTATTCTTCTTAGAATCAAGGGATTATACTCCATATTATGTAATTCGGAGTATTTATTAATTAAAATGTTACACAAGTGTAAAATGGAAATAATATCAATTAAAATGTTATATCAGATCAATTAAGAAAATTAGAACTCATATATTGTGTAGAACCATAGAAAGTTCCAATGAGTTTTAATATGTAAACTAGTAAAACCTTATCACTAATAATAACAAATAATAATAATGATGAAATATTTTATTACTAACAAAAAATAATAATAAATAATAATAATCATCATAAATAATAATAAAATAATAATAATGATGATGAAATATCATAATACTAATAAAATAATAATAATAAATAATAATAAAATAATAATAATGATGAAATATTATAATGCTAAAATAATAATAATAATAATGAAATATTATAATAATAATAAAAGATAATAATAATAATAAATAATAATAATAAATTGTTAATTACTAATATAATAAAATATTGTTAATTACTAATATAATATAACTCAATCAAATACTAATTGCTATCTTACAATTGCTAAACCACTATATCATCTATTGATAGAAATATCAGAATAGCAACTTTTTGCACTATTTAGATCATCTAAAAAATTATTTGGCACTTGTTTGAAATATAATAACATTCTATTCCACTAAACCTTCAGTGCCAAATAGAATTAATTACCCCGGAGCCATCCGACTAAATATGCAAAAGATTTAACTGAGCCAAAATTGGTATAAGGAAACAATTTTTTTCCGAGCGCTCAATATTAGAAATTGAGATATCAAAATAGCGCTGCACTTGTAATATTTATATTTCGTGTTTTTCTCATATATCTTTGGTACGTACATGCTGTCGGCTGTATCTATTTGGCTCGTTAAATTTTCTTTTCCTTAAGTTGATAAACTGACGTGTTAATTACTAATTAATTAAATAAATATAATATCATACTGATGACAGTAAACCAGGTCACAGATCTGACCAATCCCAGCCAGCTAGCTATTACCATTATCCAAGAGGCATAAATAAAAAAATATATAATAATAATATGATAAAAGAGAAAGAAAAGTAGGTCACAAGACAAAGAAGAAAGAAAGAAAGAAAGAATTCAAAGAGATAAAAGTCAAGAGGTCTTCTCTTTCTTCCTTGGTGGCCTTAAAATTTCTTCTTAAATTAAAGTATCACATTTTTCTATACAAGTCTCTCTCTTTCCCCTTGGCTTTGATTGAGGCTGTCTATTGCGCGTTGGCTTTCTGAGTTGCATTGCTTGACTTCTCTTTGCTCAATACAAAATAGGCACCACGCCTTTTTTTTCCTAAGGAAAATATATCATTTCTTTTCAACTATCATCTCCATTTCTAGAAGTTGGTCTTCTTGATTGACTTGTTCTCTCTGATTTATTAATTATTATTATTTTTTGAAATGTATTTGTCGACCTAGTTACTCTTTGTCGGTATTGGGTCTCTTCCAAAATGTTTTGAGGAATAAGTGAATGAATTCGTATCTCCGAAATAATGCGGTATCACGAAATAGTTAGTGGACAGTACTGTTACGTTGTAAATTTGTTGGTACTGTAGCAAAAACACTGTGCGGACAGCACTCGACGCTGTAGCAGCGGTGAGAATGCAGGAAGGCCCACTGCTGCTGACCAGTGGATGTGAATTCTAAGTGAATGGCATATGGAAATATGCACTGTAATTTCCAATGAAGTTATGTCATATTAAAAATGGAATTTGTGAATTCAGAAAGAATTATTTGATTATAATAAATATATTACAATATTCACTTTTACAAAAATATATTACATATGCAAAAAATAATAATGTGTAGATCAATTGTAAATAATTGTCTAGTTACTCTTAAAAGCATCATAATTTTACTCCAAAAAATGTTCTACAATATATTAACAAAATAACCTTTTAAATTTTATATAAAGTTATTGTCTATAATTTATGCATATCTTTAATTTCCATATGTGAAGACATTAACAAAAAAAAAAGGGAAAAAAGAGAATAACTAGTCTCAGATTCTCTGGAAACTTTATAAGGTTAAAACAATCAAAGACTGGTCTTGCTAAGCAATCTATTAATAAATCAAATAAGATTTATAATATATAGGAACAGATTCAAAATTTCCGTCAGAAAAGAATAAGATGTAGTATTTCTATCAAAATAGAGAAAAATTTGAATCATACGTATAATTTTTTGCAATTTTCTCACTAAATTCATAGTTTTAGAGGCAATTTAATTTTTTTTCCAAATTGCATAATATACAAAGTATATTTAAAAAAAATTCTAGGGTGGCTTTACATGGATCAGCCCCTGAGAATATGTTGTGGACCCTTATTTCAAAATTACATCACAAAAATTGAAACCTGGTAACAAAAAGTTCACCAAATACTAGTTTAATATTATTTAAAAAAACTCACATTAGTGATTGTAGGATATTTTGAAGGAACCAAATTGTAGGACATTTTAAAATTTAAAGATATGTACTTAGCAGCTTAGGCATCAAATTGGTGAATGGGTCTACCGGTTCTATTCTATATTAAGAAAAAGATAATGTTTAGTAGATATCACATTGATATCAACTATCGATACCGATTTTATTATGTACTTTTAGTTGAGTTATCGTGCACATTATTTGAGTTATAATGCATGTTATACCATAACTATTTCAGTACAAAAAATAACATTTATATAACTATTTCATTATAAAAAATAACATGCATAATAACTCAAATAATATGTACGATAACTCAACTAAAGATGCATAATAAAATCGATAACATGTATAACTATTTCATTAAAAAAATGCATAATAACTTAAATAATGTGCACGATAACTCAACAAAAAATACATAATAAAATCGATATAAATAATTAATATCAGATATTTTCGTATCAAACTCCCTTAAAAAAAAAAAAAAATTTACTTGTTCAGATTTGCACACATGGTTTACGACGTGGTTTCCTATTTCGGCGCGTGCATATGGCGAACTTTCTTTTTTTCTTCCATTTTTTCTTTATATTTGTCTTTATGTTACGCCTCAATACGACAATTTGGGAGTTGGGACCCACAAGGTTCAAGCCTCCTTCCTCTCTTCCCTTTCTTTCTTTCTCCTCTTCAATAGGATCTTTCTATTTATTCATTCTCTATATATACACCCTCCAAGGAGTCGCCTCTTTCATTCGCTTCTTGCTTCTCTATCTTCTCTTTTCTGAACCGAACCGAAACGAAACGAAACGAAACAAAGAGCTTATCTTTTCTGAATTCTCTGCCATTTGTCAATGATGGATTCAGCTTGGATCAATCACTGCTCTCTTGATCTCAACCTTAATATGGGACTCCCGTGCAACACCTCCGATCCGCCACCGGTATGTGATTTGCAAATTCTCTCATTTACCGACTACTGAAAAGAGATCAAAGAAGAATTTACTTGATCTTTTGTGAGTGAATTAATGAACATCTGGATTAATATGTTTTTTTTTCCCCTCTTCTATTCAATCAGAAAAATGTTCTCACAAGACCCATGATGCATGTAATGGAAGAGAACTTCTTAACACCAAAGCGAGAGGTGAGTGTTTTTCAATATAGCTTCTTTCAATTGAATGATACCAATCCATCAAGTACAATTCTGATTAAAAATTTGTTCAATCCAGACTGCAGATCTTGAGGCTGAACTCAACAGGATAAGCCAAGAGAACCATTTTTTACGCGAGTCGCTTAAAACCATGATCGAGAGATACAACGCATTGCAGAGCCAAATGAGCGAGCTTGTTCACACCTCCTCATCAGAAGGCGGCTCAGTATCGCCTTCTCGAAAAAGAAAAAGTGCAGAGAGCTTCGAAACTGCCACTCAGAATGAAGTCATGTTGCCTACTGCCAATGAGGCGAAAGGGATTGCAATCGTTCCCATGGACCAGATGGAATGCACTTCTGCCGAGAATCATGAGTCGTTTAAGAGGATAAGGGAAGATTGCAAACCGAAAATGTCGAAAAGCTACGTTCGTGCCGATCCGTCGGATGTGAGCTTGGTAAGGTTTGATCAATTTTGGTTTATTGTTATGCAACAAAGTGTGTACTTTGTCAATGATTTGGTGCTAATTGGGTTTTAAATTTTTTTTTTTCATTTGAAATTTAGGTTGTGAAAGATGGATATCAATGGAGGAAGTATGGACAGAAAGTGACCAAAGATAATCCTTGCCCAAGAGCCTACTTTAGGTGCTCGTTTGCCCCGGCTTGCCCGGTAAAGAAGAAGGTAATAACAAATGATAATTTAATTTAAGATCATTCATTTCGTCATTCTAAGTTTTTGGGAACATATATGTGCTTGTTTTAAAATTAAAATAACCATTAGTTACCTTGATGTTCATCTAGTTCCTATTTTTCTTGACTAGTTTGTGGTTAATTTCCACACATTAGATATTGTAAAAACTTGTAAGATATTATTCCTGAACCTGTCAAAATCACACATGCCACAGTTGCTGAATTTTTCTCGAGACTAGTCAAATAATTGTGAAACGTTAGTTATTATTATATAGCACGGTAGTTCTTGAATTCTTCAACTATGAGAACAAACTGAAATCTTCTCATTTAGGAAGGATAGAAAAAAAAATCATGATTCTCATCTAAACTTTTTTTTTTTCTGGCATCTCAGGTTCAGCGAAGTGCTGAAGACCCATCATATCTAGTTGCAACATACGAAGGAGAACATAACCACCCTCAGCCAGCTCAGCATGAAAGCGTACCTAACGGTTCAAATTCGAGCAATGGAACTGGCAAGACAGCTTCAAAGCCTCCAATTTTAAATAACAATAATGCTACCCTCGACATAGTTCGACCTGATCCAACAAAACAAGAAACTGAGCCACAGGATCATTTAAGGAGTAGTTTGGTCGAGCAGATGGCACTGTCACTAACGAAAGATCCTAGTTTTAAATATGCACTGGCAGCCGCTATATCAGGACAGATTCTTCAATTGTCACCTCCAAAGTAGAAGAAAATTGATTTAGTGGATTTTTGTATTTTGGAATTTAATTAGAATTCAGGTGGCCTATGCTCCAATATTTAAGTTCATGAGGAGACATGGGCTTGATTTGGTGTATATAGGTTTTAGATAGGATAGAGATTAAATGATTGATAAAAACAGATTACATGTACTTGAATATTGCCAGTAAAAACTGGGAGGATTCATGTTAATTTACAGAAAGGAGGCAATTGTCACGTACCAGAAAAATCTGAATCATAATCAAATTTGTCATATGCTGGGAATCTGGATCATGGCAGAGAAGGGGCAAAATTAGATGATGTCTATTTGACAATTCAAAAGAAAGAATTGAACATTCAATCTTAAATCCTTATTAACTAGCACAAATGTATCATATGTTGCTTTGCAAAATGTAATTTTGATATTTCAAATCATTGTTGTCATTTGATCCATGAATTGAGATTTGAGAATTACTTGGTACCTAATCAGATGAGTTGTCGCTGAAACATTAGTACATTATTATAAATTCTTGGTCAATATCAGTTAGTAATGGATGCTTGTTTTGAATTGAACATTTCATAAATGATGTGGTGCACCTGAAACCTCTGACTAGCTGTCTAATTAGTTTTCTACATTTGAATTGGCTTCTAACCAGCAGTAACAAGACCTATTCTTTTTCTCAAATATGATGCATCATTTATTCTGTATTTTAGTTTTCCTCAAAATCATGCCTACATTGTGTTACATTGATTCTCCTTTATGACGTTGCACTGATAACGTTTAAAGTTAACCTGCTGTTAACAATTTTCTAAAAAGAAGAAAAAGCATCTGTTAACATTGTAACAGTTATTCATATCCAAAAAAAAAAACATTGTAACAGTTATTCATATCCAAAAAAAAAAATTGTAACAGTTATCCTTGTATAATGGTCTATTGTACTCTGAATAATCTATGACAGGAAATTAACTTGTTAATTTATTTCGGATAGTTATTTAAATTCTGACAAGGCTTTTGTGTAAATTATACATTTACATCAAATGTGCCATCAATAAATAGGTAACATTGTTTACCCGAAAGATACAAATTGACAGCTTCCTTGACAAAGAAATGAGGGTGTTACTGCCTTTACCATTTCTTTCCTTTCGAATTCAAAATTTGATTACAATTATGCAAGTAAAGTTAGGTTACCTTGTCCAGTTGCCATTCCACTGGTACCTATTTTGATGTGTTCAACCTATAAATGCATTAAACTGTTAAATCAGGACTAATTCTGAGATGAAAGAAAATTCTACCAAGGGACAACATATTTTATTTGTCTGAAAGACCATAAAAGCAGATCAGTAGTTTGGTCCCAAATTTCCAAGTGAATTCAATATAATTCAAATCATGATGTTGTCATATTGATTTCTTCATCAAAACAGTTCAATCAAATTAAGCTAGAAAAACGGACCAACAATAACAACACTAATATTCTCTCTTTTCAGTTCAAAAATTCAAAGAGAACTGTTCCAAAGATAACACTTAAAACAATATGGATGTATTTGTTTGACAAATATGACTACAGATTGAACTTTTCTTTCAGTGGCACTGTCATGACAGAAACATTCTCTGGTGCTGACATGGATTTCTCCATCCCTATGAAAACTGATTCAAGGATTCAAATTTGTCAGGTTGAAACAAGTAGTCAAGTGGGTCTTCAAATTAATTCAGTGAATCAATGCCTAGCATTAAAATTAAAGACCCAAATCTTGACTTCATCCAGTGCCAGAATTTATATATCAGTATGACGTATATACATAGACAACTATGCAATTGGCTGCTAAAATTTAATTTGAATAATTTCTTACACAGTCGGCGGTTGCTTTGCCGACTTGTCAACGCTAAAGGCTATCTTAACTTTTTTTTTTCCAAATTTGTTTAATTCTTTGCGTTGAAATATGGAGCTGGTATTATTTTATTAAGAAGTTGAATTGGTTTGTGGCTCAATTTGGTTGAAATGTAAATGGAGATTTTAATTCTTTGATAGTTGATACCGTCCTGTTCAATTTGGGATTACTATTATTATTATTAATCAGTCTATTTAACCGATATAAATACCTCAAATAAATTTGTTGCTGTGTCAACCAAATTTATTGCAGAAATTATTTTCTATTTAGGATAGTTATAAGTATATTCAACTTTTGTATTGAATAATTAACTTTGCAGGAATTTATATGTAAATTAATATTCCCAAAGTATAAAAAATAACATTTTTATGGGTTTTTTTAATCTTTTAAATGAAAAATGTTTTAAATATCGAATTGATTTGATAAACCTTAGCCACCAGATATTTAAAATTTTGAACTATTGAGTTCTAATAAGTTTATGTCAGCACCAAATGCAAAGGATTTTCATAGGGATGAATTTTGAACTATTTAAAATAACTATTTGAATCCTTGAATCAGTTTTCATATTTTTTTTAATCCATATATCCATATGTCAAAGGATTTTAATTTTTAAGGAATCAACGGTTCGAATTAAACTCAAGTCTTTGCTCAATTAATAGCAGGTAGCTAGAATTTCATCCTTGACCAAAGACCAAATGCAGAATCAGATCTATGAACATAAAAAAGAACTAAGATTTACAAACTTGTTAATCAACTAAGGATTGAGTCGCCTTTGACTACCTTCATGTTCTAAGAAGTCTTAATTAAGCTTGTCAAATATGTGCTCTTTATTAAAGAATTATATACCTTCTTTAGCCATCTTTTTTGTCCAAAATTTTAGCTTGCTCGAGTTGTTAATTAATCCATATTTTTAATGGCTTAAGCATTTTATGTAGCTTAAAGGATTTCTTGAGAAAAGTTTTGATTTTTTGTAAGCTTTGTTGTCGAACGTGATCTCCTTATCAAAGCTTAAAATATAAGTTCGGAGTGTCATTTTTTACCGAACAGGACATGACATATTGGTTGGATGCGGGGGCGGATGCATGACATGTTACTTGATTTTCAAAAATGTAAAATTTAGTGTATTTTTAGTTATTTTTGTATTTAAAAAATGAGTTTTAATGATATTTTAGTGTGCATTAGAGGATTTGTGCATGAAGTTGACTTCAGTATTCGAATTTAGTTGTGTCCGAATTTAGTTGTATCCGAACTTAATTGAATTCTAAATCCGTTCTTGGTTGGATGGATCATACTTTTTCATGACCGGATGTAATTTGACGATATATATAATTACTAGACATTGATAGTAATTTGATAAATACAATTGCAAAAAGTGATTATTTTTTATCTAAGTTTTGAAAATCCGATAGTTATTATATCACATGATGCTCATGAAATGTAGTGGAATTTAATGAAATCATTTTTGTTAGTCAAACAACTTCAAATTTACAATGGTTTATATTTAATAGCTTTTGATTAAATATCAAATAACATTAATTTATATAAAGTTTGGTAATAAAAACAATTATTATGCCAAACACTACAATAATTATTTTTTTTGTTTTGAAAATTTAAAATTTATTTAAAAATATATTGTTAAAACAAAAAAAATCAACATTGATGAATTGTTGAAAGTAACGTGTGGAAAATGATCAAAATAGTCAAATTATAATAAGAAGGGATCAAATGTCTATGATTTTGGTGCTCCATCGATGTCCATAAAACTAAATTCTAATTAAATATTTTTCAAATCTTAATATTAAAACTAATTGATTGAATATTTCATATATATTATATTGTATGTGTGAAAACAATATTGCATTATTTCAATTTTATTTCAATAATCATTAAGAGTTAACAAAATCAATGATTGAAATTAGACTCTGTTGATGATTATTTAAACGAAATTAAAACTTTATCATTTTATAGATATGCATTTGGAATGATTTAAAATATATCTAACAATTTACATTTCAAAATCTAAACTCGAAATAAAAAATAGACACGATAAACACCACTAAATAAAATATGATAAAAAAATAGTCACTGACAAACTCTAATAAACATGAGCATTAAATTCCTCAATTATAATTACCAAGACATCCTACCGATAATACGACAGCCCATAAAACAGTAAAAATACACAAAAAATTAACTCGATTGGACCCACTAATCAGCGGGTTATACTTGTCAAAAAAAAGAGGATAAATACCAGTGGCAGTGCACAAAATGCTAAATTCTATCTAGTGTAACGGTGAAGCAGAAAGTCTTAATGGAAAAGGTCGGAAATTCAAGCTACGCTAGAGATTAATTTTAGAAAAAGTTTTCAAATTTATTTTCTAATTTGTTTGTAAGTGTGTATATCGTAAATCTACGAAAAATGAATAAAAAAAGAGTAAATATAACTATCCCCCATATTAGCGTTCCCCTTACGCGTCCCCTCAATCAAATGCAATGATAAATTATTTTTAATTCTTTGTATAAATATTTTATTGAACAAATGCAATGATAATCATTTTTTAGTATAAAGATTTATACTAAAAAATATAAAGACTACTAAATTTGAATATAAAAACTTATATGTGAGACGTGTTAGAAGAACTTGTAAGGAAAAACAGTTAGTCGCTTCCATAAAAAAAAAAAATGCCGAGACGCCGCCGTGGTACCCACAGGAATTGAAATATCAAAGAGTCTGAATCGACGCACCTGTGGCTGTGGCGTCTGATCTTTGTATTGTGTGAACGGTCAAATTTCAGGTACGCCGTCAATTCAATAGTGATTTTTGTTATTCTTTTCTTGCCATCTTTGATTATTCTTTTTTAGACTGTGCTCATTTTTTTTTGTTATAAATAGGAAAGTTCGGACTAGCGATCGTCACGCCGCCGAAATTTTAAAATAATAATATTAATAGAATAATATTTCGTAGATATCATATTTGATATCAACTATCGGTACCGATTTTATTATGCATTTTTATTTGAGTTATCGTACACATTATTTGAGTTATTATGCATGTTATATCATAATTATTTCGGTACAAAAAATAACATGTATAACTATTTTATTACAAAAAATAACATGCATAATAACTCAAATAATGTACACGATTACTCAACTAAAGGTGCATAATAAAATCAGTATCGACAGTCGGTATCAAATATTGTATCTATGTATCAGCTCCCATATTAATATACAAAATTAAATAATTAAGAAGTTCTGAGTTGAAATTTTAAACTCGCTCCACTCGCAACTCTTACCTACGTGTTTAAGGATTAGATTCCACTTTCGTTGTTTAAAAAAAATTAAATCCTATAAACTCAGATGGAGTTTGTGTATATAAGGCTAAAAAACGCATGTATAAAAACTAAGATCATAATTTGAAAAAAAAAAATAACACTCAAGATCGTGTTTAAAAAATGAATGAAATGTTCAATATTTTATTAATTTAATTGATGAGTTTGATTATAGTTGGGTAGTTTTTTGTAACAACTTCGGCTACGCTCGTTGAGATCATATTTAGTTTTTTTTAATCGTCCTAAGCCATTAAGTGGTAGATATTCGAGTCTACTTCCATCACGTCGAGTCTGATTTGCGATCGGAAAAACGCGCAATTCAAAATTGATTCTGACGCAAACTCATGATAAAAAATTACTAATTAAGATATAAGTTGAATATGAAATCAAATTTGAGATGCATATTTCTCCGATCGCAAATCAAACTCGACGTGATAAAAATACATTCGAATATCTATAACTCGATAATTTGAGACGATAAAAAAACAGTAATCACAAATCCGACAAAAAAATTTCAAAATTTGTAGAAATTTTTTTCTAATAATACTTAAAAACGGGTTTTCAGCCCAAGTCAGTTTGATACTTTGATACATAACAATTTTGTACATTGTGTCCTTTGTATAATTGTTTATGTTGATTTTAAATTGGATTTAATTATGAGTTGATTATACTTCGTTTAGTCACATCATTAATTATTGAATATTTGTCATGTATAGTAATACAAGCATATTATTTGTTATCTAACACTGGATTTTGATTTGACCAATGAACTAACAAATCTTCTAACATCTTCGTCTTTGTTCTTTTATTTTCTTGCTAGAAGGCTATTTTTTTTTCTTACACGTGTAACACTAATTCTTGTCACACGCTATTTCTGTATGGAAAAAAAAAAGTAAGAACACTGTATGGCAACAAATTCTTTAGAAGTTTGAAGATTTATGTGGAATGAAAATAAAATTTATTATAAGAGAAAATAGTTACTTAAAGGAAAGTCAAGGTCTACATAGGTTTAATATATTCTCTACTTATTTTTATCTATTTTCATACAAAAAAATCAGAATAGCATAATTTATTTATTTCTCTTCATTTATTTTAATCGATTTGTCCTCATATTATGTCTCTCTCCTCATTAAACAGGCAAGTCTAAGGCATTTTAAGTAATTTGCTTACTCCTAAATATGTTTATAAATTAAGTAAATTATATTGTAAACAAATGAGTGATAATTTATTGAAAGTTTTAATTTTTTTTTATTTTTAAATAATATTGAAATATTTGACGTTGTCTAACTCTAACACAAATAGTTAATAATGATTGACATGTTTAATACTTTCAGTGTCAGTTTTAACAAAATTCGACACTAACTGTGAAAATAGTATCGACGTTAACAAAAAATTCGACACTGCTTGTGATAATCATTTTTAGGTTTATTTTATCAGAAATCGGACACTAATTTGATTATCGGAATTGATTTTAAAATTGAAATGATGTAATTAAAGAAACATTCTATGTCGAAGCAAACCCGATATAAAAAACTATACAAAATCAATACTAATTAATAGTTCAACTCTTGAACTAGTAATGAAAATTTTCCTGATCGATAAAATCCAGAAGATTTTGTGTTTTCTTTTTACATTTCTGCAATTATCCTTCATGTAATTAATCTTTTCTAGTGACTTCTCTGAGAAGTTGAAAATCTGATGGAGTGTAGGCAGGGGCGGATTCAGGATTCTCGTCAGGGGATTCAAGATTTACGATTTTTTCTAGGGGTTCGAAATGATGGTTATTCTTAGAAAAAATTATTTTACATAGTCTTTTATGCAAAAAAATTTCAAATATATGGTCATTTTTTAATTTTTTTAAAAATATATGATCATTTTTAAAAAAAAAATTTCCAAGACAGTTCGGCTGCATCCCCTGGAGCAAGGTGGCTCCGCCACTGAGTGTAGGCTCTTTTAAATCTCAAAACAATGTAATATAAAAAATTGTATAATAATAACACAAGTCAAACTTTCCATTAAAATGTAAAACGGGGGAAAAAGGAAAATGAAAGCATGTTTTCGTTAAAAGAGTTAATTCCATAATAACAAGTGTAACACAAACCAATTATTTACGAGGGGATTCTAACTTGAAGACTTGAAAATTTGAGTCGAGATAAGAGGAATCTATCATATCTTCTAGAACGAACTAGAATTAATGTATCAATTCGGATATCAAAGATCTGATCAACTATCAATGAAGAGTGGAAAAGAGAGCGTTGTGTGACGTGTACAGTACCAGTCTACTATGGAAGCTGTTCTTCTACCACGCAGCACCGACGGACGACTCAGATTTTCTGCGCTGTAAGCTACGGACGGCTCATATTTGATTAAGAGAGTATTTGATATTATAAAGTTTAGCTTGCACGAATCTCGATGCAAATCAAAAGCTGAGATTTGCTGCGCAACACGCACAGTGTCGGTGCCGTGCGGTAGAAGATCTCGTTCCGTCTACCAGACTATATAAATATAATGTAATTAAGTTATAGACTGATGCAGTAGACAAAATACGTTGCAATTCTCGCTTCTTTTGATTCCTTTCGAAACAGTTGGTTTGAAATTGAAGACTTTGAGTTGAAAAGTTGTTGTTAGCAAGAAAGAAACAAATCAAGACCCAAAATATACAGTGCAATTGATGTCTGCTGAGGATAGGCGGCTCAGCCCATTGGTCTTGCTAAATTTTGAATACAAAATGAGGGAAAGAAGAAGAAAAAAAGCGTGGTCGGCAGGATTCGAACCTGCGCGGGCAGAGCCCACATGATTTCTAGTCATGCCCGATAACCACTCCGGCACGACCACAAGATGTTATCATAGCTCTTATTTGCATATAGGTAATTTGTATATTTTAGTATATATAGTGTGTTCTTTTAGGCAAGATATAATAATAATTTAGTCATAGCCTGTGCTCAAGTTTACAAGCTAATAAAACAATATGCTGAAAATTAAAATTCCGGTTTTTGCATCAGCAGTCAGCTGCATGCCCAATTTGTAACATCATTCAAAAACACTTCTTCTCTCACAGTCGGTCCTAAAAAAAGAGAAAAAATTAAAGGAAGAAAAAACCTAGGCGGAGAGGTCGCGCCGGCCTCCCTCTTCCCTTCTTTTTTCTCCACCTTCTTTTCGTCTTTCTTCTGTCACCATAAAACTCGTGAGAGAATCGTCGCCGGAAAAGAGAGAGTGGAGGGAATCGCTCAACGGGTTCTTCTAGTAGCCGCTCCTCGCTCCGACTTGGCCTTGTTTCTTCTCGATGCTTTATGCAGAAAATTACACCGCAGGTTTCTTCCAGTAGCCATCTCTCGTTCCGACTCGGCCTCTTCCTCCATCCCTCTTTTCCTCCCCTTCCTCCTTCATGTTGGCTCCACTCCATGCCTTTTCTCCTCAACGGTAAGCAACAGGAGCGGTACCAAACTCTAACTCGTCGTGGAGGCGGACGTGAGGAGAAAATAGAAACCCTAACCAAAGGAGAAAATAGAAACACTAATCCTAACCGAAGGAGATTCGCGACCTATAGCGCCAAATGGAGTTGTAGTGTGCGACATCGATCTTCAGAGGTTTAGCAGCGGCTCCTCAAAGATTCAGCGGAACCATAGGTGGTGCGAGCTTTTGCAAGCACAAACAAATGTGATGCTTCGATGACAAGAGCCGAAGATACGAGGTGTGTTGATACTCATCCACATGAGGGTATAAAACATTAGAACTAAATGCAGGTATAGTTTAGTTGATTTTGTGATTTATAATAAAATTTTAAAGATTGATTCTCATCTTTGAAGATGAATGGTAAGGCAAACTTCAATGTACGAAGAATCGTGAGATATATTCAAAATAGTTGAGTGATTGCATGTCGCGACAAGCGAGATATGTCTGACAATTCGGTGATGATGGAGAAGCATCATCTTCTCATATGTTAGGTTTAATACGTGTTGTTGATTATATCTCTTCTTAGTTTTTTTTCGTATTTTTTGTTTCGTGTATTTTTCTCTCATTGTTTTATATATAATTCAAAAGTTAATATTTATGTTACCGTCTTACATATAAAATTTAAGTAACTTGACTCATTTTTACTAAAAAAAAAAATTGTAGCACCATTCAGGCTCACAGGACATTAAACAAGCACAAAATGTAAAAATATATTATTTTCTTGTTTTCAGGAAAGTACAAAGATATTAATTTATTTACTTGTTGTTTTGTGGCGGCAAAGCACTATAAGAGATCTTATTTAAACACTACTTTATAAAAGATCACTATCAATTGTCTTTTCTAAGAAAAAATAAAGACAATATAATTTTGTCAATACTTTGATCCATAGAGAGTTTCGGTGGTCCCTCCATTATCCAAGAGAAATCTATGGCTAAACATGGTCTTCACTGACTCTCTGTATGTAAACATTTTTTTCTTTGTTGTTGTTGATATTTTAGTGGTTAGGCTTTGGAGTAAATTAAGAATTAAAATCGAATTGTAATCAAATTAGTAATAATAAATCAAATTAAACTTTTATTCAAATTGTGATAGCAACGCTGTTAATCATGTCCCATTTTTATTTGTTGAGTTTGTTCAGATTTATCACTTTCTATTATAATCATATAGTGATAATTATGTGTAATTTCATTAATATCCAACAAAATTATCGATTTTATTTAAATGAATAAAGAAAATTGTGACTCTGTTAGAACAAAAGTTAAATACAATTGATGGACTGAGAAAAGAGAGAGAGAAATAGAGAGATAGCAATAAACAATAATAAGATAGAGCAAATTATAGTAATTAAATATAAAATAAATCATGCATCGATCTCTTATTAATAAATGAAGAACGTTTTATCGTGAGTGGAAAACTTCTAAAATAAATTGTGTACATCATGCTAAGTTACAAAGTTCACATATATAATGTGATTGTTCTATGTATGTGTACTTAATTGTTACTTTTGATATTATTTGAATTGAATTCATGCAAATTATATGCATGTTGTTGAAAAGCTATGGTCATATGATCGTTAGAAATAATAAGGCCCATAGGACCGTTGGAAAAAACTAGCCGTTAGGCTATTAGTCATTGTGAATTTCTATAAATAGCCATGTAATTGTAAATGTACAAAAACAACCAACAAGAAATACAATGCAATATTATTCCCTCTATTCTCTTCTCAAATTATAATTTTCTACATGGTATCAGAGCAAGTTGTTGCTCGATCCAGAAAAGCTTCCGCAAAATCAATGGCTAAGGCCTATTCTTCCAAAAGCACCGTTGTCCAAGTCAAAGAGAAATAAAAACTCACTTGGGCACAAGTGGTGGCTATGTCCGGCAACAAAGCCAACGATAAAAATCGAGCTTGTGTAAAAGCCTTAACTCTTAACAGCAGTCTTCAAGATCAACCTCCCGTTACAGAAATCTTGAGCCTTAATGAGGGTGAGAAGAAAAAAGGGAGAGAAGGCCAGGCGTCCACTCGGTGCAATCATTGCAAACGACGAGGTCACACGAGGGTCGACTGTTGGATTCTCAATCCTTTTCTTCGGCCATTTAAAAAACGGGAAGGCAGAGGCGCTGCTAAGAGGGATCCAAAAAGGGGGGAGCAAAAAGATGTTCCAACCAATTATAAAGGTTCAGATCTAATACATTCTTGTGGGCTTGGTAAAACCCACACTTTTAATATTCCCTTATCTAGTTTAGAAAAAAGAAAGGGAAAAAACCAATGTACCAATTTAGGCATCAAAATGACCAATTTTACAAATAAAAATGATCATGATAAATGGATACTTGATTCTGGTGCAACAGACCATATGACCAATAACAAAAACATATTAAATAATTACCAACCATTAAATGACATTAAATTTGTGACTGTTGCTAATGGTGAGAAAATGAAAATTAAAGGAATTGGTGAAATTGAATTATTTTCAAGAAAAATAAAAAATGTTTTGCATGTAGGAAATTGTTCTTGCAATATTTTGTCTATAGGAAAAATTACAAGTGAGTTGAATTGTAAAGCTATTTTTTCATCTAAAAAGTAATCTTTCAAGAATCAATAATCAAACAAATTATTGGTGAAGGTTCTTTTGAAAACGGTCTTTATGTTTTTAATTACCAAAAAATGAATTTTCATATTAAAAAAGATGACTTAAGCAATTTATGGCATAGAAGAATTGGACATCCATCTAATAATGTTCTTCAGAAATTATTTCCAAATCTAAATTATGAATCAAATTCATGTGATGCATGTATTTTTTCTAAACAAACGAGATTACCATTTCCCTCATCAACAACACAATCAATAGAACCATTTGAACTTGTTCATTCCGATGTTTGGGGACCGGCACCCTTAACTTCATATAATGGATTTAATTATTTTGTCTTATTTATAGATGATTTTTCAAAAACTACTTGCATGTATTTGTTAAAATCAAAATCCGAAGTATTTTCAAAATTTCAAGAATTTTGCAACGAAATTGAAAATCAATATAACACAAAAATTAAGATTTTTAGATCCGATAATGGTACGGAATATATTAACAATAATTTCACCGAATTTCTAAAACAAAAAGGAATCATTCATCAAACCACATGTGTTTATACCCCACAACAAAATGGAATTTTCGAAAGAAAAAATAGACATATATTAGAAGTAGCTAGATCTCTTTTATTTAATAATAATGTTCCAAAACGATTTTGGTCG
Organism: Eleocharis quinqueflora; assembly: GCA_964058865.1. Classification (NCBI taxonomy): domain Eukaryota; kingdom Viridiplantae; phylum Streptophyta; class Magnoliopsida; order Poales; family Cyperaceae; genus Eleocharis; species Eleocharis quinqueflora. The sequence continues at coordinate 443,358 of CAXKVX010000024.1, read as the reverse complement.
GAAGTGGTTCTTACCGCTACATACTTAATAAATAGACTACCTAGCTCAATTCTAAATTATCAAAGCCCCTTGGAAATTTTGTACAAAAGAAAATTGATTATAAATCACTTAAGAGTATTCGGATGCACATGTTTTGTTCACACACAAAGAATTGATAAGTTGGACAAAACCGCTATAAAAACTATATTTCTTGGATATTCTTCAAGCAAGAAGGGTTATAAATGTTATGATCCGATTAAGAAAAAATTCTATGTTTCTCGAGACGTAACATTTCGAGAAAATGAACCATTTTATCAAAAGGCTTGTTCTAACAATGGTGAAACCAATAAACCGGACCAAATTTTTTCTATGTCTCCAATTGTGTATGAATTAGATATACCAAGAAGAGTTGAAAATACGAATATGCAAGAAGAAACCGAAAATTCAAATCAAGAAGACACAAGTGAGGGGGAGCATGACAACACGTCCCAAATCTCTCTTGAAATTGAAGAAGAAGAAGGAGGGGAGGAAGAAAGTAGCGATGTTGGAGGAGACGTCTCATTGAGAAGATCAACTCGTCCATCAAAGCCGTCTACAAGGTTACGAGATTTCGTAACCTACAAGGTTCAATATCCCATCCAAAATTATGTTTCATACGATAAAATAAGCAATAACCATCGCACTTTCTTAAGTGCAATAACAAAAAATGAAGAACCAAAAAATTTTGATGAAGCAAAAAAGAATCCAACTTGGACTAAGGCCATGAAAGAAGAGTTATGTGCCCTAGAAAAAAATGATACTTGGACAATTGTTCAATTGCCCAAAGAAAAAAACCCGTTGGTTGCAAATGGGTTTATAAAATAAAATACAATAGTGATGGTACCATTGAACGGTATAAGGCAAGATTAGTTGCCAAAGGTTATACCCAAACATACGGTATTGATTACCAAGAAACCTTTGCACCGGTTGCAAAGATGAATACCATACGAATTTTATTATTCGTAGCAATAAATAATGGTTGGAGCCTATATCAAATGGATGTAAAAAATGCTTTTCTTCAAGGGACACTTGAAGAAGAAGTGTATATGTCCCTACCACCGGGTCATAAAAAGGAATACGATACTAATTTAGCTTGTAAGTTAAAGAAAGCTATTTATGGCCTCAAGCAATCTCCAAGAGCATGGTATGGCAAACTATCTCATTTTTTAATTAATTATGGGTTTAGAGTAAGCCAATCCGATAACTCATTGTTTTCAAAACATGAGCATGGAGATACAACTGTTGTTCTTATATATGTTGATGATATCATAGTTACCGGAAACAATTGTGAAAAAATTAACAAAATAAAAAAATGTTTGAAAGAAAATTTTGAAATAAAAGACCTTGGTTGGTTAAAATATTTTTTAGGAATTGAAATTGCACACTCTACCAAAGGTCTCTTTATTTCACAAAGAAAATATACCTTGGACTTGTTGAAAGAAACGGGAAAATTAGGGGCCAAACCGGTATCTACTCCTATTGATAGTAATTGTAAATTAAATTCGGAGGATGGTGAACCGTTAGATGATATTACCCAATACCAAAGACTTGTAGGCAAGTTGATTTACCTAACGGTAACAAGACCCGACATATCATATGCCGTAGGTCAAGTAAGCAAATTCATGCATGCACCAAGGAAATCCCACCTTGATGCAATTGATAGAATTTTAAGATATTTAAAGAAATCACCCGGAGAGGGTATATAGATGAAAAATAATAATTCTAACGAAGTATGTGGCTATTCCGATGCAGATTGGGCCGGAAGCTTTGACAGAAAATCAACGACCGGCTATTGCACATTTGTAGGCGGAAACATAGTCACATGGAAAAACAAGAAGCAAAATGTCGTGGCACGATCAAGCGCGGAAGCATAATATCGAGCCATGGCATCCACCGCAAGCGAGCTCACTTGGATCAAACAATTGCTTGGAGAATTAAATTTTCCAATCAAGGGTCCGATGAAGATGTATTGCGATAATAATGCGGCAAGACACATTGCTTCAAATGCCGTATTTCACGAAAGAACAAAACATATTGAAGTTGATTGTCATTTCATACGAGAAAAGGTGCAAGCAAAAGACATCGAGACTCCCTACGTGAAGAGTCAAGACCAATTAGCCGATATCTTCACGAAAGGATTAGAGCCAAAATTATTTAACGATAATGTATTCAAGTTAGACTTAATTGATATTTATAATCCTAATTTGAGGGGGAGTGTTGAAAAGCTATGGTCATATGACCGTTAGAAATAATAAGGCCCATAGGACCGTTGGAAAAAACTAGCCGTTAGGCTATTAGCCATTGTGAATTTCTATAAATAGCCATGTAATTGTAAATGTACAAAAACAAACAACAAAAAATACAATACAATATTATTCTCTCTATTCTCTTCTCAAATTATAATTTTCTACACATGTGTGCAAGTTGCCAAATTCCTACATGATAGAAGATTAGAAGTGCAAGCCACTTCGGCATTAATTAGACGCTGGTGCACGAATTAAATAGTAAACCACTAAGGCATAATCTATTGTTTGAACATAGTTTGACTTGTGGGCCAGGTTGCCTTTATTTGGTCCATGGAACCATCCTTTTATTAAATTCGTAAAACTAGTAGTGTGTTTTTTTTTTTTTATTGCAACTAGTAGTGTGTTTCTTTTGCCTTCCTATAACTACGGATCATTAGTCCAGGAACTAAACAATAGACCAAGTTTAAATCATCTTTCCTCCAATGCTCCAGCTCTAATCATGTAATCATTCAACTTCCACTTTATTTTAAAAATTCCAGAAAGAAAAGATACAACATCGCCTCTTACGAGTTGCTAAGTTGCAACACACTCTTAACAAACAATGGCTTTCCGAGAGAGAGAAAAAGAGAGCATACAGGACGAACCAAAGAGATTATCAGATTTTCTAAGAGAGAGCGACGAGGAATTACTACTGGAAATCAATTCGAAATGTAAATTTCGTGATACACCTGTCAAATCTGGTTCGGGTCTGAATCAGTTGCATAGATTCTTGTGGTTTGGTAGGAGAGGAAAGACGAAGAAAGAAGAAGAAAAGAAACAGAAAGTGAAGAGGTGTGATCTAGTACAAGATTTCTCTCCGGAGCTCTGCAATATGTCAGGTACTTCCATCATCTAAATGTAAAATACCGTTGATAGTATAATTCGAAGGCAAAACTAAGATGAAGCCTGAACCATGTGATCAAGTTCTTCTTCATCTTCTTCATCTGAAAAGTAAGCGAACTGCATACCGTATTTATTAAATAAAGAAAATCTTACAGTATTTATGAGGAAATTAAACTAACATCATATCAAATTCAAATCAAACCAAACATAATGAATAAGGGCTATAAAGTAAGAATGGATTGTGGTTGTACTAGTATCTCAGAAAAAAAAAATCAGTATGGAAGTTGATTGGTACCCTGGGGATTTGGCATCTCATTGAAGCTTTATGTGGTTTTTGGTTTAGGGATGTTATTTTGTGTGTGTGTGTGTGTGTGTGTTAGTTAACAGGAAGAAACAAAAGAATGCAAAGGAGAAACTACCATCTGGTATTCTGTCATGCTGGCACTTAACAATGCTGAGTGACCCTTTTGGTCAGGATTGGTAGCTCTGCAATTGTAATTCAAACTTTTATTTAACTACAATTTGTTAATGGACCCTAAGTCCACTGACCTACAAAAAATTAAAAATAAAAAACCTGTGCGGTATTGTTAATTTTGAATTGAATCTGAGGTTTAACTATTTACAAATTGTACAGTAACAAAGTCTGGCAATGCATCGGTTACACTTGGAATGGGAATTGGCTTATTTCTTCTCCTATCGAAATCCACCTCAGAATACAGTAAAATGACCGACTTGCACAAACAGATGAAAACATTGATTGAAGAAATAAAACAGGAATTTGAAAACAAGAGCAGAGTTTGTAGCTTTTGTTCTACTACATCTGATTTATCTTGTGATTTGCAAAAAATCTGTGATGAAGAGAACAAGTGTGAGAAGATGGACACTCAATGTGTTAAAATGGATCAAATAGAAGCAGACATCGAAATCGAACTCCAGCGAATGGAGTCAAATTTTAGTGAAGGTAGCTCGTCGCTCGTGCAAGAAGAGCAGAGAAGTCAGGTTCATACTCATTTAACTTGTGGTGGATCCCTTTTTTAGCATTGAATTTGCAAAGCCAACACTTTAAGGCATCCCTTACCTGCTTGTCATTTCAGACTAATTAAATGCGTTAAAACTATTATGTCCCCTTACATGGGAAACTCATATTTGTAATATCCCGCTTCTCTTAGTCTTAATATATATGCATATTTGATACCAGTTGCAATGCCTGTAGAAATTACAGTTTCTAATTGCACAAAAGACGCATAAAGCATTGTAAATTGACCTCTGTTCGTTGTTCTAAATTTGCTGCTGATAGCATATCCTTTTCTTATATTTAAGACATCTGGCGAGTGGATTGACTTTTGTCAGAATTTCGGCTCTAATTTTGAAGAATTTGAAGAGACATGGGAAGATGACTGCAGCCCAAATTACGCAGTTTCACCACATGAACTGGAGAGGAAATTGCACGAGCTCTTACATCAGAGACAGCAAGAGAGGATAGAAGAACTGGAGTACCACTTGCACTTTTTGGAAAGAAAGCTACTGGAGAAAGAGTGTGAGATAGACCAATGGAAGGACATTGCTGCTACATCATCAAAATGTGAATAAAAATGGGAATTGTTTGTATTCTATATTTCTAGTTTCTATTTTGGGGCATTCACCATCCCCATGATACCATCATTGTAAGAAGCATCAAAGGTTTTATCATTCAATTGTTTATTCTCGAAAACAATGTATCAAGTAAATTCTTTCCTTTTGCAAGCACAGAAAATGTTTTGGATGTCCCATGTCTAAGGTTTCATTGGTTTATACGAAAAGAAAGAAATAGGAGAATGATGGTTTATCCTATGAGGCTTTGAGATGCAGACCAACATGATGCTAAAATAGGAGCATGATCAGGGGCGGATTCAGGATTCTCGCAGGGGTTCAAGATTTACGGTTGTTTTAGGAGTTCGAAATGATGGTTATTCTTAGAAAAAAATTATTTTACATGATAATTTATGCAAAAAAATTTCAAACATATGGTCATTTTGGAATTTCTTTTAAAATATATGGTCATTTTTGAAAAAAAAATTCCAGGGGGGTTCAGCTGCACCACCCTGGAACAAGGTGGCTCCGCCACTGAGCATGATAATATCATTATATCTGTATCCAACAACTCCTGTGGTCTGGGGTCCGAATCTACTGCTCGTAACATCTCTGCTTGTTTCCTGCTTGTCTCGATCCGACCCCCACAAATCGATCCACAGTCACGGACGACTGTGATTTGATTCAGGGGGCAGATGCTTTGGCCATTAGATGAGTTTTGAACGGTCCAGATCGAAAAAGGCAGGGATTTTACGAGCAGCAGATCCGGTTCCTGTGGTCTGTGCTAAAGAGAGAACGGGTAAATATCTGTGAATTAGGACTGTAAACGAATTGTAACGAATTGGCTTGTGTTTCAGTTTGATTTGAAATCAATATCGACTAGTTTGATTTGAAATAGAACAAGTTTCGAATGAACTGTGTGAAGTTTGAGTTTGATTTGATACTGATTCGAATCGAACTCGAACTAATTACGAACTATAGATTTTTTGCTGCTCAACTAAAAAGTAGTAAAAGCAGATGACACAGATGATGAATATTATCTAATTGAACATGATGAAGAGTAGGATGTTGGAAATGGAGAGAGTGCATGTAAACTAGCTAAAGAGAATCTGAATGAAAATGAGAATGCTGACATTAAAAATACATGAACGAACTATCTTTAATGAAAATGAAGATGAAGTAAATAATGTATATAATTGAGAAAGGGAGAGAAAAATATTAACAACATTCGAACTATATAGTCTGCAAACAATACTCGAACGAACTATGTCAAGTTTGAGTTTGATTTTATACTAATTCGAACAAACTCGTAGCACAAACTACATATATATCAATAGTCTCGATATCATCTGACGGTTCAAATCTCTCAAGATTCAAACTGTAAGTTCACGAACAGTTTCGAACGAACGATCCTAATTTGAATTTGATTCAATATTATTTCGAACTAATTTGATTCAATTTTGAAACTAATTTCGAACTAAAATCAAACGAACTAATTTCGAACTTTTCTCGAATCGAATTCGAACAAATTACGAACTAAGAATTTTTCTTGTAGCCCTAATGTGAACTGTTCTTGTAACGGATCCCCAACCATATATTAATGCATCGTTTGCGAAAGAATCCCAATGATAATAAATCCAACGCAAGAATGCTTCAAGTGGGTTTCTTAAAAAGTAATTAAAAACATTTGGAACATGTGAGGCAAGTGGCGAGGCAAGTGATTAACTTTGCGTCCCAAAAGAATTTTACACCTGTTGTAAAAAAAGAAAACAGACCTACCAACATGAGACACTTAGCAAGCACATATCTGCGAATTCACAAACGCTGCTATATATCTTGTGCATAATATGGCACGCAGCAACCTATTTTCTTTTGCACGAGCCTCAAACCAACCCAGATAAATAGTGTGCCGTACCTCCTATGGCAGCAGATTTGGACTCCATATCTACAACTCTACCATCACCATCTTTTGTTTATTAATTAAGAAAAGGCAAAAAGTACAAGGGAACATGATAGAACACACACACCAGCATCAAAGAACTAATCATTTGCCACCATCTGCAGACCAGCATCATAGAACTAATCGTTTGCCACCATCTGCTTGTCCGCATCCGTATTGCCGTCTATTTTTCTAATCTCAAGCTTTTTATGATGTAGCGCCACATCCACTAAGACCGAATCTTCTTCCTTGAAATCACCTCGTAACACACCAACGGCCACTTCATTCTCAACCATTTGTTGGATCACCCTCTTAACAGGCCGAGCACCAAAGTTGGGAACAAATCCGAGAGCACCTAATAAAACAACTGCTTCACTAGTGTAGTGGAGGTGGATTTTCTTCTGCCTCAGCCTATCTCTCACCCGATTCAGCTGCACAAATAATTCAACAAATATGGTTGTTTGATTAAGATTTTTTTTCTCAGCTATCAATAACTGACCAAGTGGCTGTAACATTTAGCAAAGAGCATCCCTGCAGTTGCTCCTTGGAAGTTAAAGGCATGCTGAAAACTTTTAAATCCCATTGTTTTTAAGCTTTGAAAAAGTTACTCAACAACCAATCACTTAAAATAAACAGAAATCATAAATGATGAGATAAAAAAAAATATTAAAAGCTTATCACCCTAGTAAACCACTTAAGAACAAAGATCCCCAATCTGGTTCTCTCATCTTTTGTATCGTCCTTATCTCCTAAAGAGACAGGAGAAGTGGCCAAACACAAACAGCCAATCAATAATTTAGGAATAGAATAAAATTTGTATGGAAGTCTAAAATAAAGCTACCTGTAACTCCACAATCTGATTGATCTCTTTTACATCCAGTGGCTGGAAAACAATATACTCATCGATTCGATTCATGAACTCGGGCCTAAAGGTCTGACTTGCCAAATCAACCACCTGCTTTTTCATTATCTCATACACAGCCTCCTTTGTATCGTTGGTATTTCTCAGCGTATCCAGAATTAAACCTGACCCAATATTTGAAGTCATGATGATAACACAGTTGGTGAAACTGACTGTACGGCCCAATGAGTCAGTTATTCTACCATCATCTAACAATTGTAATAAAATATTAAACACATCATGGTGTGCCTTTTCTAGCTCGTCAAATAAGACAACTGAGTATGGACGCCTTCTAACTGCCTCTGTTAATTGCCCCCCTTCCTCATACCCAACATAGCCAGGTGGGGCCCCCACTAAACGGGACACGGCATGCTTCTCCATGTACTCACTCATGTCAATTCTTATGAGAGCATTTTCAGTATCAAAAAGGAATGATGCCAGGGATTTAGCAAGCTCAGTTTTGCCAACACCAGTTGGCCCCATAAACATGAAACTCGCAATTGGACGGTTGGGATCAGAGAGGCCAGCTCTTGATCTTCTGATTGCATTTGCAACTGATCCGACAGCTAAATCTTGACCAATGACTCGTTTGTGCAGCACATCCTCCAGCAAAAGAAGCTTTTCACGTTCTGATTGTTGGAGATTTGAAACAGGGATACCAGTCCACTTGCTGACAATCTCAGCTATGTCAAGGTCAGTTACTTCTTCTCGAAGCATTGATTTTCCTGAATTCTGGAACTCCTCAAGCTTTTTCTCAGCTTCTTCCAGCTGCCTTTGGAGAGATAGGAGAGTGCCATATTTGAGCTCAGCAGCTCGGCTTAGGTCGTACTCTCGCTCTGCTGCTTCAATTTCCAAGTTGACTCGGTCAATCTATGCAAAATAAATATCCCCAAGGTATCAGAAAAACTATTTCTGTTTAAGCTCCTTAGGCATTAGGGAATAAGAATACATCAGCTTTTAAGATAGCGGCTAATATCCTACAATCATAACAATTTCAAATAAATATTGTATTGAAAGTTCAACGGTCGCTTAAATTAGTTCAGTTCTTTGTCCGTATGATCTGGAAGTCCAAGTTGTTCATATGCATTCCAAAATTGTATGTTTTAACACCTGTCATTAGCTGACACTGAAAAAGGTGATTGCAAATTGTAGAAAGCAGATCATAGTCACCCGAAACAATATAAAATGGAAGCGACTCCTTTAAACCCATGTCCACACAAGTTAACCAAGCTATGCATTACAAGAGGCTTTTATAGGAGGGAAACATTTTTAAAAAGGAGAAAATAAAGCGATTAAATTTTTTTGGAGATACCTTTGAACTCCCAAAAGAAAAGTTAGTACCTCTTCCTTGATGGATCGGATTCGGGTCATGAGCGACTTCTCAAGCTCCCAATACTGTGCTAGGTCCTTTTGTTTTTCTTTCAGGTCAGCCAGCTCAGATTCTACCTTTTCAAGCCGTTCTTTTGAGGCCTTGTCAGTCTCATTCTTCAGTGAGAGCTTCTCCATTTCTAGCTTGAGGATAGATCTGTCAATCTCATCAAGCTCAATTGGTTTCGAAGTTATCTCCATCTTCAGTTTGGCAGCAGATTCATCCACAAGATCAATAGCTACAAGAAATAGATGAACTTTACAATGTCAAAACGGTTTTGAAATTATCACTTTGGCTGTGTGGCACTGTTACAGCCTCCCTAAGCTTCCAACAAATCCCAATCGACCCCAAGTTTCTCTCGATTTGTGCAAGTATCATCAAGCAGTAGAGCAAAATTGAGAACCAAATCAACAATTAAACCACCAACTTTTCAATTCAGAGTCAAGTTTAGTTAACCTTTACCTGTCCTCAGTTTCCTAATACAACTTCAGCTTCGTATTTTACTAGTTACCCAATCAAACAATCATCAAACTGACACCAACCAAAACTTGAACAGGCATGACAAAATGGTAAACGGTAAGTCGGTAGGTAACTAATGCCCAACAACAGTATATAAACTGATCATATTACAAACAAACTGGTAGCATACAAAATAAGAAGATAGCAAATAAAAGAAACAACAAAAATAAGAATCAGCTTTTCTATTAACAAGTAACAAACCTTTGTCAGGCAAGAACCGATCGGTTATGTACCGAGCTGATAGCACTGCAGCAGCAACAAGAGCACTGTCAGATATCTTAACCCCGTGGTGCAATTCATACCTTTCACGCAAGCCTCGCAAAATTGAAATTGTATCTTCAACAGATGGTTGGGCACAATACACCTGCTGGAACCGTCGCTCCAATGCTGCATCCTTCTCAATGTACTTGCGGTACTCATTAAGAGTGGTTGCACCGATGCACCTTAGCTCACCTCGGCCCAGCATTGGCTTCAGCAAGTTGCTCGCATCCATTGCACCGCCAGCAGCTCCTATTATACATTAAGTCAATTAATTTGGCAAGCTAAATGCAATTCACAAGAACTGAACAAAAAAAAATACTAAGTCAAAATCTTGAATTCTGAAGGAACTTCTAACAGCCTTAGGTTGCAGTATTTGTCCAGAGCAGCACGCCACCATAACACTTGCGAGTTTGACTTGAGCCCAATCATATCTCATAATCTCAACAAACCTTCAGTTTCTTATTTCAGCTTGAATTGTGCAATTAAATTCCTTTATCCAACTTGCACTCAACTAAGTATGTGGATGATGACCACAATGGCAAAGATGTACTATATAGACTGAAAAAAGTTGTCCCCAAGTCCATACTGCCCAATGGGATCCTGGTACTATAACATACATGATAACTCACACATTGAACAAACCTGCACCAACAACTGTATGTATTTCATCGATGAACAAAATGAACTGCCCATTGGAGGTGGTCACTTCTTTTAGCACTGCTTTCAGCCTTTCCTCAAAATCACCGCGAAACTTGGCTCCCGCAAGTAGAGCACCCATATCCAGTGATATTAGCTGTGCACATTAATGAATTTTTGTTGTGTTTGCCAAAAGAGAAAATACCAGCACAGAGCAAGGAAAAAGCAGAAGATGTAGAATGATAGAGTACAAACAAATAAGAAAGAATGGTATAAATACCTTCCTGTTTTGCAAGGGTTCAGGAACATCCCCTCGGACTATTCTTTGTGCTAGCCTGAAAATTCATATTTAAAAGCATTTAACTTAACATAGAAGTACCTCTTTTAATACAAAAGAAGCATCATGCCAGCAACCAGAAACCACCAGTACAAACTCTGGAACATAATTTTCTTTTTCTTTCCTTGCTTCTATAGATCTCTTTTATTCTTATTAATTTTTTCTGGTCTTTCCAGGACAGAAATTGGGGGGTGGGGGGTGGCAGATTTGTGGGCAATTGTAAATGTTGCTAGTAGTAAGAAAGTTTCTACTGTAATCCTGCATTAAGCTATATAACTAAGAAGTAAATACAATACCCTTCCACAATTGCTGTTTTTCCAACACCAGGCTCGCCAATAATGACAGGATTATTTTTTGTTCTCCTACAAAGTATTTGAATGCAACGCCTTATCTCATCATCCCGTCCTATGACAGGGTCCAATTTGCCTCGCCTCGCTTGCTCTGTCAGGTCAATGCCATACTTCTCCAGTGCCTGATACTTTCCCTCAGGATCTATCAATAATACAATTTAGTGACATGTAAATGGGACAAATCACAAGCCCTCTAAAGCAGATAATGCTAGTATATCAGACTCAATGAACCTAGGTTTCTCTATTATTTTTAGTGACAGAAATAGATCACTCAATGAAGAAAATACAAATAAACAAAAAAAATGCAAGTTAGTGGCAACCATCAAATTCAAATAACATCCTTAAAGATTTCCTGTCGATTAGCTATAGAGGCTTATACATAGACGTTCTACATCAACTTGGATTGCCTTCCAGCCTGCATGCTTGTGTGTACCATTTTATTAAGTATATAAAGATCAACCAACCAACTGCTAAATGCATCTACATTCCTATGACCGCAAACAATCAAAAGAATGTTAATTTTGAAGCCATACTCTGATCAGTGACTCGCTGATTTCCTCTTACAGCTTTGACAGCTTCCTTCAACTTGTTCTCATCTAATTGTAGGTCCTTCAACAATTGTTGGCCAAATCTTTTGTCAGAAGTAAAAGCAAGCAGAAAGTGTTCAACTGACACAAAATCATCATTGAACTCCTTTTTGTACTTCTTTGCATTGTCAAAAATTGACACTAGACTCGGGCCTACTATAGGTCCACTGGTGTCCCCAGACACCTGCAAATTTTTGAAAGCAAAATATTAACAAAACAAACTAAATAACAGTTTCCTATAGAGAACTGATAAATGTATGCCCACAGTGCCATTTCTCAGTTCGATAATGTACAATGCTTAGTGACCAGCATATTGGTGGGACACTTTAATTTTTTTTTATTGCTTATGCTGTTCTCTCTTTCTCTTTTTATCTCATTCTCTCTCTTTTCTCTTTAAAAAGTTTTCTCTTGTTCCTGTATTTCAAAAATAATTTAATTTTCATGATATGTTAATTTATTTTCCCACCATACGACCAAAAGAACAATGTGAATGCAATACGTAAAAGTGAATTATGGTCTCTCTTTATATATTTATAATTTTTTTGTTCTTACTAGTGTGGTACCTTTCCGTGATCAACTTATCATATCTTGAGAACTAGTGAAGGTTTTACATCTTTTCATTTGAACCGTTGTCTGTTCCTTTCTTTTTCCTAAACCTTCTTTTTTTATTCATTTTATGCAGGATAACTAACTTGGGAATAATTTTTCATCTTACATTACATCCTTTCTAGAAAATAACAGTAAATGAGCACAAAGACATGAAAGCTAAGTACAATTCATACCTTAGGTTGCCTAGATATGAAATCATCTGTTGCTTGCAATACTGATGTGTTGTCAACTCCAGCTTTGGTAAAAATTCTCCGAGCTAACCCATCTTTCTGTTCTAGAAGTGATTTCATTAAATGTTCGGATTGTACCACCTGCTGTTTGCTGATCCGCGCAGCCTCAATTGCACCAGCAATCCCCTCCCATGCCATCTCAGTAAAGTCTGACGGGGTGATCTGAAAGGACAACAAATATCAATTCACATCAGAATTATTAAAATTTCATGCATAACCTCCCAAATTAGTCAAATACTACCTCATCATGCAATGCACTACATACAACTATGATGTCCTCATAAAATTAACAGTGAAGGCACATTGCAATGTGCTATAGGCAGTAAATTCCAAACATGGATATGCTATACTATCACAATAAAACACGAAATCATTCCATTAAGAAGGCGGCGTTTATAAGTTATAACAAACCTGAGAAGAGGCGCCGTAACTATAGCGAGAAGGAGTGGTGGCATGTAAATGGCGAGTGAAGAGAAATGCGTTTCTACTCAAAGCATCACGTAATCCGAAATGAGTCTTCTCTGAAGACGGAAAGGAGGTGGCGCTTTCAAAGAGAGGATGAACAGTGGCGGTGGAAAGAGCTCGAAGGGTGGGGTGGTGAACCCCTCCGCCTCGACGCGCCGCCGCTATGTAGGCGTAGGCTGATCTTGCGAGCCGCTTTGCAGTGGCCGAACGGGCCATTGAATGGTTGAAAGATACAGAGAGAGAGAGAGAGAGAGAGAGAGAGAGAGAGAGAGAGGGAACTTGGAACAAGAGAGGTTTATGTTTTTATGGGTTTATCAGTGTGACTTGGGCAGAAAGTTGAGAGGAAATGGGGGTAGCCGTGCAGAGTGCAGACCGTAGAAGAAGGGAGAAGGATACTTTTGCAAATGTAGGTCTCAAAAATTATAATTTATAAATTTGTTCCATGTAGTCTTCAATATCAATCGTTTATTAAAAAAATACTAAAATTAAAAGTAGTGTTTTCACAATAAATGAAACACAATAATTTCACAACAAAAAAATCTTATTCGATTACATTTAGATTTATAGAACATATTTGTTGACAATCTCAACTTTTTTTATAAATTAGATAGCAATTCCATTCCCACAACAAAAATATATGACATAAATGTATGTTGAAGGAAACAAGATATTTTTAAAAAACCACATTGAAAATTTTGACTTTTGAATGTCTGTTGGTTGTGAAATGCTTATGTGCTGGAGTTTATTCTGTCCGATAACCCAAATATGAACTTTGGAAAGGGTATATGTGTGAAAATGAACATTCCACAACGAGAAAAGAAAAGAAAGCTGTGGAAGGTAGGAGAAGTTTCCAACATTCGAACAATTTCTGTAATTTGGTAGTGTTATATGGACATGGGCCTACTCAGACACCTAAAACTGGACTTTAACAGGCCACAAGGCCTACAACAAATTATTGGAGTTTGCTAATGTAAAAGGCTTCACAATTTGGAACTGGGCTGAAAAAGAGAATTTCAGGTTTGGTCCGTTTTGCCATAATCGTGAGAAATATTGCTATGCGCTTAGGGATGTCAACGCATTGCATTTTTAACGTTTTTATTTCATTCGCGAACGACAAAACGTTAATTGTACGAGATTTTGGTTTCGTTTGGACATCATATGTGAATTGGATTTATAATAATAATAATATAAATAAATATCTATATATGTGTATGGCTAATGTAAAAATATTTACACTTTGACACAAGTGCAAAGGATTGAAATTTTATAATTTTTTGACGTCAAAATTGGAATTTAAGTTGCTCAATAAAATTTTCATATAAAAATATAATTTTCTGATTTTTAGAACTTTCTAGCTATTTTTAAATATTTTTTTCGAACATATCCATTTAATAATAAAAAATGTCATTTTCTTAGTTGTCTTTAAAAAATAGCTAGAAAACTCTAAAAAATCACAAAATTTAATTTTCTACAATATTCTTATATGAAAAATTTATCAATCTTGAAGCATATATGCGATAGATAAACTCATGTAACCAAACTAGAGTTGGATGTGCCCACGTGTTGAACCTTATATCGGTATGGAGTTTAAAAATGATATTGAGGCACAACGATTTTATAAGTCATATGATGCTAGACTTGGATTTAGTGTTCGGATTAATACTTCTGCCAAGTCCAAAGTATGAGTGTCTTCTATTAGAATGGTGTTCCAGACATGGTTTTTCTAAAAGGCAACAACAAGATGCTTTAAGGGTTGAATCCGGTGTTATCCTAAGGACACTGACAAAGAAAGTGCCAATTAAAAGAGGTGGTTGTGGGGCTTACATAAGATTTAGACGTCTAAATAGTGGAAATTGGACAGTGAATGCTTTTAGTTCTGAACATAACCATGAGTTAGTAACTAGTCCAGCCAAGAAAAGAAATTTAAGATTCCTAAAAGGCATGGCAAATGAAGAAAAGAAATTCATAAAAGAAATGAGAGTTCAAAACGTGTCTACAACTCAGATTTGGCATTACTTAGGAGAAAAGACGGGTGCAAGACACCAATTAAACTTTAAGAAGAAGGATAATCTAATTGCAGAAGACAATAGGCAAATAGTTGGAGTAGATGTCGAAACGATCTTATATATTTTCGCAAAAAACAAGAGGAGGATCACAAAGAAGACATTCGAGGATGATCTGATTAGCTTTTACAACTTTAGTTTGCTGTTCAGGTGTTGAAATATGGGATTGTCAGTCATATATACATTTTGTCAATTGAATTATTTGGTCGATTGAATTATTTTGTAGATGTGTCTGCATGGTTATTTATAGGGGGACTATGTAACCTCATTTTTCCCAGCCTGACGTAGCCTCTCTATCAAAATCAATGAAAATAGGCGATTCGAACCGTTAAAGATATTTTTCATACTAATATAAACTTGGAAACTAAATTTTACATTTTTTTTTTTTTACTATTTTATCAGATGATTGAAAATTTATTTATCAAACGATTTACAAACATTCAATTTTCAATTCATCAAATAAAATAGTAAAAAAAATTCAAGAAATAACATAAAAAGGAAAACACAAAAAGTGAGATAGAGAAGACAGAGGTAAAAGCAGAGGAGGTCGTCAAAAGGTAAAGAAAGAAAGATTTGTCTTCAAGGAATCAAAAGATTTCCTCAAATGTGTTATATATACTTCAACATAATTAATTATATTCAATATTTTGAAAATATAAATAAAACATACTTAATTGAATTATAAGAGTGGAAGTTTCATGCAATGACATTCTATATAATCTAACATTATTTATTTAAACTAACATTTATTGATTGGTCAAAATAATCGACATAATAATCATATAAATTGTCTAGTAAAATAAGAGGTAAACAAATTCCACGATACACAAGTGTAATTTATTTTAGAAGTAATGTCGAAACAAAATTTAAATCTCTTCAAAATTACATTATAATATAAATTATTAGCTCTAGTTACATAATGCGAAACAATATTCTGGCTTAGTAAATATATTTTCTAAATCCATGACTTATATATATATATTAAATTAGTTCAATTGAATTCGTATATAATTTAAATAAAACTTAAGTCGGCCATATTCGAGTCCGCTTGATCTTAGCCGTTGAACTATGGAATGTTTGTAAGAGGTGGGGCTATTGTTGTTTGTAAAATACATACTTTATAATTTTGAATCGTTGAATTTGTTGTCAAAATTATTTTTATTATGAAAGTTCAAAATCACAAATCACATATTTTGCAAATCATTACCTGAATAGTCCATCTATTTCCACACAAAAAAACCCACCTCTTTCTTTAGTTAGAAATTTCGAAATATTAGTTTACATCATTACATGAATTACGAGATAATCTATACAATTTATATCGTCTGTAAAAATCTCAAAAGAAATAAAAAGAAAAAAAAACTCTAGTTTCTGTTTAGAAATAACGTGAGTTTCCGATAAAGGGAAAGCAACGGTCAATGGACACACCGTGGTGTGTGCAGTGTGCTACTGTCGTCAGCTTATCTGTCGACTGTCGCAGTAATGGACCAGTACGGCCACGTCTATGAACCTTTTTTCCACAGTGGTGGCGTCATTTCTGCATCACAGTTTGTTCCTTCTCTCTTGTCATGGAACTTGCTGATAATTGAACAATTGATATCCAAGTTGAGGACTCCGTATAGCACATTACTGCAAAAGTTAAAAATACTTTGTATAATCATTTTAAATTAATTTCTATATAATAATAATTTTTATTTATATAACGATATTTGTTTCTTGTTATAAACATTGTAACCACGAAGAAATGGATGGACTGGATACACAACTGATCAGAAACTATATATGGGTATGTTTAATGTTTTGCAAAAACAGCATTTAACACTAAAACCAGAGCTTATTCTAATATTCTATGTACTGTTTTCACATTTACAGGAACTCTTTTACTGACACGTCGAAAGCTGTATTACACAATTGCGCGCATGCGGACAAGCTCCAAAGGAGACGAATAGATAACCCAACAACCTTTTTTGTTTCCATCCTGATCAACCTTTTTTAAAGATTTTTCTTTGGAGTAATTGAATCTCCCAAGAAATGGATGTTCAAATTTGGGGATTCGTATATGTTGTTATTATTTCGATGGCAGAAAAATTATGACAGCAGATTTCGATCGCCGTCTTAAATTTCAACATTATGAATTTGAATCAAGAGATTTTATTATTTTATGAATCTCACATGTCAGTTATTTAATGACAGCACTATATGGTCTTCGTTATTTCAAGTAATGGAGGTGAGAGGACACACTAATTTATTAGAAATTTTGTTTATATTTTATTAATACATATTAAAAAATATAGTGTTAAATATGAATAGTCGGCAATATCATCACATATTTTATTAATACATATTAAAATCTCGCAAGAGATATTTGAAAATAATAAATTAATACTTAAATTTACGAGATTCTTATATATAAAAAATCTAGTGGGAAGATGAATATTAAATTCACGGAAGTTTAAAAAACAATTTAAAAAATTAACGTGCAATAATTTCAATAGTGCAAAAAAAAAGGAACAGAACTTTATCAAGTTAGTTAGGTGGGTCCCACAATAATTGGTGGAAATGCGAAAACTACAAGGTATCTCATCTTCACCATTCCTGTTCGGCCATTTCCCGCTCACGTGGGAATTTGAAAATTTGCTTGGAGCAAATTTTTTTTTTCTCATCGAAACAGTAATTTTCAACTCAAATCTCATTTTCCATCCAACTCGTGGGAATACAATTCTCTCCTGCATAGGAATTATACTGTGTATATCCAGCTCATCTATTTGTTTTTGAGATTTGTGCTTAATAATTACATATTAGTATTACTTTTATTTGAACAAAATCTAAATTGCTAACATTATAAAATTTTGAGACTGTACATTTTTGCTCCATTTCACCAATGAATGGAGACAACTTCTACACTGTTTGTTTGATATTTATTAGAAGAAACCAATCATGTCAATATCATATATAAATCATTAAATCCTCCTACTGCACTCTTCCCCATTTAACATAACAAAGAAAGAGAACAAAAAAGAGAGGGAAGATGGATGTGCATATTTCTCCTTTGCTGGTGCTCATCCTTGTTGCACTAACAACTGTACCAAATTTCATAATTGTTCATTCATTACCAATTCCACTTATAACACCAATGCTATCTTCAAAAGAAAGAGATAGTACAACATTTACCAGAAAACAGTCAAATGAAAAGCTCTTCACAACCCATTACTTCCCTCAAGAGCTAGATCATTTCACCTTCCAACCAAAGTCTTTCAACTTATTCTACCAGAAGTACCTCATGAACTCGACGTATTGGGACAAGGCACGTGGACCGATCTTTGTCTATACCGGAAATGAGGGCAACATAGAGTGGTTCGCCGAAAACACCGGGTTCATGTATGATATCGCGCCTAAGTTCGGAGCATTACTGGTCTTCATTGAGGTAATTTATGTCATAACTTAATATATGATTGAATATTTCCTTTAATTCTTTTGTCATCACTGAACATGGATACATCAAAGCAAGGTAAACATTTTGAAATATATTTGGATATGTTCATTCAATAGAAGACCCGCAAGTATATAACTTCTCACAGATTTTATCTAGTTCTAAAAGATTTGGTACCAGCTACTATAGGCACAGTAGGATTTATGTTAGATTATCAGTATATAACCTGTTTTTTAATCAACATTGGTGGATAATTCACTATATAAAACAAGGAACATATTTCATGAATTTTTTTCTTCTTCCTTTTATTTTTGAATTTTCTAGCATAGGTTTTATGGAGAATCATTGCCATTTGGTAATAATTCATATAACAACGCAGAAACATTGGGTTATCTGACATCGACACAAGCATTGGCAGATTATGCAATTTTAATTAGGAGCTTGAAACATAACTTATCTGCCGAGGCATCTCCTGTTGTAGTTTTTGGTGGTTCATACGGAGGAAGTAAGTTAAATGTTTTTATTGGGTCTCTTTTTGATTATTTTTCCTTTGTATAAGTTCAGGCATATATTTTTTTTGGTTCCATTGGTGATCACATGAAATTTCTGTGTACCTCAAAAACAAATTATTTATGGAGACGTTCAACTATGAAGATACACAAAAACATGTGAGAAATCCATTGGTAACAGTAATTAAAAAATCATATAGATTCTTCAATTAAGAAATGAACTTCAAATAACAGGGGTTTGCTAAGGTGTTCCCACCATGATATTTCTGATACTTATAGTTAACATGAGTACATAACATTCAATAGCTAACATAAGATTCAATACTAATTAATTTGTTTCTGTATTTGCTAAAATATGGGAAAATAAAAATCTTTTAAAACATATTTCTAATGGTGCCAGAAAACTGTAATAAGTTTGTAAACTGCACAAATTAATGGCAGTGTAAAGTGAGAAATCCACTGACAAAAAGTTTGTTGGTGGAAGCACAGTGTTGGCAGCATGGTTTAGGTTGAAGTATCCACACATAGCAATTGGGGCTCTGTCATCCTCTGCACCAATCCTTCAATTTGATCACATCATTCCATGGTCTAGCTTTTATGATGCTGTCTCCCAAGATTTCAAGGTACATCCACTAAAAGATACGACTCCTGCAGCTGAAATGTGTTATGTTTCCTTATAAAATATGAACCAGCAAAAAAGAAACATATTAAAATTAAACAGAGACGAGAGTTATGGTGAGTTTGAGCTTACTTTAGAACTTGAATAAAATTTGCAAAATTGAAAAATTAAGCTGGATCTTTTTTAGTCAGAAATGCAAAGTTGGCTGTTAATGTATAACAGCTTAAGAAGCCACATGATATACATGATTTTGTTTATAGAAGAACAAACAGGACAAGAAATAATAATGGTAAGTGATTAAATGGACCACATGTTACATGATTTGGGGTAATGTTTGTTTTACTTCAATTCACAATTAAGGCAATTTTAGTGCACTTATAACTTTTATAGTACATTCATTTAATATTTTGGCAAAACAAATCAAATTTGTATTAAGTTAAATGGAAATTTACGTACCTAAATTGTTTTTTTATAGGACGAGAGCACAAATTGTTTCGAGGTAATCAAGGGGAGCTGGGATAAAATAATTACAAAAGGATCCACCAAAGAAGGTTTGGAGGAACTTAGCAAAACCTTCAAGGCATGCCAGTAAGTTTTATTTTAAAATTGTATAGATAAATTACTAAATACTCTGCAAGTATCATTTAATATATATATATAGAGTGAGGTTATGGTGTTCCGCAAAACACGTTCTTTGCAATTGTGGACCATTATATCATGCTTTGTGATTCGTGCCAACATGATATCCGAAGATCCAATGGTTCACAATTGCAAAGCAAGTGCTTTGCGATACACCATAGCCTCACTCTATATATATATATATATGGAGAGAGAGAGAGAGAGAGAAAGGCTAGGGTGCTCCATGGAGCACCCTAGCCTTTCTCTCTCTCTCTCTCTCTCTATATATATATATATAGGAGGGATCAAATGACAACAACTTTGGTGACACAAATTATAACAACAATCATTTTTTCATTTTCAAACTCTAAATTGTTGATCTAAACCGTTGAATATGATCTCCACAATAAAATACGCTTGCAGATCAAATTTTACATTTTTTTTGAATTTTTTTACTATTTATTAAGACAGATGCAAAAATATGTCAAAGTTACAACTACCTGAATCGTTGAATTTTACACCCATCTTAATAAATAGTAAAAAATTTAAAAAAAATGTAAAATTTGATCTGCAAGAGTATTTTATTATGGAGATCATGTTCAACGGTTTGGATCAACAATTTGAACTTTGAAAAGAAAAAAAATGATTGGTGTCATAGTTAGTGTCATCAAAGTTGTTGTCATCCGATTCCTTCACATATATATATATATATATATATATATATATATAGATGCTATCGTGCTTCATGAAGTAGATGGATCTCGTGCTTCATGCTTTTAAAACCGTTGGATTGAAACTTTCTAGCCATTCATTTGGGTGCCTTCTTAATATTACGAATGTAATGGTACTATTCCCCTCCCTTGGGTACTTTTCCCCCTTTTTCGCCTATACTAAGTACACGTCTCCCAAACTTCAAGCTTTTCGGTATTAATTAACCCTTTTCCCTTCTCAACTTAATTAGAATTTTGACCGTTCCATCCCTGTTTTCCTAGAAATTATGAAAGAATTTAGAAAACCATGAATGATACTAACCAAAAATTAAGCTCTGATACCAGAATGGTTCCCGAATGGTGCCCTTATGGATCGATCTTCAAACTTCGCAGGCCACTGAGGACGCGGGATAGTAAGAAGATAAGTGCGGAATAATGAATTTGAAAGAAGAAATTTGAAAAGTTGGAATTTTATTAATACTCAAGTAAGAGAAGTAAAACTTGCTGGTTCTCAGCTTGTTTTGCAACTCTGAATACAAGCCCTTATATAGAACTAGAGACTCGGATTTTGGAATCTCAATTATCACATCGGGTGCTCATTGGGCCCCATCGACATGTGAATAAAGGGATTTCCACAATACTCTGTCTCAAAAGACAACAAACGTGAGTGGGTGACTCAGCTAATCACTACACTCCACTCAAAATAAAGTAAAAAGGTGCTCATATAATTGAGCACTACACTCCAAGCAAATTTTTGGTGAACAGCTCTAATCCATCCACCTGCTAAAGCATTCACAAACACTTAGTAGTGGCTATCTTATCATGCCACCTGCATAAGAAAACAAAACAAAAGAAAAATTTTCACAATTAAGTGATCCAGACCTAAAAAGTCAGCAGTTACCCATAGGACCCTGCCAGATTGAACCTTAAGATTTATTTATCAAAATTCAGCAGTTTTAATGAACTTCTGCTAAACTTTGGGACTCACCACAGCTTCCTTAATTTACATTTTTACAATATTATTAAGAAAAGCTTTAAAATCTTTTTCCATTCTTTCGAGCATTTCAAGCTGTTTCTTTAGTATCCAATAATTATCAGTTAGGATACAGTCACTGCGTTGGTAAGGCTTACAGTACTTCTCCTCCCTGTTAATTATGGAAATCAATTGCTGAATGTCCACCAAGGTGTGTCGCATGTGCATTTCCTTGGTGTCGGACAATCTTTGTGCGTTCTCACGTCATTCTTTGAGGCTTTGGTTTGGTTTGTTGATGTAGGCCTCGAACTGTTGTGCATGTAGTTGATCTGCATTGATAAGGGGAACAGGTTTTCGATTTTCTCTTGAAGGGATTGGGTTAATTCTTTCGGGACTGGCACATTGTTTTCCTCTTTGTTGCGCATTTCGTCTAGTACTGGACCCAATTTCTCGATCATCAGCCCTTGCTGGTCTATGAGACATTGTGTGTTAAGGGCAGCAGTTGTAAGTCTCGATAGAGTATCTGCTAACGAGTTGAGTCTTCCTTTAATGTGCTCAAAGTTCACCTGTACTCCTGTACCTGTTACAAAATCAACAAACTTAACCCATCGAACGCGCGAGGGTTTATTGTTAGATGACTTGTTATAAAAACTTATTATCGCCTGACAATCTGTTCTTAGTGTGATTTCCGGCTTGTCCAAATAATGGATTTTCATGGCCGATAACGTTTCCATACAAGCGTGAATTTCTGCATCAATTGTTGACTTTATAACATCAAACTTGCCACTGGCATATGCACAGACTTTCTCGGTTGATCTGGGGTCATTCTTTCTCGGTTTCCATTTGCAAACTCCACCCCATCCTTCCATGCAACCGTCTGTTTCTAGTATAATGTATGCGTCCTCTAGCGGAAAACTCAGATCTGGCAAATTCTGGACCAGTTCCTGAATTTGTTTTATTAAATTTATATCTGAGGCTTTCAATCTTTTATCTCCATGTGGGCTGACTTTGGAGTAAAGAGCACCAAGCAAAATTCCCAATTTCGGGATGTAGGATCTAGCATAATTCAAAATTTCAAGCCATTATCTTAGACCCTTTTTTTCTTTGAGTTGTTCTACATCAAAATTGGCTATCTTTTTAATGATGTGTGGTTGGAGCTTAATTTTTCCTCTATTGATTTGTGCTCCTAAAAAGTCAATCTCAGGTACAGCGATTTTTATCTTAGTTGGTGATAGTACTAAACCGTGTTTTTCACAAATAGCTAACATCACCTCTAGATGTTGTGCATGTTTCTCCTCGTTTTTCGAGAATACTAGAATATCGTCAATGTACACTGCAATGAATGCCTCTGTTCCTCTAAAACAATTATCCATTTTTCTTTGAAATATTGTGGGGGCATTCTTCAAGCCAAACGACATAACCAACCATTCATATAACCCTCCTGGGACGATAAAAGCCGTCCAAGGGATAGATTCAGGACTCATGGCTACTTGGTGAAAGCCACTTTTAAGATCAAATTTGGAAAATATTCTGCTATTACTGATCTTTTTAAGGATTGTGTTTATACCGGGCAGACTGTATTGATCCTTGTGTGTATTGTCATTTAAAGTTCGGTAATTAAGGACTATCCTCTCCTTTCCTTTTATTTCCTTACTAGTTTTTGGATCAATAGATGTACCAGAATTTACAATAAAGACCATTGTTCTATGCTTGCTGGTACTTGGCCTGATAACACCAATTTCTAGTAATGCTTTTATATGTCTATCGAATTGTTCTTTCATGAGAGGCGTTACGTGTTTCAATAGTTTGTCCTCTATGGTCAAATCTGGATTTATGATATCAAGCTTACATACGACCTTGTTCTTTTGCCAATGCATTAGAGGATCATTACCAATAAATCCCTGATTTTTTAGTCTAGTTAAGAGGCTGCCAAATCTCTTTTCAAACTTTGGATTTGTAATTAGCGACTGATAGTATAGAGCATCTTGAATCGTGATATACTCTATTTCATCTAATTCTAATTCTTCAATTGCAACAGAATGGGCTACTGTTTCAGTAGATGTTTGAACAACAGTAACATTCTTATAGAACGTTATCGTGTTTCCTTCAATTCTTAGTCCACCTTGCATTGATCTAATGAAATTGCACCCAATTAACATTTGTATACCGTCTTGCATACCCATGGGGAAACTATATGTAAAGGGTATACTGAATTTATTCTCACCAATTGTCATCTGGCCACCCTTTAGTTTCTTATTTGCTATCTGGGTTGAGTTAACTCCTATTATTTGTACCGGGTATGGACTGGGTTCCAGGGCTTCTTCTGGTACTGCTAGTTGATCAACTGAACAGTTTGTCGCACCAGTATCTAAAATTGCCATTATTTCAAAAGATTTTATATTAGGGATTTCGAATGTGATCATTAAGTTGTAAAGACGGTTAAAGATTCTCTTTTTCTCTGGTTGTGGTTCAGAGGTTCCTGCTTTATAGGAAGATTCATCAATTTCAAATAAAACATTCACTCCTTCATCTCTTATTTCGTCTTTTTCTCCTATCTCATCTTTCTCTTTTGTTGAGAGATTATTAAAATCATTAGTTAAGTCTCTGATTAGATTTTTCTCTCTTTCTTCTTGTAATGTCTGTTTTAATTTTTCAATTTCGCCCTCAAGATACACAATATAATTGATCAATTCCTTTATTAGTGCATCTTTATTATTGTAAGGTCTTGACTGTAAAGAAGTTTTTGGTTTGACTTGTTTTCCAAAATAGAATGGGGCGCATAATGAACAGACTGAGAGATCACATTCTTTACATCCTATACCGTATTCCGGTTTTATTGTTAATTTACAGAAGCTACAACTCCTTTGAACTTCTGTTTCTTCAAAATTATGCTCACAAGATTCTTGTTTTTCGGGTAATTCGACTTTGCTTCTCCAGCCGAAGTCTGTAATTTGTAGCATCAGGTTTGATTCCATAGGTAATTCTTCTAAACAAGTTCGTACCAGATACTCTGTGTTACCAGCTTCTCCTTCTGACAGACTGCAGATTGCATCACTGTCCGGCTCGTTTAGATCTATTGAGACAACATCGAGATCATCTGGTAAATCCAGATCGTTCATTACTGCGGCTCTTACTATGTTGCCTTTCTTATTCCTGCATTCTCTAGCAAAGTGTCCTTCTTCTCCACAGATAAAACACTTGCATTTACGTACCCTTTCTGCGTGCTTTCGTTTAAATACCCTCACATGTGAATCATGAGGTTTTCCTTTGTAATTTCTAGCCTTTCTTAACCCATATTTCTTTCTATTATTTTGATAGTATCCTGGGATGGGTATTTTGTTAAATATTGTTAAGTCCTTTAGGCTTCTTTGTAACGCAGCCTTTTTGCACATCTCGGCTAGGTACTGATACGAGAAATGGATTCTGGGGATTACCCCAACTGTATTTCTTGGAAATTTCTTTTGAAAGGCTTGTTCAAGTTCTTTCCCAATTAGCGGTGGCATCTTTCTAAAGAATTTTTCAGATAGTTCGGGGGATATATATATTCTTCCTGATAGCTCCCCAGTACGTGTCATCATCTTCCTCATCTTCTATTTCGTCATCGGACACGTTTACAAACAGTACTAAGGCTGTTTCTTCTTCTGACAGTTGTTCTTCATCATTAGTCCCAACTGTTGGTCCTTGAGATGGTTGTGTAGCCGCATAATTTTTGAATTTTAATAAAATTGTTCTGTTTGATCTCGTGCGAATCATAGCATCTTGTGGATGCTGCACTTCTGCTACACGCGGCGGTCTAATAATCCACCTTGATCCCCTTAATCCTTCTGTGGTATGTGATTGTCCAGGGATCGCTTGGACACCTCTACTGGTTAGGTAATCAGAAACTCTTTGCACATTATATCTAAAACTGGTATAACTCGTATTAGATAGTCTACCTATTAATGATCTTGTTAATAATAGGTTGCTCTCTCCAGCTTGCCAGTTTTCATACCCATGTGTCTGAACTACCAATTGTATATGGTTAAAGAAATCAGCTATACTAAGCATCATGTTAGGTGCTAGGTATGCTAATTGGGTTCCGGTAGTTAAATCCATCTCCATTGTTCCAATTATGGATCTATCGTCTGCCCATCGGGTATCTCTTACCACTACAAGAGCGTTTACACCTGCTTCTCTACGATGTAGAGTATATAATCTTATCATTATTAATCCTAGGTGTAAATGTTGAAATCCTGATCTTTGTATCTCTTCGTAACTTTGTTGGGTAATAAATGGTAATTCTAACTGTTGTCCATCAGTTACGAGGATTCGTTGGTCAGAGTAATGTTGATACACCCTATGTTAAGTAGCAGTCCAACCATCTTGATAAAGTGTTTCCGCTGGTACTGACTGTGCTCTTCTGAACTGGGATATGTTTAATTCTGCGTCAGGATTTAATTGGCTCTCCAAACTCCTGTTGTACCCGATCTGTCTCCTTCCGGGTAACCTTCTTTGTATTTCTTGTCGTAGTCTCTGGCTACGTCTATAATTTCGAATTTGATCTTCAATTGTTGGAGTTTGATTCTCATTATGGCTTTGTTGTTCTCGTTCTGAAATGGATGGTCGTGGTTCCATCACAGTCTCAGTACGCGTTCTGTTCATTTTAATTTCTTTTTCTCTTCTTCAAAAATTTTTAGTGGATCTTTGAAGACGTAGAATGGTACCTCCTTTTTCTTTGGTTTAGGGATTGATTCTCCTAAACTCAATTTCTCTAAATTCTTCTGTAATTCGTCAAGGGTATTAGTTATATAAGTACTCGTCCCGGCTGACGTTTGATCAGCTACGACTTGCCTGATACTTCTAATAGCTTCTTTACAATCCTCCAAATTTTCAGTAAGTCTCACCAAGAGTTGGATTATGGTGTTATTTTGTTTGATTATGGTAGCAGTACCACTCTTTGATTCAGTCGGCTTAACGAAACCAACCGCGGGTTCTTCAATCGATTCGGTAGCTTTTAGGGCTTCTATGTAATTTGAGCTTTTTGACGTAATTCTCCAATCACTCATATATTAAAATTTGGTTAAGTATGTGGTTTGTTGGCTTTTAATTTCAAGTTTTCTAGATCCACAGTTCAGGATTAGTCATAATGAAATCGGATGGTTGAGAATATGTGAAGCATAACTCCCTTTTGCTTCTTGAAGCATAATAGCATAGCTCTATATATATATATATATACTTATTTGGATATTGGATCAGCTGGACCCCGCTAAAATAGTCAGGACCAGACGATTAGTCTATTGGTAGATCCCTCAAATCAGATTTCACGATAAGTGTCCAGATAATATCACTATCAATTCTGTACAGTTGTCTCACTTGTTAGGCTCTGTAACAGAAAATGCACTCCGTTATTGCTTGAAATCGTTGGAACTACCTAAGAATTGTGAAAATTTAGAACAGTGTGCATAATTAGCTTTGTAGCCAGGGCTACAAATGCTTTTGTGACAGTTCACTAGTTCAGGGACCCTTTTTTAAAACTAAAAGCATGGTCTTTGCAGCTGCATATCAAATGCATTAATTAGAAGGTGGTTCTCAAGCCAACTTTTACCCATAAAAACATAAAAATAGTTGGTAAATTCTGCTGTGGATCAAAATTAACTTGATTTCACTATTATGAATGCAAAATCAACTTGATTGTACAATTATTGATGATGATTAACGAATACAATTAAGTTGAGTTTAATTTTTTTATCCATAGAAGACTCATTTATCCCAATTAAACTAAATATTCTATCTTTTATCCCTTTTCTCCATTTTGATGATTTGCTTACATAAACTAGATTGATCGACTTAACCTTTTCTTAAAAGACGATTTGCTACAACTCAATTTAGTGCCACATAGCTATAATTAGCGACAAAGCTTCCATTTGCAATGAATCTGAGCTAGTTTAGGAGCTGGTGCACAGTCAAATTGTACTAGATTCAAGTTGTTACCGGCATAGAGCACAACACTGCTCCTCTTGCTGAATCTTTCTGTATGAACCTCTAATTGATGTATCATGTGTGGAGGAGGGGGGTGGGGGTGCATCTAATTCAGTTTGTACTGGTACATAGGCAGTGCTAGACTGTACCAGTATCTTACAATTGAGCTATGGTTCAACTCCTGCACCTCGATGATCCCATTGACCTCATGAAATAAATGTTTAGTATATTAGCAATTTAGGTAAATATGCTATTTAGATGTTTTGACGGATATTGCCTATTTTGGAAGTTTCAATGAATGCACCTAAATTTCCCTTCTTTTTGGGAAGTTTGACAGAATTTAACTACTGTAATGAATTAAATGATACACTGAATTAAAGAAAAATAAAACATAATGTCTTAACTGCAATAATGGGAGCCAAAGAAAATAGAAAAAAATTGAAACAAGTACAAAACTTGAAGCTTGTTAAATTCTCTGGTTGTGTTGATGTACTGGAATTATGTAAACAAACAGGCCAGTGCAATCAGTTTGGTCATTTCGGGATTGGATATGGTCTGCATACACCTATTCAGCTATGGTAGATTACCCTATGCCTGCCAATTTTCTAATGCCTCTCCCTGCTTTCCCTGTTCAAGAGGTAACAACATAACTTTTCTTGTACCAGCATGTGTAAATAAATGTATTCATGTGAAAATCTATGATGTGTTGTACTTTTAGGAGGATTTTATTACATATATCAAGTTATAATCATAAATAATTTGAGCATTAGGATGATATACCATATTTGGGACATAATAGTATAATTAAAAAGTGTCGCTGTATATGGGAATTTTTTTTATGAACAAGACTTGATAATAGACAGAAGTATCAAATATATTTTTAAAATTTGATTTTCTGATCTTAATAAGTACTAAATACTGAGAAGAAATATTCAAGTGGCATTATGAGCGAACATGATATTACTGTGGTTATGAAATAGTTTTGTCCTACTCAGATACTGAAGTTCAAATATCTATTTATGTTTTCTCTATAAAGGACCCGAAATACCTTGCTTACGTATCATTAGAAAGTGCATCAACATAAATACAACAGTGTCATAAGTGAGAACTATGACATATCCTTCTATATATATTAAGAGAGCATCTAATGTATCAAATATAATTTGTGTATCATTCTGAAATAAGTCTTCATATTTGCCCATATATACCAAACAACTCATTAATACTAATACTTGTCTTTTTCTTTTTCGTTCTGAACTTTTTTAACTAAAGATGTGCCGAAGAATTGATGCATTTCCAAAGGGTTCAGATAAAATAGACATGGTAATCGCAGCAGCAAATGTGTACTACAACTACACCGGCAACCAGAAATGCTTCCAGATAGAAAATAGATCAGACCCTCATGGCCTTAACGGGTGGAACTGGCAGGTAAGAATTATTTGAAAAGAACAAAAAATGGCATTTCTCCTAACTAAAATTTGATGCCAACAGCATCTATTGTACTGCCAGGACGAGCTACTCTGGTAAATATTGTTTATTTTGCCTATTTAAGCTCGGCAGAGTTCAACATGATCATTAGAAAATTAATTTATTTTTTGGAGAGAAAGATTAGAAAATTAATTTCAAGGCTGTGCTCCAATTTGGATTTTCTTCACTTTTTTTCTGCAGTCATGCACCGAGATGGTTATGCCGATGACAATCACAAATCAAAGCATGTTCCCTCCATATAACTGGACTTATGAGGATGATATGATTTCATGTAATAGTTCATATGGTGTAATGCCAAGGCCACACTGGATCTCTACTGAATATGGTGGATTAGTAAGGCTCTTTCAGTTTTCACTAAAATTTCTCATTGCTTTAGTTATTAATTGTTTTGTGAAATACCTGATAAAGACAATTAATCCCAACTAGCCTTAGTAGCACTAATTTGTGCAATTGAGCTGCAATTAAGAACAAACAGGTAATAGTTATTCAAAATTATTTCTCCAGTATGCTTTATTTCTATTTGCATTTTGTGTGTTTGTGTGTGAAAAACAGAGAATTGATCAAGTGCTAAAGAGGTATGCAAGCAATATAATTTTTTCCAATGGAATGAAAGACCCTTGGAGCAGAGGGGGGTATGTATGCAAATTTTTTCCTCAAAGTAAATAGTAAATTGAATATCTATATTTTTGCATTTCAATTTATAAAGGAATTTATCATTCAGGGTCTTGAAGAATATATCATCTAGCATCATTGCCCTTGTCACAGAGAAAGGTTAGACATATATTTTTCATTCCCTTTTAATAGCATAATATCAGTTCATATTAATCTTAAATTAATTGATGAAATTCCAAAATGAGATTCTTTCTTGAAAGGATGTTTGTAACATTTGCATTATTTTGGAATCTGACATGTATCTGGTTTGTAAATTTAGGTGCACATCATCTAGACTTGAGATTTGCAACAGTACAAGACCCTAATTGGTTGATACAACAAAGGAATCAAGAAATAGCTATCATTCAAGGATGGATATATCAGTATTACAAGGATCTAAAGGATATATCATGACAAGAGATAGCTATTTGGAGGAAACCAACAGCCTAGCTTTTGTTCATAATTGTTTTGCTTTGATAAAATAAACATGGGGAAGGTAATTACAATTTTTATGGACTGAACGTATCAGTAACTTGAAAACATAATTTATGTTTCTCGAATACATTCAAAATATAAGATTATAAGTAACTAATTTATGGTACTTATAAATAAATTGTTGCTTTTTGGAAAGTTAGAAAACAATAGTTAACAAAAGTAAGCTTTAAAAGTCTCTGTTGCAGCGACAAAAGTATTTTAAAATGATGATATCATAGAATACATCTCAGTTGAAGAAGTCAGAAATCAGCATCAGAGAATGAATCTCAGCAAGGATTTAGTATTACAACATGGTGCAAGTCCACAATGTCACAATAAATATAATATTTCTCATCACATATGAATTTATGAGCATATGGTGGGCTTAATTAATTGCTACAATGGGATTATTGCGAGCTGTAACTGTAGAAAATTCCTTTTGATCTTTCTCATGAATCGTCAATTCACAAGGGGAGAAACTTCCTTCTTTTTTTTTTCCTTTCAAAGAGTAAAAAAGATTGTGAAAGATTCTCAATTTTAAGTATCTTTAATAGATTTTCTTTGTCGAACTCCGAACTTGTATTTTTTTTACAAGAAAAATATTATTTTGTTACAACATTTAAAATAAAAATGGAAGATGAGATTAGGGCCGTCAACGTAATACATTTTGCACATTTTAACGTTTCGTTTCGTCGTGACACAACATTAATCACAAGGAAATTTTGGTTTGTTATGTTTAGTTTTAAACGTTTCTTACGCCATGTTTATATGAAGTACATGAAATCATGCTTATATAAAATTATAAAGTATTATGAAAAGTTGTAAATAATAAAATAACTAATCTGTCGATATAATGCTGATATAATGTATTTTTAGTGTCTTTTAGACCTATAATGCATTTCGTTTCCTCTCCTTCTTCTAAAGCACACCGTGTCTTTTCTTCTCAAGGACTTTCTGCACAAGATAATTTCATCTAAAGCATGCCATCACGTCTTGTCTCTTCTCCTAAAGCACGCCCTCACTTCATTACTCGTTTCAAGATGATTTCTTCTTCCTTTTCTCTTAAGCTTGCTTAACAACTAGGGATGTAGATGGATCAGGTTGGTTGGGTTTCGTATAAATTTTGCACTCGTTAGATGTCATTCAGGTTGTAGTGTTTTCAACCCGTAACCAACCAACCAAAAATAAAAATATTCCAATTCATATTTTATTTAGGCGATCGGATTTTGCAGGTTTCGTGGGTTTCACAAACTTCAATATTTCATACAATTTTTTTAATGATGCAAAAGTAAAAGTAACAATTAAAAATAATTTAAATAATACATTGGCGTTAGTTCGTACTAAAAATTAAAATTAAGAAGTTTGACAAAAAAATATACATGTAAGTTTGTGACGAAAATCGAATAAAAAACTTTATTACTAGTAGTATAATTGTCTAATTAAATATAAAAGGTTGGGTAGGGTTTCACCCACGTTTTATTCTACAATCCGTACTCACATATTTGATGTCGGGTTCGACAAAATAAAAACTGTAACCGACCATAAAAATTGAAATCGCATTTTTTTTGGGTTGGGTTGCTCGGGTTAATAGGGTTAGTCGGGTTGGACTTACACCCCTATTAACAACACATTTCAATATTCAATTTTCATTTGTCCGAAATAATGTAAACGCAACGTTCAATGTCCATTATTACTTATTAGTCCAAAATTGAAAATTATTGTTTTGCAATTAGTTCACTATTCAGTTAAATTTATTTACTGATCGTTTTCATTATTCGGTTAAATTTAAGTTTTTTGTGTTAGGGTTTAACTGTTTAAGGTACAATCACTTATGAGTTGGTTTAGAATTTAGGATTTATGGTTTAGGGTATAAATGTATAATCAGTTATGTAATATATAGACGGACCAATTATAGTTATTTGTTAACTAATCGCTTTCACTGTTTTTGCAGTAACTGATGGACCCTCTTAAAAATTCTAGGCAGGTCGTCCAGATCCTCCTGGAGAATATTTATCCGTGGAGTTGGGTGTATCCCGATCTCCAAAAGGTGGCTGAGGACCTGAACTGGTTGTTATCGATACCAACACCAGCTTCATCCAGCAAGAAGAGATAAAGGTGCAGTAAGTGCAAGGGCAAGGACACCATCACCAACACCAGCAAGGGGAAGGAGAAGAAGAAGTTCAAGAGGGACTTTAGGGATAAACTGTGAGACACCACATCTAAGTTTACCCGAGGTTCAGGTTCGGGTTCGGGTTCGGGTTCATGTTCATGTTCATGTTCATGTTCATGTTCAGTTGATTGGGGGTGCTTTGATTGACTTGGATTCTGATGGTGTTAGTGATGAAAATGTCGATGAATGGGGGACGCCATGGCAGTGGAACAAAAGTAAAAATTAGTTCTCAGGAAGGTTTTTTTGTTTTGTTTATATAAGGTTACTGTTTTTTTTTGTTGCGTTTGAATATGGATTACATGAGGTTTTTGTTTGTAACCCTTAATATTATTACAGGTAAACAATTATGTTATAGTAACGAAATAATTAATTGTATTGCTAATATGCTATGTATTATGTTTTGATTTGTTGTTGATGTGGATTTACATGTAATTTTTTCTATTTTTCATGGGTTTTTTCAATAAATATTTTGGCTCTGTTGTGCATTGTTAGTAGCAAGACTTTGAACGTGCAAAAAATTGTATGTTTTGGACATTTTGTACGTTTTGCACGTTTAACTAAACGTAAACGAAAACACAAATTTTTTTTCTTAAATGTGACGTAAAACGCAACAACAAAATCATTACGCTCGTAAAACGCAACGTAAGATGCAAGAGAATATTTACGTAATCGTTTCGTGCGTTTGACAGTACTATATGAGATCAAACTACTCAACTTTTATTTGTTCATAAAGAATCCTCAATTAGATTTTGAACCATACATGCAACCTCCCACAAGAAAAACATTACCTTTAATTCAACTATTAGAACAAATTTTGGTTGTCACTTTATGCAATTCTATATATTTATTTGCACGATCAGCAGGTACATATGAGAACGTGAGTACTTCTCAAATTGGGTTCAACATAATTTTAACTAATTTTAATGTTTATATATATATATATATATATATATATATATATATATATATATGTTTAAGTTGGAAAACATATTTGTCTGACTTGACTAAAACTATTAGTCTAAGTCAATGGATAGGGCATAATAAATTCCGAAATTTTGATACTACCGAATGACATTTGTTTTGACTATTATTTTTTTTAATCCAATTTGCTAAGATTACATTTTCATTTTGCCAACTGAAAAAATAGAACTTTCTCACGTGTCCGTTTGATAAATTTACAAGTGTAAAGCTACGCATGGCTCAAGTATAATTAATAATTATTTTAATCATATTGAAATTTTATATAATTAAAGAGTATGATTAATGTGAAAATGTTTGTATTTCGATCAGAATGCAAACGATTTAAATTTTTTATTTGAGATAAAATTGAGATTTAAGTTGCTTAATAAAATTTTCATATCAAAATCTTTTAGTAAATCAAATTTCGTGATTTTTGAAGCTATTTTTTAAATATTTTTTGAAAACGACCAAGTAATAGACACTTTCTTAAATATTAAATTGGAGTTTTTATAAAAAAATATTTAAAAAATAACTAGAAAGCTATAAAAATTGATTCCTAAGAGATTTAATTTGATATGAAGATCGAATTGATTAGCCACTTAAATCCCAATTTTGATCTAAAAAAATTATAAAATTTGAATCGTCTACACTTCTTCCGAAGTGCAAATGTTTTCACATTAGCCATACTCATAATCAAATATTTAAAATGTAAATACTTAACTTCTATAATTTTAATTGCGAGCATTTACAAGATTAAGTTTAAAATGTAAATAATAATTAGTACAGTATATACAAGTACTTTATAACATTTACAAGATAATAACGGTAACATACATATAACTAAACTTCGAAAAAAAAGATTAATGCATATCTAATTTTCATTCTTTCTAAAACTTTTAATTTGGGATTGAGTGAGGATTAATATTTTTTATTACATGATGGTACCATTTCAACATGCACAGTTGGAATGATAATATATATCAAATAAAGTCTTCCTTTTGAATAATCACGAAGAAAGTTTCAAAAAGAGAGAGCGCGTTAATGGTGCTTATTAATTATATAAAGAGATGATTAATTAGAAGCAACCTATTCTCACCATTTCATAAATCCTAACTCCATTATTCCTGGCTTAATTACCAACAGAACAAAAGAGAACAAAAGTGGGGGAAAGATGAATTTGCATAGTTCTCCTTCTCTACTGCTCACACTTCTAACCCTAATAAGTGCATTATCTATTAATTTCGTAACAATCAGCTCATCACCAATGGCGACACCATTGCAATTTCCGAAACGAAGATTTTTAACATCAAGTAGCAACCTCTACACAACACATTATTTCCTTCAAGAGCTAGATCATTTCACCTTCAAACCAAACTCTTTCGACTTGTTCTATCAGAAGTATCTAATTAACGACACGTATTGGGACAGCGGCCCCGTCCACACTGGTCCCATCTTTGTATATACCGGCAATGAGGACCGAGTAGAGTTGTTTGCTGAAACCACGGGGTTCATGTATGATGCCGCACGCAAGTTCGGAGCATTACTCGTCTTCATTGAGGTATGTGTGTCATGAATCATTAACTGTATATATGATCAGTAGTATATATATATTACTTGATGTCCTAATTCATACTGTCATAGCAGCGCATGAATGTACATCAGAGAAGTTTTATAGTTCAAAGATTCAAAGCGAGGAAATTGTTCTAAAATACTGTAATGCACAGACGCCAAATATGCTTATGAAATCATGCCAAGAGTTGATGTTATATATTCATGCATTGAAGATTCTATTAATGTTTTGCAAACAATTATCTAAACAGGAACAGTTCAAGCTCTTCAATACAGTACGATCCATGTCTGTTTTAATCAAACAGAGGGGTAATCCCATTATTTCAAGAAAGACAAAATAATACCTTTTTATTCTCTTTTTTTTTTTTTAATTTTCTAGCATAGGTTTTATGGAGAATCACTGCCATTCGGGAATGATTCATACAACAGCGCAGAGACATTAGGGTATTTTACATCAACACAAGCATTGGCAGATTATGCAATTTTAATTAGGAGCTTGAAACAGAACTTGTCTGCTGAGGCATCTCCTGTTGTTGTTTTTGGTGCTTCATACGGAGGAAGTACGTCATTTTATTTTCTCTTTTCAATAATTTCCCTTTTTATTTTTATTTTCTTTTCTTGGTTAATTTTGAAAATTGATTCAAATAATGTCCTGCCGATCTCAAGTTCGATCCCATTATCGATTCATACTGGACGCGTCCAGTTGAGTTCTGACGAAAATTTATTTTACTTATATAATGCATGTTGTTTTATTATTGTGCATCTAATAACATGCATAACAATCAAAATACTTATGATTTATATGTTAAATTCATTATATTTTTTTGTTCTACTTGTGATTTATTATGTTTTCGTTATTATGCATGATGTTTTTGTAATTATGCATGTTACTTGTATTATTTTGCATAATAACAAAACAATATGTACAATAACAAAAACAACATGCACAATAACTAGAACAATTTTTAAAATAAATGTAACTGGATTCGTCCAGTCCGCATTGATGAGCGTAGCGACATTCGTTTTCAATGAAGCATTCAGTCAATTATATGCATAATAACAAAAACAACATGCATAATACAAAAAACAACATGCATTATAACGAAAACAACATGCAAGCAGAACTCAAATAGACCTGTTTTGTTGGAATCGATGGAGAGATCAATGAAGTGATCGATATATCAGCTCCCTATTTTAAATGTATTTTTCATATAATTTAATCTGAATCATATAATTTTAACAATGATGGTATAAATCGTGAGAGATGCTATCGTGCTTCATGAAGTAGATGGATCTCGTGCTTCATGTTTTTAAAACCGTTGGATTGAAACTTTCTAGCCATTCATTTGGGTGCCTTCTTAATATTACGAATGTAATGGTACTATTCCCCTCCCTTGGGTACTTTTCCCCCTTTTTCGCCTATACTAAGTACACGTCTCCCAAACTTCAAGCTTTTCGGTATTAATTAACCCTTTTCCCTTCTCAACTTAATTAGAATTTTGACCGTTCCATCCCTGTTTTCCTAGAAATTATGAAAGAATTTAGAAAGCCATGAAGGATGCTAACAAAAAAAACCTGGCTCTGATACCAGTAAATGGCGCCTTACGGATCGATCTTCAAACTTCGCAGGCCACTGAGGACGCGGGATAGTAAGAAGATAAGTGCGGAATAGTGAATTTGAAAGAAGAAATTTGAAAAGTTGGAATTTTATTGATACTTAAGTAAGAGAAGTAAAACTTGCTGGTTCTCAGCTTGTTTTGCAACTCTGAATACAAGCCCTTATATAGAACTAGAGACTCGGATTTTGGAATCTCAATTATCACATCGGGTGCTCATTGGGCCCCATCGACATGTGAATAAAGGGATTTCCACAATACTTTGTCTCAAAAGATAACAAATGTGAGTGGGTGACTCAGCTAACCACTACACTCCACTCAAAATAAAGTAAAAAGGTGCTCATATAATTGAGCACTACACTCCAAGCAAATTTTTGGTGAACGGCTCTAATCCATCCACCTGCTAAAGCATTCACAAACACTTAGTAGTGGCTATCTTATCATGCCACCTGCATAAGAAAACAAAACAAAAGAAAGATCCTCACAATTAAGTGATCCAGACCTAAAAAGTCAGCAGTTACCCATAGGACCCTACCAGACTGAACCTTAAGATTTATTTATCAAAATTCAGCAGTTTTTATGAACTTCTGCTAAACTTTGGGACTCACCACAGCTTCCTTAATTTACATTTTTACAATATTATTAAGAAAAGCTTTAAAATCTTTTTCCATTCTTTCGAACATTTCAAGCTGTTTCTTTAGTATCCAATAATTATCAGTTAGGATACAGTCACTGCGTTGGTAAGGCTTACAGTACTTCTCCTCCCTGTTAATTATGGAAATCAATTGCTGAATGTCCACCAAGGTGTGTCGCATGTGCATTTCCTTGGTGTCGGACAATCTTTGTGCGTTCTCACGCCATTCTTTGAGGCTTTGGTTTGGTTTGTTAATGTAGGCCTCGAACTGTTGTGCATGTAGTTGATCTGCATTGATAAGGGGAACAGGTTTTCGATTTTCTCTTGAAGGGATTGGGTTAATTCTTTCGGG
Organism: Eleocharis quinqueflora; assembly: GCA_964058865.1. NCBI lineage: Eukaryota > Viridiplantae > Streptophyta > Magnoliopsida > Poales > Cyperaceae > Eleocharis > Eleocharis quinqueflora. Next base: position 405,646 of record CAXKVX010000024.1, on the reverse strand, counting down.
ACTGGCACATTGTTTTCCTCTTTGTTGCGCATTTTGTCTAGTACTGGACCCAATTTCTCGATCATCAGCCCTTGCTGGTCTGTGAGACATTGTGTGTTAAGGGCAGCAGTTGTAAGTCTCGATAGAGTATCTGCTAACGAGTTGAGTCTTCCTTCAATGTGCTCAAAGTTCACCTGTACTCCTGTACCTGTTACAAAATCAACAAACTTAACCCATCGAACGCGCGAGGGTTTATTGTTAGATGACTTGTTATAAAAACTTATTATCGCCTGACAATCTGTTCTTAATGTGATTTCCGGCTTGTCCAAATAATGGATTTTCATGGCCGATAACGTTTCCATACAAGCGTGAATTTCTGCATCAATTGTTGACTTTATAACATCAAACTTGTCACTGGCATATGCACAGACTTTCTCGGTTGATCTGGGGTCATTCTTTCTTGGTTTCCATTTGCAAACTCCACCCCATCCTTCCATGCAATAGTCTGTTTCTAGTATAATGTATGCGTCCTCTGGCGGAAAACTCAGATCTGGCAAATTCTGGACCAGTTCCTGAATTTGTTTTATTAAATTTATATCTGAGGCTTTCAATCTTTTATCTCCATGTGGGCTAACTTTGGAGTAAAGAGGACCAAGCAAAATTCCCAATTTCGGAATGTAGGATCTAGCATAATTCAAAATTCCAAGCCATGATCTTAGACCCTTTTTCTCTTTGAGTTGTTTTATATCAAAGTTGGCTATCTTTTTAATGATGTGTGGTTGGAGCTTAATTTTTCCTCTATTGATATGTGCTCCTAAAAAGTCAATCTCAGGTACAGCGATTTTAATCTTAGTTGGTGATAGTACTAAACCGTGTTTTTCACAAATAGCTAACATCACCTCTAAATGTTGTGCATGTTTCTCCTCGTTTTCCGAGAATACTAGAATATCGTCAATGTACACTGCAATGAATGCCTCTGTTCCTCTAAAACAATTATCCATTTTTCTTTGAAATATTGCGGGGGCATTCTTCAAGCCAAACGGCATAACCAACCATTCATATAACCCTCCTGGGACGATAAAAGCCGTCCAAGGGATAGATTCAGGACTCATGGCTACTTGGTGAAAGCCACTTTTAAGATCAAATTTTGGAAAATATTCTGCTATTACTGATCTTTTTAAAGATTGTGTTTATACCGGGCAGACTGTATTGATCCTTGTGTGTATTGTCATTTAAAGTTCGGTAATTAAGGACCATCCTCTCCTTTCCTTTTATTTCCTTATCAGTTTTTGGATCAATAGATGTACCAGAATTTACAATAAAGGCCATTGTCCTATGCTTGCTGGTACTTGGCCTGATAACACTAATTTCTAGTAACGCTTTTATATGTCTATCGAATTGTTCTTTCATGAGAGGCGTTACGTGTTTCAATGGTTTATCCTCTATGGTCAAATCTGGATTTATGATATCAAGCTTACACACAACCTTGTTCTTTTGCCAATGCATTAGAGGATCATTACCAATGAATCCTTGATTTTTGAGTCTAGTTAAGAGGCTGCCAAATCTCTTTTCAAACTTTGGATTTGTAATTAGCGACTGATGGTATAGAGCATCTTGAATCGTGATATACACTATTTCATCTAATCCTAATTCTTCAATTGCAACAAAATGGGCTACTGTTTCAGTAGATGTTTGAACAACAGTAACATTCTTATAGAACGTTATCGTGTTTCCTTCAATTCTTAGTCCACCTTGCATTGATCTAATGAAATTGCACCCAATTAACATTTGTATACCGTCTTGCATACCCATGGGGAAACTATAAGTAAAGGGTATTCTGAATTTATTCTCACCAATTGTCATCTGGCCACCCTTTAGTTTCTTATTTGCTATCTGGGTTGAGTTAACTCCTATTATTTGTACCGGGTATGGACTGGGTTCCAGGGCTTCTTCTGGTACTGCTAGTTGATCAACTGAACAGTTTGTTGCACCAGTATCTAAAATTGCCCTTATTTCAAAAGGTTTTATATTAGGGATTTCGAATGTGATCATTAAGTTGTAAAGACGGTTAAAGATTCTCTTTTTCTCTGGTTGTGGTTCAGAGGTTCCTGCTTTATAGGAAGATTCATCAATTTCAAATAAAACATTCACTCCTTCGTCTCTTATTTCGTCTTCTTCTCCTATCTCATCTTCCTCTTTTGTTGAGAGATTATTAAAATCATTAGTTAAGTCTCTGATTAGATTTTTCTCTCTTTCCTCTTGTAATGTCTGTTTTAATTTTTCAATTTCGCCCTCAAGATACACAATATAATTAGTCAATTCATTTATTAGTGCATCTTTATTATTGTAAGGTCTTGGCTGTAAGGAAGTTTTTGGTTTGACTTGTTTTCCAAAATAGAATGGGGCGCATAATGAACAGACTGAGAGATTACATTCTATACACCATATACCGTATTCCGGTTTTATTGTTAATTTACAGAAGCTACAACTCCTTTGAACTTCTGTTTCTTCAAAATTATGCTCACAAGATTCTTGTTTTTCGGGTAATTCGACTTTGCTTCTCCAGCCGAAGTCTGTTATTTGTAGCATCAGGTTTGATTCCATAGGTAATTCCTCTAAACAAGTTCGTACCTGATATTCTGTGTTACCTGCTTCTCCTTCTGACAGACTGCAGATTGCATCACTGTCCGGTTCGTTTAGATCTACTGAGACAACATCGAGATCATCTGGTAAATCCAGATCGTTCATTACTGCGGCTCTTACTATGTTGCCTTTCTTATTCCTGCATTCTCTAGCAAAGTGTCCTTCTTCTCCACAGATAAAACACTTGCATTTACGTACCCTTTCTGCGTGCTTTCTTTTAAATACCCTCACATGTGAATCATGAGGTTTTCCTTTGTAATTTCTAGCCTTTCTTAACCTATATTTCTTTCTATTATTTTGGTAATATCCTGGGATGGGTATTTTGTTACATATCGTTAAGTCCTTCAGGCTTCTTTGTAACGCAGCCTTTTTGCACATCTCGGCTAGGTACTGATACGAGAAATGGATTCTGGGGATTACCCCAACTGTATTTCCTGGGAATTTCTTTTGAAAAGCTTGTTCAAGTTCTTTCCCAATTAGCGGTGGCATTTTTCTAAAGAATTTTTCAGATAGTTCGGGGGATATATATATTCTTCCTGATTTTGCCGCTAATATTTTAAAATCATTCATGTAAAAGAATAGATCTTTCACATGTTCACAGGATAGCCTTTCTAAATCCTGATACGCTCTGTCATGTTCATCAGTAGTTCCCTGATATGGATCTTCCAGAATTAATACTCTTCTGATCTGAGATATTACGTTTTGCGTATCATCTGCCACTGCTTCTAAGGCTAAGTATTCAGCCTCAAAGGCCATTCTCCATTGGATCCAGATCTTCTTTTCTACTTCGCCTAATAAGTTTTCGATGAATTGTATTTTAGCTTTATTATTATCAAAGTTTCTTTCACTTATTAGGTTTAACGTTATTGATTCCCATCTTGAAATAACATCATTGTATAAGCCAATATCTTCTGGCAAGACTAACATTGCACCTTGCTTTTGCATGGCAGTTGGTAAGTTCCACTGCTCATTTTGGTGTGATCCGACTCCTCCGGGTAGACTTCTTGGTCTTTGCATGAATCTACTTCCTGATGATTCATCATCATTTCTTAATCTACCTGGTGGGTAATTTATTCTTCTCATCGTTGGCTCGGGGGGTAGATTATAATTTGATGTTATCGATGAAGATAAAACTGTGTTTTGGACAACATGTTTTTCAAGAAATTGTTTCAGTATAGGATAATCAAATTCTAATTCTTGTCCCAAAACGTATACAGTTTCGGTTTCGAAAGAAGACTTGTTCTTATCTCCACCACCTTCCGCGAAAGGATTTATGAAATCCTCTTCGTTTTCTTCATCACTTTGGTCCCATATAGGACCATCTTGTTTCACTTCTACTTCAGCCAAACTGGCGGTTAGCTGAATAGCTCCCCAGTACGTGTCATCGTCTTCTTCATCTTCTAATTCATCATCGGACACGTTTACAAACAGTACTAAGGCTGTTTCTTCCTCTGACAGTTGTTCTTCATCGTTAGTTCCAACTGTTGGTCCCTGAGATGGTTGTGTAGCCGCATAATTTTTGAATTTTAATGAAATTGTTTTGTTTGATCTCGTGCGAATCATAGCGTCTTGTGGATGTTGCACCTCTGCTACATGCGGTGGTCTAATAATCCATCTTGATCCCCTTAATCCTTCTGTGGTATGTGATTGTCCATAGATCGCTTGGACACCTCTATTGGTTAGGTAATCCGAAACTCTTTGTACATTATATCTAAAGCTGGTATAACTCGTATTAGACAGTCTTCCTATTAATGATCTTGTTAATAATAGGTTACTCTCTCCAGCTTGCCAGTTTTCATACCCAGGTGTTTGAACTACCAACTGTATATGGTTAAAGAAATCAGCTATACTAAGCATCATATTTGGTGCTAGGTATGCTAGTTGGGTTCCGGTAGTTAAATCCATCTCCATTGTTCCAATTATGGATCTATCGTCTGCCCACCGGGTATCTCTCACCACTACAAGGGCGTTTACACCTGCTTCTCTACGATGTAGAGTATATAATCTTATCATTATTAATCCTAGGTGTAAATATTGAAGTCCTGATCTTTGTATATCTTCGTAACTTTGTTGGGTAATAAATGGTAATTCTAACTGTTGTCCATCAGTTACGAGGATTCGTTGGTCAGAATAATGTTGGTATACCCTATGTTGAGTAGCAGTCCAGCCATCTTGGTAAAGTGTCTCTGCTGGTACTGACTGTGCTCTTCTGAACTGAGATATGTTTAATTCTGCGTCAGGATTCAGTTGGCTCTCCAAACTCCTGTTGTACCCGATTTGTCTCCTTCCGGGTAACCTTCTTTGTATTTCTTGTCGTAGTCTCTGGCTACGTCTATAATTTCGGATTTGATCCTCAATTGTTGGAGTTTGATTCTCATTACGGCTTTGTTGTTCTCGTTCCGAGATAGATGGTCGTGGTTCCATCACAGTCTCAGTACGCGTTCTGTTCATTTTAATTTCTTTTTCTCTTCTTCAAAAATTTTTAGTGGATCTTTGAAGACGTAGAATGGTACCTCCTTTTTCTTTGGTTTAGGGATTGGTTCACCTAAACTTAATTTCTTTAAATTCTTTTGTAACTCGTCAATGGTATTAGTTATATCAGCACTCGTCCCGGCTGACGTTTGATCAGCTACGACTTGCCTGATACTTCTAATAGCTTCTTTACAATCCTCCAAATTTTCAGTAAGTCTCACCAAGAGTTGGATTATGGTGTTATTTTGTTTGATTATGGTAGCAGTACCACTCTTTGATTCAGTCGGCTTAACGAAACCAACCGCGGGTTCTTCAATCGATTCGGTAGCTTTTAGGGCTTCTATGTAATTTGAGCTTTTTGACGTAATTCTCCAATCACTCATATATTAAAATTTGGTTAAGTATGTGGTTTGTTGGCTTTTAATTTCAAGTTTTCTAGGTCCACAGTTCAGGATTGATCATGATGAAATCGAATGGTTGAGAATATGTGAAGCATAACTCCCTTTTGCTTCTTGAAGCATAATAGCATAGCTCATAAATCGTTGACCTCAGAAAATTCTTCAGTCAATTATAGTTTGTCCAAGTCAAACCACGCTCTAATCTCCAAAACCCTAATTAAATATTTGAAAATTATTTAGCATCCTCGAATGAACTCTTCACGATTGGATGGAGAGAAACCCGGTTGAATCTCGGGCTTCACCCCGAAAACACAATTATTATTGGAAAAAAACAAGACAATGTATGAAGACCAAAAAAAAGCAAGAAAATCAAAATATCAATGAATGATCTCACCAAAAATAATTTTCACATTTTCAATATTGATTAATATTTATTTAGACAAATGAAAAAATTTCTACAATTCATGAATTAAATTTATAAATAATGCATTGTACGTAGATTTAATGATTAAATATTCTTGATGATCGATGTGCCATGTCTTAGACAAATTATGAAGTATCAATTTTGTGGTTTCATTGTTGGACTTCTGAACTTTACTATTTGCATCAAACAAATTATTCTGGGACGTTCAACTATATATGGCTCCTCATTACATGTGAGAAATCTAAATATACTACTTAGAAACTAGTACTGACTAGTGACTAACTGTAGGTGAACCATTTAGAAATATCCTATATATGAAGTAATCATTTAAAAAATGATTCCAAAAAGGGATATTTTATCATCTGACTAATATGATAAAACTATAATTGCCTGGTGCATCAACTCCTCTGATAGTATACAACTGGTTTCCTAATAGACAATGTTATGAATATTACAGTGTCAATCTCATTTGCTGAAAATTAATTGAAGATGTTTATAAACTGGATACATGACAGAGAGTAGAGTAATAATTTACTGACAAAAAGTTCGTTGCTGGAAACACAGTGTTGTCAGCATGGTTTAGGTTGAAGTATCCACACATGGCAATTGGGGCTGTGGCATCCTCTGCACCAATCCTTCAATTTGACGACATTACGCCATGGTCCAGCTTTTATGATATTGTCTCCCAAGATTTCAAGGTACATTCAACTATAAGAAATGACCCGTGAAATTTGACATTTTGTCTTACCAGATTTAACCATGCAAAAAGAAAGAACTGTAAACAGAGACGGAGTAACGATTTAAGATTTTGGGGCGTCAGAACCGTAAACTGGGACCTCAGTTTGTCATAATTGAATAAAAATCAACAGATTTTGGGTCCATGATCGTACCAAATGAATTCATGAGTTTAACCTGGAAAACTACTATATTGGTTTCCAAAAGAGAATTCAAACAGTTCATCATGATCTGCTTGATCTGTGATGTAAATTGATCTTTGGGTTTTTGTTATCTTTTTTCGTTTTTAGGATGAAAGTATGAACTGTTTTGAGGTAATCAAAGGGAGTTGGGATGAGCTATTTACAAGAGGATCCACGACAGCGGGCTTGGAGGAACTTAGCGGCACTTTTAAGGCTTGCACGTAAGTTCTACCATTTTTTTTTTTAACAGTAAGTTAGATTCAGATAGTAAAAGAAAAATTTCCCAAAATTCAGTGCCACTACTATCTCCCAACTCTTTTTGTGGGTATTCATGGATCCATTATCTACATAAATATGTGATACAGTAGGCAAATTTTCACTGTTACCTTAATCTTCTTAAATGTTAGTCGACCAGTAGTTAACAAATCAGACCAGACTTTTTAATAAATTCATTGGGACCATGTTCTTAATTTAAATCTAATTTTGTAATCCAAGATTTAAGAAAAAAAGTTCAAAGTTGTTTTAATATCCTTTCATCCCCTTCATCAGGTAATATTTATCATGTTACTGAATGAAATAGATCAGCCGTTTAAGTTATTGGACATTTTTCATTCTTTTATTTTATTATTATTGCTTCTTGAAGTTCAGCAATAAGTTAACTACAAAAAGGATACATTGAATTAAAAGAAACTATAATATCTCAACTAATTATATATTACTTAAGCAAAAGAAATTAAAATGATTCAAATAAGTACAGTAATTACACTATTACAGCTTGTTAACTTTCTGGTTTGTTTTAATTTTTTGATATACTGTATTTTGTAAACAAACAGGCCAGTGCAATCAGTTCTGTCATTTAGAAATTGGCTATGGTCATCATACACCTATACAGCAATGTATAACTATCCTGTGCTCGTCACTTCTATACTCCCTCCTTTCCCTATCAAAGAGGTACCAACACAATTTTTCTTTTTACCACCATGTACTACAAAAAATTGCACACAGCCTGTTTGCCTCTTAATTCTAACCTCTCTTGTGTATGGCCAGTAGATGCATTTTTTTCACTCAATCATACATATTGATTATTGAGTATTACGAAAATTTAATTTTTCATTCTGTGTATTGTTTCACTAAAGATGTGTAGAAGAATTGATAGATTTCCAGAGGGTTCGGATAAAATAGACATGGTACTTGCAGCAGCAAGTGTGTATTACAACCACAGTGGAGATCAGACATGCTTCCAGATAGAGTCTTCAGTACCTAAGACTACAGAACCTCAGACAGAACCTCATAGCTTTAATGGGTGGGGCTGGCAGGTACAAATAATATGAAAAGAGAAAAATATATGTTGTTTCCTTAAATTGAATGTTACCAAACAGTTATCGCACCTCCGTGAGTAACTTATATATATGGTAATGTTTGCATAAGAAAGCTCAGTGGAGTTCAACAAGTAGTAGGAACATCTACCAGTCGAATCTAACCGATCTGACCTGACCAATAAGGTAACATAGGAACATAAAAGGGCATATTTGACGGATCCTGATGTCTGTAATTGTTTATCAGCTATCACCCTAATTGATAAAACAAAAAATCTTTTGCTGATTTTAATTATAATTAATATTGTATAAATTTTGATTTTTACTTCCTTTATTCCTTCTTTCTGTTGCAGTCATGCACTGAGATGGTTATGCCAATGACCAGTACAAATCAAAGCATGTTCCCTCCGTATTACTTCACTTACAAGGATAAAATAATTTCGTGCAATAATACATACGGTGTAAAGCCAAGACCTCACTGGATTACTACAGAGTTTGGTGGACAGGTAAGGCCTTTCAGTTTCCACTAAAATTTCACATAACTGACTAATGTTACTAACTTGTTTTGTGAAACACTTTATATCAAGTCAATTAGTATTAACCCCATAGCCAATATATATATATATATATATACCACCACCAGTATGAGTAATTGACCCATAATTATGCCAAACATGAATGGTATTCCTAAATTATATCTCCAGTAAGTCTGACGAACCTTCGTTTTTCTTTGTTTTTTGTGTACACGGGAATTAGAGAATTGAGCAAGTGCTGAAGAGATATGGAAGCAATATAATTTTCTCTAACGGACTGAAGGACCCTTGGAGTAGAGGAGGGTATATATACAATTTTTTTATTATCCTCAATGTAAATGGTATAATAAAATATTTTATTTTTGCAACTTTCATGGTTCAGGGTTCTGAAGAACATATCATCAAGCATCACTGCCTTTGTGACAGAGAAAGGTTAGACAGCATAAGATTAGGCCTTCCTTTCAATCATAAAAATTAATGAAATTTCCAAACTGAGAGTTTATGGAAATTCTTTATAAGATGTTTGTCACATCTACATTCTTTCAGATCAGTCTGAGATAACTTCCCTTTTTTTTTTGAAAAATTTAGGTGCACATGTTCTAGACTTGTTAATTGCAACAAATGAAGACCCTGATTGGTTGAAACTACAAAGGAAGCAGGAAATAACTATTATTCAAGGATGGCTAGATGAGTATTATAAGGATTTCTGAACGATATATATATCATGACAAAGAGAGCTGCTTGACACCTGAACTATTGCTTTTCTTCGTTTGGAAATAAAATTAACACCAGAATTAAGGAGAATTTTTAATTATATTTTTTTAAAACAGAGGGATATATAATTACATTTGTTACCTCGACACCATATGAATTTGTTTTCGAGATGTGTTCATTCTTGATGATAAAAGTGTATATATCTTGTATTACTAAAGATTCAAAATTAAGTTGTACTTTTACTTCGTCAGAAAAATTTTCACTTTCGAAATTTCTTATGATCGTTCAGAAAATAAATAAAGAAAATAATACTTTGAATGCTTTAACCGTCTGAGAATTCAAGTGAATAATATTTATGCCTTCATTGATTTACTTCTCAACTGATGCGTTCCAACATTAAATTTGTAACCTTTTAAATTAGATTTATGTAAAATCAAGTGGTAAAAATATGAGAATTTTTTTCATGGAAATCATTTGAATAAAATACTGCCAAATGCACTGCATTCCGATTGCTAGACATCCACCCGAAAAAATAGGGACAATTTCAGGTATGATGTGTTTGCATTTAAAAATGATACCCTTCTCTGCTAGCTGCTATTTAGTACTGCTATTGGCTATACCGCCACTATCTTTGATTGTTGCTGTTACAGTCTTACAGATGAATGGTTCTGTTATCAGTAAAAGCTTAGCTTAAAAAATGTATGAATGTATAATATATTACAACACTACAGCTCTTACAGGATTAACTGCTACATTCAAGCGGTTCAGTCACCCAATCGGACTGAAAATGAATATTTTTTTAATTATATTTCCAAAAAAAGTAATTAAATAAAGCCCATAATTTCCTATGATCTACGATCTGTGACGAATAATGATAGAAATTCCACATACAAAGCTTCCCATCACTTTGTGCAGTTATTTTATCCAACTTTCTACGTGTACTGTTGTTTATATTCATCGTTTCGAATTCGCACCCATCCACTGTTATTAGAGATGGTAAGATTATCATTCAGTATTTTCGGTTGCACTTTTAAAGGCAACCAATTCATTACTGAAAAAGGCAGTAAAATTTGGCAGGAAGCTCATAACAGAAAGCACTGTTAGATAACTGTTCCTGTTGCTGTTATCTGGCTTGACACTTTGGGTAAAAATTATCATGTTTCAGGGGAAAATTGCATACAATGGTGCTTCTGCCAGAAAAGGAGCCACGACTGAGCTGGCTTCGTAATTAGCTGCAAAAAAATGTACATATTAACGTGGCAAACTAATAGCTGTACATATTAATATTATTGACTTCGCATGTCACACTTGTTAGTGACAGTCGACTGTAATTAACTAATTATCCAACACAAATAAAAAGAAGTGCCTTTTGTTTGTTGCAGCACTTCTTTGCATACCTTCATGGGTTCTTTCTGTACGTATCTGCATCTGTGGTTGCATGTATACATGTTCACCGATGGATGTTAGCCAATAACTCAAATGTATTCTAACTTTTTTGAACCTCAGCAATATTTACCATTCTGCATGTTATGTTTCTGGCTAATCCTTTTCCAGATCCTCACTTGACTGCAGTTGCTTTTTTTCGATTCCGCAATCTTTGTTCTTTTTTCTGTCGGAAACTATATCCGGTGATGTACAAGATTGTATCAGGTCATGCATGATTGCACGAAAAACTTGCATTGCTTCCGATCTTTGTCTCTCAACATAACATGGTAAGGAAATCTATCACTGTGTCCATCCACCCGTTTTGTGCATCAGAGAAAAACTATAGCCGCCATCTTTACAAATTACAATGGTATTTTTGTTGTTAATTTTCTTGCTGCTTTAATTGCACAAAAACCATCTTTTTTAGTCTATTCGGATTTTAACCAGTTCTGCCAGAACACGAGTTGCATACGCATTTCAAACTTAAAAATTAACACCACCATCGTTTATTCTTTGTTTTCTTGCTGCATGAAAAAAATCAAATAAACATAAAAAATTGCAGTTGCTTCTATAAGTAAATCATAATCATCTAGTTTTTGCTGTAATGATCCAGAAATTTCCGATGCCTCGCGCGGACAGGGGCGGAACCAATGAGAGAGTCCGAGTGGGCCCCGACCCTCTTTTGACCCAAAAATGCTTGAACTGCTTGTTTAATTTTCTAATTAAATTTAATTAAATGGTAAAATTTCAATTAAAATTTTGATTAGAATTTAACTTTTTTATTAAATATTTGTATAATTTGATCAAAATTAAACTTTGACATTTTTATAACATTAAAATTAGACTATACTTACAAATCGGCCCCCCTAACTTGGTGTTCTAATTCTGCTTCTGCGCGCGGAGCACGATCACGTAACTTGCATATAACAAAATTTCGGACGTACGTAGTATTGCAAGGTACACAAATTTTTTTCATTACAATTGGTATATAAAAGTGCACCTAGAACTCATTAGTGAGCTGGTAAAAAACTATGTACTGTTCAAGTTTATTACAGAGCAGGTTAAAAAATATATATTGGACAATTAATCAGGCGAAGAATAATTTTGAATGGAAAGAATACCCAGACATAATTGCCAAAACCATCTGTGCACTTCTAAGTACTACAAAACATTAGCAACACATAATTAACAGATTTTATATTTAGGAAGGTACAGTAAAGGACCAATTTACCAAAGACAGCAAATGCTGTTAAGCTTCCCTGTGCATTGCACACAGGAGGTAAGGAACACCGCGAAAGTGTTGGATATTGGCTTGAAACAATTCCATGATTTGGCTTTGCTACTTTTAATTTATCTTCATATCTTCTTTGGAGGCATCGCTTTTCTTACATTTCAGCTAGACAACAAATCTAAATTCGTAATTACAATTCTAAATTTTTATTGATATGCAGTACTCCCAGTTCCTAAATCTATTTATGTGACAACACCATACCACAGCCTTTTTTTAATTTAGACATTTTGTCCACCAATAAATAACATTGTCAAGCATACAAATAATTAAGTTGGAGATGACAAAGTACTGCCCACCTACAACACTGACCCAAATCCATGCTTATATCACTGTAAGTAATATCAGTTGGAACCCAATATTAAGAGAAAATCCTAACAGATATGATTTCAACTGAAGTTTGGTTGAAAAGATGAATGATATTAAGCGTGATAGACAAAAAAAAGGCCAAGAAATATGACCATGAAGAAATAATAACTCAACAATCATTATAACAGAAACAAAATAGAGCCTTCCAAATAATGTCACATTTTTTGGGTATCTTCCCAATTACCTCACAGATACAACTCTACTAAAAAATAGAAATTGAGTATCTTTCATGCTTTACAGATGAGCTAGTAGTAAGATTAGATGAAGCTGGACTGAGGAGGATAACTCAACACAGTTAAGCAACAGCAAAATGCAATGAAGCTTAAAGGACTTGAATTTAGATGCTAGTTCTCTCCAACTAGTCACACGATTTAAGTGACTTAGCATCTCTGAATAAAAAGTGACATTCACCGCTGTTCTCATTAGAAGACCACAACTGTTTCCAATTCTAATGAGAAGTGTGTATATATTTTTAGCACTTCATTACAAGTCTATAGAAATAGTCCCTAATAGACAATGGAAGGTAATAGAGAATAGCTAAAATGGTTGAGAAACGACCATAAGAGAACCAGTAGGGTGGATTTTTCTTTAACACAGATGCTACCATTTTTTTTGCAAAGACATCAGCGGGAGTCGCTTTGGGACCTTGCGAAATGTCTGTCCTGGCCCTGAGTGCAGACTCATAGTTTTGGTAGTACTTCCAATCGGCTATTTTGTTGTAAGTCTGCAGGGAGGAATTGCCAAGGTTTGATGCTATTGCCCCAGGAGCAACAGTCATGACGCTTATGCCAAAGCTTCTGAGTTCCAATCTGAAAAAAAAGGAGGTGAAAACGAAGTGTAAACATGCTGATTTGAAACTATTTGTAATTATATGGGTACCGTAGCAATGGCAATGGCAATGGCAATGGTAGTTGCAACATTTGAATTGAGGATGAGAAACAATTGAGATACCTTAATGTGTCGGTTAGAGCATGGAGCGCAGCTTTGGATGCAGAGTACACCCCAGCCCAAGGTCCAGGGGCCAAAGCAGCAACACTTCCAACATTTACAATTTTGCCATCCCTTCTCTCCATCATGTGCGGCGCAACAGCTTGGATCAACCTCATGGGGCCTTCCACGTTTGTATCGAAAATCGTGCGGAAGGATTCCATTGGCGCCTCCACCAAGGGCGCCACCAGATGCACTCCGGCGTTGTTAACCAGCACATCGATCCTCCCGAAATCTCGGATCACACTGTCGACCGTCTCTCGAACGCTCTTCTCCGACCTCACATCCAGCGGCATCAGCGAAACCCTAGGCGTGGCCTCTCCTTGCAGCTCCTTCATGGAATTCAGCGATCGAGAGGTCGCCACCACCTGGCAGCCGCTGGAGGCAAACGCCAGAGCGAGAGCGTGCCCGATGCCGCCGTCCGAACAACCCGTGATGAGCACCACTGGGCCCGACGTCGTTAACGGAGTATAGAGATGCGGTGGCGATGGCGGTGGCGGTGGCGTTGAGGTAGTCATCAATTTAGTAATGGAGATGAGAAGATTAGAGAAGGTCGCTGAGGCGCCGACGAATGTGCTATCTGTTAAGTTGTAACTTGTTAATATCATTCTCACCTTCTTCCATTCGGTTATACTTGTATCGCCTGCTCTAGTGCCACAACTTTTATTTTTTTTATTTTTTTTTATATTTATTTATTATTATACTTTATTAGTATATATATATTTATTTGATATATTTATTTGCTAAGCTCATATAATTCTTTTATTGATGATATTTTATATGATGTATTATTTGTTATCTATCATTATCTGGTAATGGGATTTTTATCATTACGGATAAAAATTATTTCTAATGAGTAAGAGTTAGAATATAGTCGTATGAATAAAGAAAAGTTTAGTAAATATAATATGAAATATTTCCATCTATATTCTATCCTACTCAATTAGAGTTTTACTCATTGATAACTCTAATGGCATAGCCAACAAGTGGAATGTTCCATACTAGTCACTAATAAAATCTCAATTCTCGAACTTTTGTTTTGCTTGATTCTAAATAATATTAACTTTGGCTCTATTTCATAAAATATAACACATATGATCTTATTTTGTAAACAAATGTTAAAATGTTATCTAGACGAACGCGTTCAATTAAGATTCTATAAATTAACACAACAACAACAAAATTCTCAAATAAATTCACATTTACTTAGAAAAAAAATTCGTTTTGTTAACACGAATGTTTGGATTTCTCCATGTATTCATGTAGATAACACTCTTCAATGTGTTTACAAATATAGGATCATACATGTTATATTCTTTCAAACAAGGTCAAAGTTATTTTTATTTTTTCGAGTTAGCAAACAAGTTCTCTATTCTCTGCAGAATTTTTGATATGAACAGTTAGAAATCTCAACGGTTAACCAATACTGATATATATAATGTAGGAAAATTTTGATATTATTAAACAAAAAATGTCGAAATTTGATCACACGATTTAGATAAAAAAAACTCCGCAAAGAATACAATTTTGTCACTTATAGAAGTGTGCAATATATATATATATATATATATATATATATATATATATATATATATATATATATTTTTTGAAACAAGTGGGGAGCGCCCACCACTTCATTTTCTTTAACAAAAACAAAGTATACAAACTCAAAGACACGATTTTTATATCTATTCAACCCTATCATCAACTATCTAACCCTATCTATTCCCAAAACAGTATCAAGATATCTCCTTGACAACATCTAATCGTAAATCTAAACTCAAAACAAAAATCTAATCCCCTGGCCCTAACATGCTGGTCACACCCTTTTCTACCATTCCAGCTGGTATCCTTTTTTATGTACCCATAACCCCTCCTTGCACCGTACCAGTTGGTATCTCCCATCCAGTGCTGCTGTTTTTTCATTTCAATTCATCATCTGGTATTCTGATATAACCTCACACTGATTGCAGTATCTGATTTTTGCATTTACAGCTCACTGCCTGTACCAGATCTTACCCATATCTGGTACACAACACCTCAGCACCCTGTATCAGATCTTACCAGCATTTGGTATCAGATCTTACCAACCTTCGGTATCAGCACAGATCTTATCGTCGCTGCTAACAATCATCCCTCATGCAACTATGATCGATCTCACTCGTCTCGTACCTATCTGACACCGCCTCGGCATCTGAAATCGATCTGATCTCACCTAGCTGTTATCGCCGTCTCCCCTTCGTTTCATCCCCGATCTCAGACCTTTGTAACCACCGTCGTAGCCTTGCCTTTATCGTGAGCAAGGCACAAATAACCGTCTCCTCGATCATTTCTGAAAACCAGGATCAACCCTGATGACTTGCTCAGTGAGACACACTCCGATCTTTTCCACCTCGGCACTGACCCCTCTGGCAATCAACCCCTGACATTGCCGTTGCCATTGCCATCTGATTTCGATCTGCTTCACTTTGATCTGCTCTCGCTTTCATCTCCTCTTCATCAGAACTGCTTGAGAGCTCTCCCTTCTCGATGCCCGCCTCTATCGTGGGCAAGGCCCGAGGTTCTTCTCAGCAAATCTGAGGATCAGATTTGACTCGAGTGCAGTCTAGGCTCCGACAGGCCATTACCAGAAGCTTCGGCATCAGGCATTTGTTCAGGGCGCCAGTCACCTCTGCATCGTCAGCTTCAGATCTGTCAGTATCAATCTCAGATAGGCCTCTGTGATCAGCAATGCTCTCAGCTACTCGTCCCCTCAGCATTGACAGTCTCGATCAGCTCTCAACATCACATCAACAGTCCTCATCAATAATCTCAGCATCACAGCATCAGCAACCTCAGCATTGACAGTCTCGATCAGCTCAGATCATCGAACTTTATGCTCAGATCAACCTCGGCTCAGCTCGTCTGTTTCAACTTTTATCGCTCAGATCGCCACATCCGAGAATGGATTTTCACCAGATCTCAGATCGACTGGTCGTCATGTGCAATATAATTTATCTTATTAATTAATATGATTATTAATTTATTATGTTTTACTTGTGGAAACACGCAAACTAATCGTGCTAACTTGGGATACCTGCCATTAATGGCAGTATTATGGATAAATTTACTTTCAACAGAGATAAAAAATGACATGGTACGAATTTTTAAATAAAGGCATAATAATAAATCTTCAAATGACACTAAATGTACGTATATATTTACAACTTTTAACTTTAAGGAAAATAGAATACAAACTTTTTAAGTAATAGTGTCCGGATCGATGTCAATAAATCGGCCTATCATTTTCTTAGACAAGTGCGACCATATCTATACCTAACATGTACATATGACTTCACTACATAAATGATCTGTAATAACGGATTTATAAGAGCTTTATAGTAAATCTAAAGAATATAAAAAAGAGAGCTGCTAAATGTCTTTGAGGTCCGCTATAAAATCTTCAAGCTATTATAGCGGGCCTTAACCAAACTCCGCTATAATAACTATCTATTATAGCGAACGTCCATAAAAGCCCGCTATAACAGGTGACGATGTTATAGCAGGCACTATCGAAACGTCACTATAATAGATAGTTATTATAACAGAGTTTAATAGAGCCCTGCTATAATAAATTATATATTAAATTAAATCATATAGTGACTGTTATAGCGGTTGTTTTGTAAAGTTCGCTATAAATTTATTAATTTTTTATATGAAACTGATTTTCTGTGGCTAATCCCCAATTGCTAGTCATATCAATACATCAAACTGGTACCAATCAAGACACAATGATACCAACACAAATGTACCAATCAAACACATCAAATTTATAGCGAAAACATATATCAATACAACAAATATCACAGATATATATATCAAAAAAATATACCAATATATATCGAAAATAAACATCGAACTCACATATATATCAAATATCACATACAATACATATCTTTACATATCGCATATGATCAATATCACATAAAACAAATATGACATACAACACATAACAAATAATAACTAAGATAATCGCAAAGCATTATTTTTACTTGTTCGATATCGCTATCCGGTAATGAAGCGGGATATGGCTCGAGTTCCTGAAAAAAATTAGCATTATTGTTTTAGTTCGATCACACAAATTAATTATGTGTAAATAATTCATTGAAAAATAAATTTTGCACATGTAGCTTTAACGATCTCAAGATCGGTATGTCGTTGTAATGCGTCGCTATGTACAACATTGCCCGCATGACATAATATCCGCACACTCAACCATTGGATTGCAGAGGACGCTAAAAATTTTAGAAAGTAACAAAATAAATGGATAAAGGCTCAAATCCTACTAAATTGCGAATGAAATTAAGTTGAGATAAAGTTTTGAATAAAGGGTTTAGAGTTTTTTTGTTTAGGGTTTAGTGTTTAGATCATAAATCCTAAACCCTATAACTCTAACTCTCAATCCTAGACCCTAAACTCTAACTCTTAATTCTAATTCTAAACCTAAACCCTAAACCCTAAATTTCGAATGAAACTTTAAATTTGAGAATAAGTTTAGAACACTTACTTTGACAATCATGGTCTCAAACTTAGTACTTTTGCGCGAACTCTTTGCTTGAAAATATTGCCGCAATGACCTGTACAAATTGATAGAAGTCCAAATAAGTATAATGAATCATTAAATTAGAAGTGTTGGAAATATGAAGGCCAACAGACATGATAAGTGACTAGATCATCGACATCACATAAATCGTCTGTTGGATAAGGCACTTTTACTCGTTCTTGATCTGGAACGACTGCATTTATTGTCACCCTAATTGTATCAGGAGGAATAGGCATGTTGTGAATGGTCGAAGTATTCAAGTCATATAGCAACATAGTTCCATGAGCCATCAACGTCCAACCTTCATCCGCCGAATCATATAAGTTGCACGGTGTGGTGACCTAAAAGAAAATTACAAGAATTAATCAAATTCTACTAATTCAACGCAAACAACAATAGATAATATATAAAAATATTTGATAATGTATAAGTAAGAAACCTAATGAGTGAAAAATGCTAACCTTGATATCCTCGACTCTCCAACGAGAATAGCTAGCTTGAGTCGGCTGGGTCGGAGACATATTGGCCTGTTGGGAAACAAAGTGAAGCATCGCACTCATGTTGCTTGATCTAAGCATGTATTCATGCATACTCCTGAATTGAGCCTGCAGTTGTTCATACTCTGCCCTAGAGACACATTTCTCTTTGAGCATCGAAGTTCGAAGTTGTATTTGAACTCTTTGAGTTATTGGAGTGGACCGGTCTTGTTACATAAAGGCAGGGGATCATAAACACCGAGACGTAAACTAGGTCAAAGGCATAGTTGAACTCCTTCAACATCACGCACCTTCATTTGTTCAATCCTTCTAACTCTTATCTATTTTATTTAATTGTATTTAATTACTTGAGAAGAATTAATTTGTTGATTATTACGCTTTCGCAACTAGAAGTTAATTAAGCCAAATCGTATTTGGACTTCTTCAATTAATTGTTAGTAATTCTTATTTGAGAAGTGTATCAATTGAATTGTTTGAATTGATTGTATTATTTAATCTAGGAATTGCAATTATGAATTTAATTATTGAAAAATTGTAAAAAAGACCATAGTATTTAAATTAGGCCTTAATCACCCCTAGAGTTCTACAAGTATGAACACTTATTTTAACTAATATTAACATCTTGTTTATTTAGTCCGCACATCATTCTGTGATAAACATTATTAGTTACAGTTTTCAAGTGCTAAACATACTTGAAACAACATGAATACTTGTTTTAACTAATATGACCACTTTGTTTATTTAATTTACGTATGAGATACAAGTTATGAACGTTCAGGATAGTACGTAGGATAGAAAGTTTCAGAAGAATGCACACGGTCCAACTCTTCATTTTTATTCGATGTTGACTCTTTGACTTTTTTGACAAAATTAATTAGAGAGACGGTAGCGGATGATGTAGACCGGAAAATTATTAGTCGAACTCTATTATAAATTAGCATCCGAATATTTATGCTATTATACAAAAACAATGCAACAAATGCACAATCACATAAGCACAATTTATTGTCTAAGACTTTCCAATATTAAACAAAAATACTATCACCATTATAACCATGCATGTCAAAGCTAGCTGTCTATGTTTCTAGAACTATTGCAAAAATGGTGATGAAATATAGAAGATTTTGGCCATGAAATTAATATTTCTAAATGACATATTGCAGCCAAAGATCAGAGGATTAATCTCTGTTGAAGAAGTCATCATCCATTAATGGTAGGGAATCAGCATCATAGACCCCATCAGTCTGAATAATAAAATAAAATAAACTGATTACGAATAACAAATAGTTGGAAAAAAAAAACACTTCCTGTTCTAGATATGTCATGTTGTTTATTTAATGATGGCTTCCTAAACTAACATGTTTGTATTTTCATATGTACTTCTTTGAGCCCCTATTTAGTATACGAAAAAACTGCTAAGAAAAAGTAGTTAAAACATAGAGAATTGTACCGTGCGCAGGGAAGATAAGAGCTCATCAAGATCACTGATTGACACATCATCAATGCCATGATAAGAGCTTGAACTGGTGTGATCAGCAACACTGTCAACTGCGCAAAAGCTTGAACCCCCAAATCCACCATCCTCTTGAGTTACAGGGCTCGTTTCCATGCCACCTACAAAGTCAGTTCCCATGTCACCACTCAAAGGGCTTGTCTCCATGCCACTCACAATGCTGGTTCCCATTCCACCGCTCACAGGATCGGTCGCCATGCCGCCACTCACATTGGCAGTCCACATGTCACCTCGCATATTGCCGGTCCCCATGCCATTGTTCACAATTTCGGTCCCAAAGCCACTGCTCACATTGCTCGTCCCAATGCCACCACTTACAATGTCATTTCCCATGACTCTGCTAAAAAAGCCAGTTTCCATGCCACCACTCACGGGTCCAGATCCCATGCCATTGCTCATATGGTCGGATCCTATGCCACCGGTCACATTGTCGGTCCCCTCCTCACCACTAACAATGCCAGTCCCGAAGCCATCATTCAAGTTGCATGTTCCCATGCCACCACTAATGGCATAATGATCATTGGTCGGGTTGTTGAAGAAAGAACCAAAGTTATCACCATTCAGGTTTCCACTAATGCTTGGGTTTGGTACGCTCCATGAAGTGTTAAATGACTGTTGCAACCCAACTCCAGTTTCAGAATTGAAATTCGCTCCAATTTGGAGGGGACTGGCACCAAATAATGGACCCACCATAGAACTTGGGTTAGTTATGGGAGGTACATTGGTCATTGGATATCCAAAAGGAGCAAAAGGAACAGGAGCCCAAGCAGGGTAGTACATGGAAGGGTAATTAGGATTGCTATTAAATTGAGGTAGACAAATTGAAGTACTGGGAAAGAAGCTCACACCATCCGTCGAAGTAAAGTTGCTAGGACCAGTGTTATTAAAACCAGTACCACCATCAATTTGAGTCATCTGAGAAGAAGATGCCGGATTGGGCACGGATGAGGAGCTAGGGGAGTTCTCTGAGGTATTATCGAGCCTTGTTGATCGGGCTTGAGAAGACTTACTGCAGTTGGGTTTTCGGTACCGGCCATAGATATGGAAGTGCTTAAAAAGCTCAAAAGATCTCAAGTCAATGTTGAAGGGGCTGCCGGGACCGAAACCAGCCTGAAAAGCATTAGGCCGTGAATTAAGCCTTTTAAGGTACAGTCTGTATTTCTGAAAAATAATAGATGAAAACCCATGGTTACTTTGGAATATACTTATCAGCAAGGTAAACTGGTAAACACAACTTCATCATTTGTATATATTTGTATACAACATGAAATTGCATTGTTGTTACATATTATTTATTTATTTTGGTTTGCACTACTCATCCATTGTTGTTTATTTATCATTTGTCTTAAAAAGTTTCATTACATATTCACAAGTATGGTCTGTATAATTATCGACTGAACAAATTACTTTAGGTTCTAATATGCTTGTTTCGACAAAAAAAAATAGAATAATTTATATAACAGCACAAGAAATGTTAATAATTTATAGACCTAAAAAAGGGATATATCCTAGCTAGAGAAGATGACCATACCTGTAGATGACTAGCTACATTTTCCCTGGTTAAGTCATCCATGCTCATCTTCTCCAAAATGCTTTTTGGTACTGCCTCTGCAATTCATAATACAAAAAAAGAAAAGCAATTTTCTTCAGTACCAACTGTAATTGCACATAATATTGTTTCCAAAAAAAGTTGTATATTACCAACAACAATAGTGAAAAGAAAATTCACCAAAGAAACAATAAAATCATCAAATGGTTAAAATATATGAAAGATTAAAGAATATATGAACCAGGAAAGGAATAGTGTCGAAAAAAAACTTCACAAAATTATAAATAAAAATAAGAAACATACTATCAACGCCTATATCAGAGACGGCATTGACAAACGTGCGGTGCAGATCTTGTGTCCAAACTACCCTTGGTTTCTTCTTAGCAGCATTATCATCAGACTCCATGTCATCAGAATCTTCCATCCTCCTTTTTCCAGTACTATTATCAGCATCATTGCCAGCACCGTTGCCACGACTGCCCCTTGGCCTTCTCTCATCATTATCTTCTCGAATTGATGTGTGATTGTTATTGACAACGTATTCGTTAAATTCCAAATTTGACTGACGCCTAGCCACATGCTTCCAGATCATGCTCAACTCTTCGAATCGTACTGGCTTGATAAGATAGTCACATGCACCATGCATGATGCCTTTCATCACAATTTCTTTCGTATCATTAGCTGATAGCACTGTTACAGAGTAGTAAACAACTGGTTATGAGACTTTCTTAAAGTTCCAAAAAGCCCCATTCCCGTGTAAGAATATTTATTTTAAAAAAAATATATCTGTTATACATGTTAAAATAGCCCCAAAACTACAGTAGGAATTGGATATATATGGTAAATTTAGTACTAGATTTAAATTATCATTCACCTATATAATCCATTTGATTGTAGACATCATACAACACGTCAGATTATAAATATCAAAGAACGATTCATGTCAAGGACGGGTTCACATTTCTCTTGTCGTTCGGAACAAACCCAACTTTTTCAGATTTAATAGGCTAGGTTTTGGTTAACTTAAACATGTTGTGTTAATATGGGAGAAATTACAGCTTAGCAAAAAACAATGACAGTATAATTGATGCAAGTTTGTGTATTTAGTTGAAAGACCAAGAGGGTTATCTTACTGATAACTGGAAGGTCGAGTTGGAGCCCAACGATTTCTAGAAGTTGGAACCCATCAATGTTAGGCATATGCACATCGGTAATGACAAGGTCGATCTCATCCTTTTTTTCCTTTATCATTTTTAGAGCTTCTACAGCATTAGTAAAGCATGTAACTGCGAAAAAATATGAAAGAATATCAGAACTTCATAAGATAAAAAGGTTTTGGGGGAATTATAAGATAAAATTTAATCAATGTAATAGGTATATAATTTTACACTTGGGAATTCGAAAGATGCCTAAAACCAGAATACAGAATACAAAGTTACTTATTCCTTTAGCAAGCTATAGAATTATGAAATTTCCTATTTTATTTTATATTGAGATCAATATTTGATATCTTAAATTTGTATCAGAAAATTGCAGATATACCCATAAATTTGATGGAAATAGTTTTTAAAGACAAGCTTAAACCCTCATGTCGGAATACCATCCCTTTAAAATATCCTCCCTTTAAAATACCTTCTCTTTAACATGATTAACGTATTGCTCCTGTGGGATCCAATTAAAAAAATCATTATTTCTTCCCTTCCCTTTCTCTTTAACATGATTTTGCATTCTTTTGGTGGATGCTATTGCTCCTGTACGTACTGTAGGCATTACAAACATCAGTTTGACTATTTTGTGTTTTTTTTTTTTT
This sequence comes from Eleocharis quinqueflora, assembly GCA_964058865.1. Classification (NCBI taxonomy): domain Eukaryota; kingdom Viridiplantae; phylum Streptophyta; class Magnoliopsida; order Poales; family Cyperaceae; genus Eleocharis; species Eleocharis quinqueflora. The sequence continues at coordinate 382,230 of CAXKVX010000024.1, read as the reverse complement.
TACTTGTTTTTTGTTACTGTCACAGTATGGGTAATTTGAGAATAATTTTGGCAAAATTAAGGCTCGTTTAATTTAGCTCTTGTTCAATTCTTCTTACTTAGTAGACAATTGACTAAAAAAAGGCGAAAATATTATTTTATTTTATTTTGGACCAAGGAAAGATTTGTACTTGTTTATCTCAATTATTTGTGAAGCCAAGATAAAATATTAAAAATAAATAAAGAGACATACAAATATGCTGAGAAAGATATTAAAATACAGAGAAGGAAGTTTAACAAAATTTATGTGATTCTTGCTGAAATTGTTTGTTGTGTCACAATTGACTGGATTGGTTCTGTATGGTTTCATTTTTATACTTAAGCGAATGGTATACAGTGAATGGTGAATACATTGTTTCTTGCTTAAATTGCTTGTTAAAATACATTGTCTCCGAAAATGTTTGGCACTATTAAAAGACATTCACATTCTAATTCTTTAGTCGGTTTCAAAAAATAAAAACTTAGTTGGACTGTGCTTTCTCACTGTCATACAAAGGAGATTTAGCAACTCCATAAAACAACGGTTATTGAAGAAATTGTTAAAAATCACTGGCAGAAGTGAAAAAAAATTCTTTGAGGATAAAACAATGCTTATTTTCAATAACAATTGGCGTAGGTGGAACTACATCAACGGATATTGTTAAACAACCGTTGTCTTTGCTCTTCTACATTTTTTAATCTAAGGCAATTGTGTTTTAATATAACCGTTGTCGTAGATTCACCTAAGTCAACGTTTATTTTAAATAATCATTGCACTATCATCAACTCTAGCTCTTAAAATAGCGCTCTCACTCTCTTCTTCTCTCTTTCTTTCTCGTTCGACCGCCTCCACAACTGTAGCAAATCTGATTTGCTAGAGGTGTGGAGATCTAACATGATCTCGATCTATCACACGCACACACACACAATCTGATCGCCTCCAGAGATCTCTCTCTTTCCAGCCTGGCCGCCTCAATTGATCTTTAGCAGATCTCGTGTTTTTCACCTCTCGTTGACGCCTTCAACTCGCTCGATCTTGAGTAGGTGAGGACTCTGCCATATCCTTCTCGTGTTTTTTTTATTTTATTAAATATTGAGCCAACAACACTTGCCATGATGTTTCTTGGAGTTAATCATGCTAGGATTGTGCAGTTGGAGCTCCTGCATGATAATAACTTGGCCAGCTCAAAGAAGCGGTAGCTGCATCTTGTTGATGTCTTGTTGTTGTTGTTTATTATTTTGCAGTTTTTATTAGAGTTTAGGGTTAGGTTGTTGTTTATTTTGAGCCAACGGTACTTTTGTAGGTGAAGGTTTCTATACGATTTAAGGTTAGGTTGTTGTTGCTCTAATAAGCTTTCTTCTCTTTGAGTATGGCTATGCTAATCAAAACTATTTTACAATACTTTTGTAGGTGAAGTATAACTGATATGGTGAAAAATCCAACAATAAAAAATAAAAAAGTCGATTTCATTTTCCATCAGTTTCGTAGATGCAGGAAAGGTCAATTCTATTTGTGATTTTGGTTATATTTGTTTGTAATAAAGCTGTCACTTTGGATGGAAGGAAGGACCTTAAAGGAGCAAAAACCTCCACCAATGAAGAGAAATATGTTATCTAAAGAAATTCGAAAGTTTAGCTACCAAGATCGATGCTAATTATATAGTTATAGCTAGTGTGGGCTTGGTTTGCTGAACTCCTGGGTTTATTTAAGGAGATATGTCAAGATAACAATTGCTGAACTATCTATTTTGTGTTAATAATATATCTTTTATGCTTTTTTTTCAAGTTAGGTGCTTTGTTTTTGTTTTATTTCTTTTTCCTTCTTTATTGTGACGTAGATTGTAATGAGACATGTTATATGTATATATGTTTATTGTGCTATCAATTTGGGTTGTAACTTGAAATATGTGTATGACAATTTATTCCTACATTGGCTACCAAATTAAAAGCTAGCCACCACTTATAAAACACTTAAAAAATAAAAATCTAAGACAACTATTATTTATTAAAAGGCAACATGGGTACCATATATACCACGCAGAGGACGAGTGGATCGATGGAGATATGGGAGAGAAGGAGAGACGGAGCGACGGGAAGATGGCCGGGTAGGAACCTCGACGGAGCGACGGACCGATGGCCAGACGTGGACCGCGACGAACGCAACAGTGATCGTTATAGAAGGTCGCTGCATATGAATCGAGAGAAGACATGGCAGATGAAGACGACAAATGTAGTGCATGATTTCGGTAGAAGAGATACCAACCCAAACAATCAAACATTCAAGGAGGCATTAATGGTGAAGATGAGAGAGACAGACAGGAAGACACAAGGATCAATCAACAGATTTGTCAAGCCAACTGTAGCTACCTCCCAATGGCAGACGGCTACATACAAAAAGAAGGCACAACAGAACAAAATCCAGAACAGGGGAGAAGCATACACACAGAAATCACAAGAAGTTAGACGTTGCTTTAACTGCGCTAAGACTGGGCATATCAAGAGGAATTGCAAAAATCCAACCAGATGTTTTAAATGCGGGGTAGAGGACATCAGAGGAAACAGTGTCTATATAACTTCAAATCAGCAACATACATTCCTCCAAAACCAACACCATCAGACCATCAACACACATCCACCAAAACCAACAACTTAACACCACCTCATCAGATCAAAGTTCCTCCAACGAAACAGAACAAAGCCCCCCATTCTAACAACACTACCATAATGAACTGGGAGGATGAAAGGCCTTATGCTCAGGATGTTTTCTTTCCAGCGAGAGAAGTGTTAAATGAAGAAAATGACTTTCTTCTAGACACCGGCCTCATTGTCCTTCTTCAAGGAGTATCATCACCACAATTACCTCAAGCCATAGCTGAAACCCTAGCGTTCAACTATGGAGGAAGAATCCAAGATTACAGAGTCACCACGGCAGAGATCACACCGCTACTGGTAATATGCCCAGACAGAGCAAGCCGAGACAACATGGTGAGAAGAGGAGTACATCACATACCACATCTCGGAGTTCAGTTTCGAATTGTTGAATGGAGGCCTAGGTTTGGCATGGCATATGAACAGCTTACTCATTAGGTATGGATCACGATCAGGGCTGCCCCATTACAGACATGGAATAGCCATGATATACACAAGCTCGTTCAAGGCTTTGGATATCCACTTCACATCATGCCGTACGAGATTCAGGCGGGCCAGTTCATCGATTATAAGGTAATGGTGGCATCCAAACATCCGAGCACGATCCCACATTTCCTTAACTTCTATGAGGGGTTTTATGTAACACAAATTCGAATCCTCATTGACGACTGGAGAACCTGGGCGGAAGATCCTTTCCATCCGAGACCACAACCACCACAGTATCGAATGACTGGGAGTTCAATAAGAAGGGAAGATGGACGTCAACAAACACATCCCAGCCGTAGCTCATACACCTCGGCGACAAATGATTCTCACGACTCTTTGTCAACGAATTATTCTGCTCGGACGACACGCATAACAGAACATCCAAAGGAGGTTTGGGTGCAGAACAATGAGAAAGGAATGCAGTTCAAACATGCTCACCAGACCAAACAGGAGGGCCAGCTCAGGACGAAGAGCTGGCAGAAAAAAGAGGGGCAAGCATCACATCAGCTTGTTGGGCACGGCTCAGCAACCACCATTAGAGCTCCGACAAGGCAGGAATCATTTTCAGAAACAGGTCACGAAAAGGCCACACAGCAGGTTACACGGAAGGTCGCAAAAGAGGCTACAGAGAATCGGTTCTCATTGATATTCGTTGAGCATTCAGGGGTAACCAAAATAACGGTACGTAACTTACTCACCATATTACAGGGGATCAGCAGACCTATTAACAGGCCTATTACCGCATATATTAATGGGGAAAAGATTGCCACCCTGTCAACAACACCTCAAGACAGTTGGCAGCAGTTGTATGGAGACTTTCAAATCCCACTGCCCAAGGGACACAGAAATCTAGGGATTCACATCTCCCTGTGTCAAATACCTGCAAATTCGGCACGGGTGACACTTTGCCAAGAAGTCAAGCAGGGTGAGGGAATGGGCCTTCTAATGGGTCAGGCTTTTGAGAAAATACAAGATCGCAAGGATCACATGGGCAACAAACAGACAGAGGATGAATTAGGCCGAAAGCTGGAAAAAGAAATGGGCCTTTTCAAGAGTAAGGCTCCTACATGCTGGAACTTAGAAGAGGCCGAAATGAATCTAATGGAAAATGAGATCCCAGTCCAGGAACAAGAAAGGGAGATATATCAACAAGATTCAGTTTAGAATTATGGGAGCGCACAAATGGTTGATCAAAGCGAAATCTCCAGATAGTCACAAGCTAATAATTAGAGATGCAACATCACCGAATTTCAATAAGAAGCAGCAAAAAAGGGATAAGCGACATCACACTCAGCAGCTCAGGAGGAGCCCTCGGATACAGGCAAAGAGAAGCAACACCGCAACAGCATCAACCTCAAAAACGAGAAAAGGGAAAGCACCGCAGTTACAATTTGATTTACCCGACGACAACGCAACATTGGACGCAAATCAAGCACTCATAATTCTGGAGGCATCGGGAGTCCAAATCAACGAAGAAATGATACAACTGGTTCACTCAATGGAAACAGAGCAGCTGCTTCTAGAATCGGAACCGCGGACACCGATACATGATACCATACCACCGATTCCTGTCATGGGGGAAGAGGGGATCATCTTTCTTTGAAGGTCAGCAGATTAAGAGAGTAGGGTATTGAAGAGTAAGATTGGAGGATTAGGAAGTAAAAGGGATTTGAGATGTGATGTTATCCCTTCCAATAGTTTAATGGTTTTAGTAGTTTCTCATCATTGTACTGCTAGAAAGAGTTTAAGCGAGTTATTTAGTTTTCCAAATGAATGTTAAAGAATTACAATTCATATCATGGAATATCAGGGGACTCAATGATCCCAAAAAGAGATCAAAGGTGAAACATTTGCTCAAGCTGGAAAGACCAGATTTGATATGTCTTCAAGAAACGAAATTGAGTGTGGTAAATGACACGATCATTAAGGAAACACTTGGAGCACGGCTGAAATCTTACAGCTTTGTACCGGCCACTGGTACGGCAGGTGGCATTATCATCGCTTGGAATCCAATTGTGTTCACAATCTCTGCGACGCACGCAAACACTTACTGCCTCACAGTAGACCTCAAGCTGAACTCAGATGGATCAAAATGCAGAGTAACGGGCATTTACGGACCTGCAAACCAAAGCAATCGACATATTTTCTTTGAAGAGTTGAGGGAGCAAAAACCTGATGATTCAATGCCATAGATGACAATGGGGGACATGAATCAGACAATACACATCCAGGACAGACCGACCAATAGGAATTTGCCGAACCGATCGTTCCTACATCTAGTCCAATCTCTTGGACTAATGGATCTCCCGTTACATGGGAAGAGGTACACATGGTACAGTGAAAGAGAAGATAATAATTTCTCTAGAATAGATCGCTTCATGATCTCACAAATATGGAGCGAATGTTTCCCAAATTGCAAACAGACGGCAACAGCTCACACGATCTCGGATCACTGCATGCTTAAATGCGCTTGTACTACAAAGTTTCCACTTTCCAACATTTTCAGGTTAGAGAACTTTTGGCTAAAAATTCCAGAATTTCAACAGATAGTTGTACAATCTTGGAATGAACAACCAACGGCTCATACACCGATGGCACTGCAACACAAATTCGACGAGTTGAGGAGAGCAATCAAAGCTTTCACTGCTCATCGAGTCGGGAACATACAAAATCAGAAGAGTTTGACACTTCAGGCGTTGTTTTGGTTAGACAAAAAATCCGAGAGAACAAAACTCTCATTGCTGGAACAATACGTTCGAACACAACTGAAACAAAGGCTAGACACAATATTGGACCTGGAGGAAAGCATGTGGAAACAAAGATCGAAACGACAATGGATTCAGTTAGGTGACAGGAACACATCCTACTTCCACACAGTGGCCTCGGCACAAAAAAGAAAAAATTGGATATCAGAAATTGAGCTACCAGATAGAACAACAAGTACACAAGACGACAAGGCAAGAACAATGTTTCAGTTTTATTGTAACTTGATGGGCAAAGACTCGGCCACAACCGTCATGTTTCGCCTTCAGGAGGTCTTCACTTCAACGCAACAGCAGCTAGACACATTCACTCAATTGGTCACACTCCTGACTGAAAATGAGGTTCGGATGGCCATAGCATCATGGAAACATAATAAAACGCCGGGGCCTGACGGTTTCACGGGAGAGTTCTATCAAAAATTCGTTGACACGTTGATTCCAGATCTGTTGCACACATTCGGTCAAGCTATGCAAACACCGAATATGTCCTTATATCCGATGAATAATTCCTTCATCATACTCATTCCTAAGAAGGAAGGGAGTCTAAAACCATCGGATTTTCGACCCGTGAGTTTGATTAATGGGGCTCAAAGAATATTCTCCAAAATTATGGCAAATAGAGTGTTTCCTTTCCAAACAGACCTCACAATTGACACGCAAACAGGATTCACCAAAGCCAGACAACTCACTGATAGTTTCCACTATGCTCAGCAACTAATTCAGGCATCAGCAAAACAAAAGATCTCGCTGGGGGTATTCAAGGCAGACTTGTACAAAGCTTTTGATACAATCGATTGGAGATTCTTGCTGGGGTGCCTCGAGGCCAAAGGCTTACCCACACAATGGATACAATGGGTACAACACTTCATCTTACCCGGTGACTCGAGACTTATAATAAACGAGGTGGCGGGAAGAAACATCAAACTGCGAAGAGGGGTGAGCCAAGGTGACCCCATGGCGCCAATCTTATTCAATATGGCCATGGATTTCCTTCCTAGATGGATTCACAAGCTTCACGATCTTCACTTCTTAACACCACCTATTCCAGAGTGCAACACATGTCTTACTTATGCTGACGATACACTAGTTTTCTTCAAGCCAACAGAAAGGGAGGCAACAAACCTCAGCATCATATTCCAAATATTTGCCTCAATATCAGGATTACATCTCAACACTGCCAAATCAGAAGTTCTGATAACAGGCAGAAATGATGAATTGGCAAGACAGATGGCAATCACTCTTCGATGCAGAAGTAGCTCATTTCCAATTTCGTATCTTGGGCTTCCGTTGAGTGACAAACGTATAGTCCGACAACAATTCTTACCTCTCCTTCAGAAAACAAGGAAAAAATTATCCGGCTGGAAGGCCACAACATTGTCGTTAGCGGGTAGAATGGTATTGGTGAATGCAGTGCTGGCAGCCCTGTACACACACCACATGTCGGTTTTCCTATTCCCAAAATGGTTAACTTCAGAATTGAACAAGATAATGCGATCGTTCTTGTGGTTCGGTCACAAAGGAGAACATATGAAAGGGATAACATTGATCAATTGGAAGCTGGCTACGACATCTAAGAAATGGGGTGGGCTGGGGATTCGAGATCTGAATATCGCAAATATCACATTAATCATCAAATGGATGTGGAGATGGGAACAAGAGGGTCACAAATGGTGGAATCAAATTACCCAATCATTAACGGCACAAGAAAAACCGTGGAAACACCATCACAGTCTAACTTTCTGGAAAGAATTGGGCAAGCTAGAACACTACTATGAAGCTGGTATTAAGAGGACTGCAACAGGAAGCGAATGGATACGACATGACTATGGGACATTCACTACCAAATCAGCATATGAATTTTTCAAAAATTCACCCCGAATTGAGTCACACTTAGCAAAAATTTGGAGGATCAAAGCGCCAATTCGAATTGCTCTTTTCGGATGGAGATTGATAAATGACAAACTACCAACAGTGGATAACCTCAGAAGAAAGGGATGGGCCATGCCGAACATTTGCTTTCTATGCAGGATGAATGAGGAATCAAAGGATCACATGTTCATACAATGTACAATGGCAAAGCAACTACGGAGATACATGACGCAGCTTACACATCTCCCAACATTGAACCAGTCGCAGGAAGCACAGTTCATGGGCAACACTCCGCATAATTTACTGACTCAGCAAAGGGTGACAGACTGGTCAAGATTAGAACTCGCGGTCAATTTTGTCATATGGCGCGAGCGATGCAGAAGAATCTTCACGGATCAGCAGCAAGACATAGTTCAACTAACAAGAGAGGTGAAGATGGAATTTGCAAATTGGTTTAACACACCAATGGAGTTAAATTGAAGATGCATAAAAGGAGACAGCACAGCAGAAACAAATGGCGCGAACACTCCTCAACATTTTTGAATAATTTTTCAATTTTATTCTTCCCTCACCTTTCCCTCTTCATTTACCTTATTTTGTTTGCTAACTTTTGTGACGATGTAACTATGGTTACCACTGGTAATCACTTGTTGCTTAATGAAAGTTGAGGACATGATCCTCCTCTTTTTCTCAAAAAAAAAAAAATTAAAAGGCAACAGAAGAAAGAGTGAGGTTTTTCTGAAATTGAGTCCCACAAATGTAATTTGTTAGGATTTTACTTTCATACTCCCACTTGATAAAATTACTGAACTAAAAAAGTGAAATATTAGTTTTAGATCAATAATTATGATTTAATATTTTTAGTTTTAGTGATAGTATGAAAAAAGCAAACCCCAATTTGTTAATAAATTTAATGGAAGAATATTGGAAAAGAAGACTATTTTATAAATTTGTCCGGATCTGGGTGTCAAAACACGCAGGAAAAATCACGAATAAGAATCCCAAATTCACAAAATATTCAAGTTGAATTTTGACAAACCTAATAAAATATGTGCTGTGGTTAGCTTGGCGACAAGAAATTTTAAGTTGTAATAGAACATAAAATGCTGATCAAACCATTAGAATCTTTAAAGAAAAAATATTAAGATTTATGCTTGGAATAAATAAGACACAACTTTTCTCTGAAAAAAATTCTCCAAAAAAAAAGAATCAAATATATTTTTAAGTTCCAATAAGAAAATTCTATGCTACAAAAAATTCCACTTGAAATTGGAAAACAAATACAAAAACAGAGGAGATAAAAAGATTAAACCTTGGTATTCACATTTAGTCAAGATTTTGTTGAGCATGGTTAGACAAATCTGATCATCGTCTACTGCCACAACTCTCATCCCCACTGGAAATTTCTTCTCTTCCCTAGCTTGTGCTGCCTGGCTACTCTCTCCTGTTGCCATAGCCATGGTACTATCTCCTATCGCCATCCTTACAATACAAAATCAAAGAAAGGAATTGAGGTTTGCTTGTTTCAAAGACCACCAAACGAAAGGAACAGAGCAATCCCAATTTTTCAAAACCTTTTTACTGAAAGGGATAGATGTTAAGTGTTTGTTGTTAAAGGTATTTCGAGAGAGAGAGAGATTGGGATGGATGTTAAGTGTTAATTTGTTGTTAAAAAATTTATTATATCATAGGGTTACAACAATAAATGCTTGTTTTGTTGTATAATGAGAAATATGTGTTCTTATGGGCTGTAATGTAAATGACAATTACGAGATGCAGAAATAATTTTATGAAGAATCCAATTAAAATATGAATATGTAATTGTTTGTGGAAATTTCCTACATGCAAAATTGCTGCCACGAGTCTGAATTTTAGGCGTTTGCTTCCACATCTAGAATTTAAAGAGTAATGTTTAGAAGCTCCAAACATTTATCCACAATTGACATCGTATTTAGAAATAAACTTTTACAGAATGTGAAGTTTTATTGTCAATAATTAATAGATATGTTATCAAATTACTTATATTAAATTATGAAAATCTTCGAATTGTAAAAACTAAGAGCTTTTTTTCCAGAGAATTGTCGTTGTTGTAGCGCTAATAAAAAGAGTTGATTAAAATTGTAACTGTTGTTACATTTTTGATACAAATATCACAAATGAGACGTGCAATTAGTAAAAATATAGCTAACAATATATTTGAACGGTCGACAACACAAGACAAAAAAAATTATGTCTTTGATCGTTATTAATTTACTTCGGACAAAACATAAAGAATGACAATTAGATTCTTCTCCATTCAAATATCACAAGTGTCATCTTTGATCATTATAGATGTCGGATAATATAACAACAAAAAGATAAACAAACGTCATCTTTAATTGTTACGACTTTCTTTATCGGTGTATTTATTACGATAGCAGTCACGTGATGTGAATCTTTTTTTATTTGCTGATGTCACAGTAGATTATGTTTTAATTCGCCTTGTGAACTCAAAAAAATTACTCTACATATCATATTATAGTGATCTAAAACTTGTATTGTAAATGATATTTAGGTAAAATATAATCAAAAAAATTGGACAAAGCTCAATAACATAATTGTTCCTTTTTCAACTATTTTAAATCTTGTCACGTCAAGATATAATTTATTTTTTGAACAAAATTTGGTATAACATGGGAGATCCGTATCACCCTTTCTCTTTCAGTGTTGACGCAATTAAGGAATGGAATTGTTTAGGAACTCTCATCACCGTGTCGTTAATTGTTGATATCGTTTAAATTTTATTTTTCAGGCATGCTTTCAATTTATGTGCACACTACTAACGCACGAGTACATCTATTTTACTACTCATCAAATCGTCATTTAATGTTTCTTTTTTTAAATCCCCAAACAAAGAAAGTAACATTGACTGTATCGAATTATTTATTTTATTTGAATTTCAATTATTATAATTAATCAATATTAAAATGTTTCTAGTTCACATTTTTATTTCATGTATTTCAACCGCTTGTATTGCATGGAAACATTTCCATTCCTATCATAGGAAAATAATGCTCTATCTCATTTTAAAATTAATTCCTTCTACCACTACCACATGTACAGAAAGTAGATTTTGTAACACCCATAAAACATTGGATATTTAAGAAATTGTTAAACATCGTTGGTAGAAGTGATTTTTTCTGAGGATAAGACAACTATTATTTTAAATAATCGTTAACGTAGGTGAAGTTACGATAACGGTTATTTAAAACAACAGTTGCCTTTACTTTTGAGAAATTTTTTAAATCTAAGGCAACATTTTTTTTTAAAATAATCATTTGCATAGCTTCACCTACGCAAATGATCATTTTAAATAATCATTTATCCATCCTCAACCCCAACTCTTAAAATAGCACTCTCACTCTCTTCTTCTGTCTCTTTCTTCCATTTGGCCGCCTCACAACTCTAGCAGATCTGATCTGCTAGAGGAATGAAGGTCTAATTCGATCTCAATCTAACACACACACACACACAAACTGGCCACCTCCACCGATCTCCAGCACATCTCGTTTTTTTCTCGTCTCACTGACGTATTCAACTCGCTCGAAAACCTCTTGCCAGATCCTTCTTGTGTTTTTTTTATTTTCGTTAAATATTGAACCAACGACACTTTTCATGGTGTTTTTTTATTCTATATTATCATATCTAAATTAGAATAATTTTCACCACTCGGTACTCGACCATCTTAGTCTAAATTCATTAAGATCTAATTATCCTAATTAACTTAAACAATTACAATTCAACTATGGTAACTTGGTATAATTCCTCAATTATAATAATTAAATCCAAAGTGCAATTTGATCAAGATCACAAGAAATTGTAACAAGCACAAATCATATAACAAAATAATCAAATAATATCAAACAAAACCAAGTAAGATACAAGTAATACTTAGAAAATCCTAAACAGAACCTAGCCTAACATGACTAGAGACGTGCAATCAAGCAAATAGTTCTCTATAAGAAATAAAAGAAAGAAAGAAGGAATAAACTAAGATGAAGATTATGATGAAATATACTAAGCCTTATCTTTCTTCTTCTTATTCTCTCTCTAGATTCTCTCTTTCTCTTTCTAAAAATAATGAAAAAACATACTCAACCTATTTTTGGAGTCCCATATTTATGCCAAAGCCTGAATTTCTAAAATAACCACCCAAAATGCCTAAAAATAACAGAATATTTGGATTCAATTTAAAAAAGCGGCGTCACGCGACTTGCAGCGTAAAGCGGCAGAGAGGCGTCATGCGGCCAGCAGCGGCATCAGGCGGCGTGTAGCATTATCGTGCGAGAGAGCGTGAAGCGTGAAGTGCCAGAGCGGTGGAGCGGCGTCATCCGGTGTCATGCCGCACCATGCGGCTTGCAGCAGAGTCATGCGGCTTGGAGCGACGTGCAGCGGCTGAGCAGCTCGTGCAACCTGCAGCGGCGTCATCCGACGTCATCCGATGTATGGGGCATAAGGCGGCGTGCAATGGCGAAGTGGCGTCAGGCGGCTTGGAGCGTGAAGCGTGAAGCGAAAAGAGGGAAGCGTGAAGTGCCGGAGCGGCGTGCAGCAGCGCCACGCAGCATGCAGATCACTTGTCACGCCAGCTTTCGGGTCATCTGATATGAACATTTTTAGGCTTGGGGTGTGGTTGATGTTTACATGAAAGTTGACACAACATTTTTGTCAAATTTTAGGAACCGAATCTGCTGCTCGTAAAATTCCTGCTTGTTTCGATCTGGACCGTTCAAAACTCATCTAACGGCTAAAGCATCTGCCTCCTAAATCAAATCACAGCCGTTCGTGACGATCGATCGATTTGTAACGGTCGAATCAGAACAAGCAGGACCTGCATGCCTCCCCATACCAGCAGCAGATTGAGATCCCAAATTTTATGTTATAGAAAAATTGGAACTGTTGGGCCCAATATTCAAAGCTATCACTACGTATGCAAATTACACACTGAACTGACGAGAACTTGGGCTATTTTGCATATAACTTAAATAAGGAAAAGGAAAAGGAAAAGGAAAAGATGAAAAAGGTAACAAGTGGATAAGTATTTCATTATGGGCCGAAATTCTCCAGCCCAAATATGGCTAAACAACAGAGGAGGCAATCAAGTACAAACCAACCGCAAGCATTGTTGTTATGCTACAGAGAAATATCCACAAAATGTGTAACATTTTGGAATTTGCATTGAAATCTCACTACCAGACTATATATTGTCTGATTTTAATGGCTTTGTAGAAAAAGGGCAATCTGGATGCACTGGAAATTCTGCCAAACAACTACATCTCTGTGAAGAAGTACAATTTTTATTGCACCGGAAAGCCTGCCAAGCTACCACTAATCTATTCTCTCCTTTCAAACAATAACATTACAATGTACTCTATAAATGCCAACCATTTCAGACTTCTCGTGCAACATTAATCCCCACATTTTACCAAGTAGTAATTGAGTTATTAAAACTAGCATGACAGGCATTTGGATTCAGGCACCAACATGAGAATCTTTATATGTAACAAACATTAGTCGATTACTATTGAGCAATAAAACTTGAACATAAATTGAACTAGCATAGTGTACTGAAATTATTTTTAGGAGGATCCTTTCGAGTACAATACAATCTGCATGGCTTATGTGCACCACCAAGCCAAGAAAAAAAAGAAAAATTCAAGAGCAGACGCCTCAATTTGCCTTTCGGTTCACCTTGAGGTATGGCAGTGCACCAATCACATTGTCATAGTCACTCTTGTGCACTTGTACCTGTTACAAGGAACAAACGATATACTTAGAAGAATTGTTGTTTTATTTTATGAGGGATTTATTATGATCTAATACTGCACAAATACCAACATTTTCAACAGGAATATCATAATCACATGGTTACAAACTACTAAATTTAAGTCAGCTCCTGATTTCAAAAATGATGATTAATATAGGTTGAATAACCCATAAAATGAGGAAATAAACTCTGTACCAATTTAGAGAGGCGTTTCTTCCTCTTGGTATTCTTTTTTGCCAACAAGTGTTGCTTACCAGCACGCCTTCTTATTATCTTACCTGTACCTGTCACCTTAAACCTCTTTGCCGAAGCCTAATTTTATACAAAAAAAAAAAAACAGCAAATCAATTTGTTATGCTTCATTGTGTTTTGCACATCTGCAAGTTGCATGATTGAATTTCCTAAGGCTATCTAAAGCTCAAGAATTGGTAAATACTATTAGGATAATGCTAGATTATGATTGCCACCCCAGTAAAGACAGCTACCTCTATCATTTAGCTGCCAAAATATTAGTCGCCACCTAAAGCAATATATTAGAAATGCTGAATATCTAGCAAATTGAAGGAAATCTTCTTTGTTAAGGTACACCTTGTAACTTTACATATATATAAGCTGTGATAGAATTGTGCCTCCACATTATATCTTAAGAGTTCCACATTATATCTGATTAAACATTCACTATAGTATATAAACCTTAAATAATACGAAGGAAAAAAAATGATGTGCATACATATTAATATTTAGGAGGTAAGGGGGAACAAAGGAGGTAAAAGGTGTTGTATTATTTAGCAGCAAATAGGAACCCATTTTTTGAACAGAATCATCACAAGCAATAAATGTGACTTATCTTTTTAGTAAAATTAAAACTCCGCCTATGTTTTACATAGCCGGTCTCAAGCCCGAACAGGAGAAGGGTTGTGTTCAGCCAATCTTGTGGAAATGAAATCCAATATGGACTTCAGTTCTAGCGTACCCCAACTTGTTTGGGATAAAAGCCTTTGTCGTCGTTGTTGTTGTAACTTTTCAGAAAAATTAACCAAAAAAGGAGGTAGAAAATAATGACTACTAAATCAAGAAGGAATGTCAGTTTGTCATATAACATTCCAAATGATTCATGTGTTTATTCGCTCAGTGATTTCTCTCATTATTGCTTGACTAATAAGAACCCTCATATATCCCCTTGCAAACAACCAATTTTGAAGGCAACTTCATCACTGGTACCAGAATGTAGAAATTTTGCAACAATGAACAAGTTCAACATTGCTTCTCTTTTCTTTTTTGAAAATTGTCCTGCATTATCTAAAACCGAACGAGGCACTAACTTTCCCCAATCAGTAAGAAAATTCTTCTAATGTGACAAATTCACCCATATAGACATATCAGTATTTTGGAAATTTCAAATCAGTGAATTAAGGAAACTAGAAATGTAAATTAGACACCTTTCGAGTCTTCATTTTGTATCCCTTTTTCTTGGCGAAGACTGTGAGCTTGGAGTGCTTTTGAGTGGGAATAGAGAGCAGAGAGAGGTTCTTTCCCAGCGAAAGCGTAGAACCAGCAAAGGGATTGGAGAGGGTTGCGCTCTTCTTCAAATGGAGAGCTGTTGGAGCAGGGAGAGAAGGGGAGAGACGACCGCCATGGGAGCAGAGATGGGGAGGGAGGAGAGAAAGGGATAACCTACTGAAACAAATTGATAAAGCCATCGGTGATATATTTCTCTCTCTTCTTCTTTTCTTCTTTGTATTGTATTTATTCTTAAATTTTCAATCCTATCTAAGTGTGGTTCAGCTTATCAGCTATGAGCGAAGAAATTGGCCTCATAGCTCGCAGAAGGAACTCAATTTCTGTGGATAGCTGAAATTTTTGATAGATGGTCGAAGAACAAAAAAAAATAAACAAATAGGATCAAAGTCTCTAAAAATTTCACAGAGGATAAAAAAAAATTAGACTTTAGTTATTTAGTATAAATAGATTTATTTTTTCTCTAATTCTCAGATATTTTACTTGCAACTCTAAGTGAACTGCTTAAAAAAAGATGATTTCAATAGTAATAGAAGTTTTATAATTAAATATTACACTAAGAAGTTTAAGAAATAAATATAATTATAATAATAATTATTATTATTATTAATGCGAATAAAATTAGTAAAAATATTTTAATATGAATAATAGTGATGATTATAAGAATAATGATAATATTAACAAAATTATTAATGGATAATAGTAATAATAATAATTGGTGGTTAATGTTATTAACAAAAGTAGTAATAATATTAATAATACTAAGAAGTTAAGGAAATAAATATAAAATAGCGATATTAATACTAATTATTAATATGAATAAAATTAGTAAAAGCTATTTTAATATCAATAATAATGGTGATTATAATAATATTGATAGTACTAATAAATTTATTAATAATGATGAAAAACAAATAAATAGTAATAATATTAACAATATTAAGAAGTTTAGAACATTTACATGTATGATATTTGTCTCAAACTTTATAAGAAAAACAAGATGATCTAGTTGCAGAGGGATTTGATTAGAGGCGTTGGATTTGAGAGGCATGAATTGGAATCTTTCTGCTGGACCATTTTTTCATTTATCATAGGAAATTAAGTAATAGTATCATAATAAATTTATTAATATTATCATCATTATTATAATCATCATTATTAATGAGATTAAAATCTTTTGTACTAATTTTATTCATTAAACTTCTATTATTATTACTATTATTCATTAATAATTTTGTTAATATTATCATTATTATAATCATCACTATTAATCGTATTAATTTTTTTTTACTAATTTTATTTGTATTAATAATTAGTATTAATATTATTATTTCTTAATTTATTTTTTAAATTTTTTAGTGTAATATTTAATTTTAAAACTTCTATTACTATTAAAATCAATTTTTTTTAAACAATTCACTTAGGGGAGCAAGTATTACTTGTGCCCCTGTGTAACTGGGCCTCACAACTGAAAAAGCACCCCAAAACTGCGTGGAAATATGAGAAAATAGGATCTATTTAAGGGCGCAAGTATTACTTGCATCTTTGGACTTCTGTGATATTTTTAAGGTCCCTTCTATCTCTTCTATTTGTTAAATTTTTTTGTTGATTAATCCTCTACGAAAAAATTTCGATAGAGCAGGAAGGAAAAATTTTCATAGAGGGCTATAGCACAAACTTTTTCAACAGATAGCTCCAATGACCTCCTAAAATTTTCACAGAGGACCAAGGACGCAAATATTACTTGCTCCCTAAAAATTTTTTCAACTTTTGTGCATTTCTCTTAAGGTTGCAGTACAAATTTTACACTTTAGGGGCGCAACTAATACTTGCGTCCCTAAAAAAGCTTAGAGGCGCAAGTATTAGTTGCGCTCTTGGTCCTCTGTGCTATTTTTAAAAAGTAATTGGTCCTATCTGTAAAAGAGTTGCTTCTTTGGCCCTTTATGCAAAAATTCCAGCAGGAAGAGATTACGCAATCCTCACAATTTCAAATGAAATTGAGGGTTCGTTATTTCACTATGGGCCAAATGACGGCATTAAAGCCTCTGATTGGAATTTGATAGCCTAATAAGGAAGCCCAATAACAGCCCGCTTAGAAAAATGGGATCTGTTTTTCTTTTTGCGGCAGCAACTCGTAAAATAGATCGTGTGGCAGGTCACTTGATATGATGAATAATTTTTTTTCAAAAATAATAGGCACAGGGAGAGACGCCGGCTTCTCACTAAAATGAAAAGCAACATTACAAAAGGTACTATTACAGGAGCTCTGTACTATAACAAAACAAAATAAACAAAAACAAACTGCTACATCTTCCTAAACAAGTTTATTAGATTCTAACTTGTAGACAAACATACAGCACAGAGAAAACACATAATATGACAAAGACATGGGCTAAAACCCATTCAGTCTAGGATTGAGATCTCCTGCTTTTCTTATTTTTTTTTTTATTCGGACAGTTGAATTATAATAAACGGATCAGATTAAAATCAAAGGATCATTCTGCAATTTATCTGTGATGATCTGACCCTCTATTTTTAATCCTACGATCCTGAAGAGAATAATAGAACCCTCTTTTTACTCAGTGGCGGAGCCACGTTATGCCAGGAGGGTGCAGCTGAACCCTCTGAAAATAAAATTTCAAAAATATCATATATCTCATATTTTTAGAAAATGACCATATATTTTGAATTTTTCGCAAATGGCCATATATTTTGAATTTTTTTCACAAATGATCATGTAAGATAATTTTTTTTATGAATAATCATAATTTCGAACCCCTGAAAAAAAAAATCGTAAATCTTGAACCCCTCTGACGAGAATCCTGAATCCGCTCCTGTTTTTACTCCAAAATAATAGCAGATTCCACGCACAGCACAATTAAGAAACAAGTGAGACGCACTTTCTAATTGATAAAACACTGGTATATATATTCTCCTTGCCAACATCTCTTTTACAAATCATCCCTTGTTAATATCTATTGTGGAGAATAATAATTAAATTATTGACTCCACAAGATGTTAGAACTTATAAGAAGGCCATGTTTTCTTACACGTGTCGTGCTTTTTAAAGTGTCATCATGTCATGTTAAAGCGAATATGTTGAAAGGACAACATAAATAAAAAATTGAACACGTAAACACATCACTTGTGAATTAAGCAACAAACCATAATTTTACTCCTATAATTTAATAAATTCGGAATTAACCGAGTGA
This sequence comes from Eleocharis quinqueflora, assembly GCA_964058865.1. Taxonomy (NCBI): domain Eukaryota; kingdom Viridiplantae; phylum Streptophyta; class Magnoliopsida; order Poales; family Cyperaceae; genus Eleocharis; species Eleocharis quinqueflora. The sequence continues at coordinate 363,914 of CAXKVX010000024.1, read as the reverse complement.
AACCAACTAAAATGTAAAAGACAAAAATGATCCTACTATCAGTCCGGCCCAAGTCCCGAAAGTAGTTTATGAAAGTAGATTTTTTTAATATTAGAAATTTAATAAATAAATTATAATTTTAACAAGTGTAGTCGAAGTTTGTAAGAAAAAAAATATTAATTGTACTAAATATTTTCATAACAAGTTCAGTTACGTTCGTCGGAACTGTAATTAGTTTTTTATCGTCGCAAGTCATTAAACTGTAGATATTCGAGTCTATTTTCATTGTGTCAAATTTGATTTGCGGTCAGAGGAATGTGCATCTCAAATTTGAATACATCTTCAACTTAGGTTTTAATTAGTATTTTTTTATTAACGAACTTCCATCAGAATTAATTTTGAGTCGCTCGTTTCTTCGATCACAAATCCGACTCAACGAGATGAAAGTAGACTCGAAGTCTATAACTCGATGGTTTGTGACGCTAAAAAATATTAATTCAATCCTCACGAACTCGACTGAAGTCGTTAAAAACACATATCTAAATATAATCCAACTAGAATTAAATTATTAATATTTTTATTAATAAAAAATCAGTTTACAATTGTTTTGCAGCGTACACCATCCATTTAGCTTTTTTGAAAAGACTAGTTTTCCAAACTCCGGCCTTTTCAGAAAATTTGTGTTCTCAACTTCGTAAAAACAATCTTTATTTCTATTTATAATTTATTTTTTAATTTCTAATATTTAAAAAACGGTCGGGAAGTCTAAAAAAACGTTCAAACGAAAAGGTGAAAGAATTTAATGCTCAGTTCGAAAAATGTAACGATAAAAAAGGCAACACAGAAGGAAATTAATTTATAAGTGGCTGGGACCACATGTCAGTGACAGTACAATGTTTATAACAGAGGATCGAATGCCAGGTGCCTCTGAATTGTTCTTGTGTTAACACTTGGCATTCTTTAGCCATGCAAACTGGAAAAGATTACCAATTCCTCTCCATTTCAATCATTATTTGAGAGGTTGTGTAGGTTATTCAAAATCTAATCATACGAGTTCATTTTAAGTTAATTTTAGATGTATGCAGTAGCATATAAGCATATGCCATATTTCTGAAAGATTTGATTGAACCTATTGTCTAGACTGGTTTGATTGGCATGAAAATGACATCTCCAGTTTGGAAAACTTGGAGAGGAAATAGATCACAAATCCGTGTGTAATTAATCAAAACCCTTCCCCTTGTATAAAACATGTCACTGATAAATGCGACCATTTCATTTCCTTTCTCCCTTCTCGCCTTGCTTCTTCATCTTCTTCATTTTCTTTTTTGATCTGAAATGCTCAAGGTGCAAGCGATTTCAGCCACAAATTTTAAAAGAGGTGTGAGCTTAATAGACAGGTTCCATCACCATGCATATAAATATTTCTTGATCTATTGTACTTGGCACGGATTATTAATTAGGAGTGATTTTATTTTATTTTCTCTTTTAGATTGTCAAAGGGAAGGGGGGCATGCATGCAATGATCTTCATATTAGTAAGTACCTATTCTTTTTTTCTGACTAAAGATTTTCAATTGTTCTCTTTGTCCCTGAATTTTAAAACTTGCTTGGGCAAATATTCAATTTTTCAGGCCAGCCGATGGTGGCGAAAATATCCAGCTTCCGTTGCGTAAGGTGAGAAGAAGGAAATCAGTAATAGCAATTTATAATTTACCTAATTTTTGTGCTAAAATTGAACAATACTTTTGGATCAGAATTGACACTTGAAGAACTGTATTTTTGACAGATTCTGTTATTTACTGATTAAGTTGAATCAGCTTTGCTGACACAATTTTCAAAATGATGAATGACCTTTGTTTGATTGTCCCAAACTGCAATTGCACTGATATATATTCGTATATGTAATACTGACATATCTGCAAACAAAGTCTTCCAATTAATTCATGAATTTGCTACTTATGTCCTACCATAGGCAACATAAAAAAAAAAATTATATGCGTTCACTGGCTGTTCCTCTCCAAACATTACTTAGGAATGCTCATTTCAATTACAGATCTTCCGAATTGAATACCACATATGACTATGCTGGCTTCAAAAGATCAACATCTACCCGTCTTAGATGTCGAGATATAAGTTGCACATCAGACAACTATGATCATTCACGTGCTTCTTACTTGGTAACTGATAGTTCAGCTGGCTATTTTACGACGACAATTAAGTACTTGAATTCATTCTATGAGTTTTGTCGACCTCACACAATTTTCGGCACTGTAAGTTACAAAATTCATGGTTATGAAGTATGATTATCAACAAGAGGGTTATTATTTGCTGTTATTGTGGTAGAAAAGATTTTTATACTAATTTTGATTTACCAGGTTATAGGTGTGACATCTGTGTCACTTCTTCCACTGAAGTCTCTAGCCGATATTTCTCCATTATTTTTTGTTGGGCTTTTCAAGGTACACAATTAAAATTTAATTATTTTTTCCACAGACTTTGTGCTTGTCAAATGATATGACTCAAGTCTTGGGGTAAAATTAATTTTCATCTGCAACAAACTTCTACTTGATATCATCTGATTTTTTTTGTTTTATATACTTTACAGGCTTTAATACCAGCAGTATTCATGAACATCTACGTAGTTGGGCTAAACCAAATATATGACATTGAAATTGACAAGGCAAGTTTATTCCTTGATATTTGTCTCTCAAATTTGTCAAAGACAATGTGGCTATGATCTGATTTAATTTCCATTTAGGTAAATAAACCTAGATTACCACTGGCATCAGGAGAGCTAAATGTTGCAACTGGAGTTGCATTAGTTGCTCTCTTCTTAATTATGGTATTATATTGCATTATAGTACTATTATCAATTAATTTCATGTACACATTATTTTTATTGCATTTTGTAACTTGATTTTTATATAATTGATTAGAGCTTTTATTTGGGAGTCAAGTCTGGATCGCCACCTCTATTGGGTGCATTAGTCGTCAGTTTCCTTCTCGGAAGTGCATACTCAATCAATGTAAATAATTATTCAACTATTCTTCTTCTATTAAGAAAGACCATATTAGTCTATACTTCACAAGAATTTTGTTATTTGTTTCGTCAGCATCCTTTACTTAGATGGAAAAGGCATGCATTTCTTGCAGCCTCATGCATCTTCTGTGTAAGGGCTATCTTAGTTCAATTAGCATTCTATGCACATATGCAGGTATAAAACTCTCATTCTAGTCTGCTAATTATCTTATCCTTTTTTAAGTTTTTTTTATGATATTTCATTACTTGTATTATTTTATGACATACCAATCAGGTATATGTATTACAAAGACCTCTGGCCTTGACAAAATCAGTCATATTTGCAACGGCGTTCATGTGTTTCTTCTCACTTGTTATAGCTCTATTCAAGGTACATCTTTTCCTTATGAGGGTTCCCCTCCCATAACTTCAGATATTTTATATTGCTCCATGTATAAGATAATCTGTAATTGTGGAAAGTTTATAATTTGGAGCATATTGCAAGATCAAGAGACCAACAAAACAAACCAAATAATGTCTAAATTAATCTTTTGGGTGCTATTATTAATGCCAATGCTTGGCAGCTTGTGGTATAAAATTATCATTATTATTTAGTAAAGCCATTATGTACCGAAGCTTTCAAAGATATGGTTCATGAACTTAACCTAAATATCTGTTTGGTCAGCTCCACAAAATGAATCCAAATCATTGATACTGATCTACTTCATTAGTGATGTCTTTATAATTTGATAAATTTTCAATTTAACTTGTTGTAAAGTCAAGTGGTAAAAGAATGATAAAAACATATGCATTGAAATAACTTGTAAAATTTTTACTAAATGACTTGTAAAATTTATATATTTGAAATGTAACTTATCTATTCGTAAAATGGATTTTGATTGATTCGTTGAAAATAGATCGATCGATTTTGGAGTTGAGCCTTGGTAATCTTAGGTACACACTAGCTTCACAAATTTTATATAGCGCAACTAGTTCAAAACTTGTTGAACTCTCTTGTAGGACATTCCAGATGTCAACGGAGATAAACATTTCGGCATACAATCTTTTAGTGTTCGCTTGGGGCAAAAGAGGGTATGTAAACTAGATCAATTCCTCAAAAGAAAGATTATATATATGTGATATAGTTTACTTGCAGAGACCCTCTTAATGATTGTTCAATTCATGCCTTGGCACAATAAATAGGTGTTTTGGCTTTGCGTCAACCTACTCTTAACTGCATATAGTATTGCAATACTAATAGGATCTGCTACTTCAGATATACCTCAAAGAGTTATAACAGTGAGTAAATGTGCTACTGTTAATGTCTTTGAAATAAAAAATTAATATATGAAATTTTTTTCACTTACATGTTGTTTATGGGTTTTTCTTTTTTTTTGTGAATTTGTAGGTTATCGGACATGGAATACTTGCATTTATCCTATGGGATCAAGCGCACCGTTTGGATATAGAAAACAAAAGTTCCATAGTATCATTTTACATGTTTATTTGGAAGGTAATTCTATCTTCTAATTATTTTAATCAAGAACATTGAAATACTAAATTATAATAATTATTGTAAGGAATTAGAACTAACTTATGTTTCTTTCTTTTCTGATTCTCAAATGAGAGCTATCTAATGCCCAATTATTGCTTTATTTGCAGCTGTTCTATGCTGAGTATTTTTTAATCCCCTTTGTTCATTAAGATCAAGGCTTGACAATTGATCCCCAAGGCTAGCAAACTTTTATCCTAGTGATAAATCGATGTTAAAAGATGCAAAATAAAATAAAAATTAAAACAAAAAAAACAAAATTTTGCTAGCCTGGGGTCTGAACAAAATTTAAAATAAAAAAATGTTTGCTAGGCTGGGGTCTCAACTGAACAAAGTAAGAAAAAACAAAGAAGAAGAAGAAGAAGAAGAAGAAGACGACGACTAAGAAGATGGTATTAATCCGCGATGTTTCTTACAATCTCATACAATAGCAAGAGAGATCAAATTGCGGCTTGACATTGCTATTTCATATGGTTATCTTTTGTATTTTTTTTTTGAAGTAGCATATTTAATTTAAAAGAAAAATCAAGGTACCAGTTCAGGTTTGTCTTCATTTTTATTAATAATTGCATTGGATTTGGATTTTTCATTTTCATAATCGAATATTATTTTCCCTCTTTGTACTTGCGTTCCTTTTATTGGTATATTGTAGTGTGTGTGTGATAGTATGAATCAACCTATTTAAAAAAAAAATTAGAAAATACGAATAAACGTATTGTCAATAGGGAAAGAGGCTGCAAATTAATATCGAATTCTGAGAGCAGCTTTTGGTGTAGTGACTAAGAATGATGTTTTTGGAGGGTAAAGTTGTATATTCGAAATTCGGCTGAGAAAAATATATCGAACTCTAACAGTACCGAAATAATACAAATTATCATTTTGAAGTTTATTACAATCACTTATTTTTTGTTTTGATTCTTAAAATTTCCAGCATGTTATATTAGTTTTAAAATCTTTAAAATGATACCAAATCGGTTCTATTATCATCATATTTCAATATTAGATGGAGAAGTATGTGAATTATGTTACCATCCGGGAGATACTAATAATAATATTTATTGTGCAATGCTTGTAATTTTTTTATTAATTTATGTTGACACGAAGGTTCACGTTAGAATATTCCAGCAATGACAAAATAGACAACCACAAAATAGAGGGTAGATGCAAGATAACAATGACAACACACAAGTTAAGAACAAATTCAGCTAAAAGGCACAAACATTAGAATCAATGAATCCACAGATAACAAAAGTGACAAACATCTAACTAGTTTATATGTCTGAGAGAGGCTACAATTTTTAGGAGGTAAAAGATAACTTAAGCACACATATGCAGCATTAAAAAGCATGTGAGTCTCCAAACACTAAGAATCTAATCCATCCTCCCCTTCAGAATCTTCTCTTGCACTTCAGTGGGTGTACTATAAAACAAACCATAAAAAATGAGTTAAAAGGAACCTGAAGTTTCTTCCATGTTTCCTACATGGCATCAAAAGAACAACCATAACCAAGAAATTCACTAACAGTATTTAAATAACTTGGGAGATTTAGGAGACCATTAAAAAAATTATAAAACAAGGATCAAAATAGTAAAGTGACATACACAATAAGAACATAGCCACCCCAACCACTCAAGCAGTCACGGTCGATTGATGACAACAGAGCTTGTGATACTGTCTCAAACAACTCCTCAGGCTCCTAAAGAGATAATTACATATCTTGATGTTACAGAATGTCGATGATCTAATTTAATGCTCAACAATTTGATATTTACTACCATTGTCCTTCCCATCACTATTTAAGGATTCAATAAAGTATGCCTTTGAAGTATTATGCACTTGTGGGGAAAGGGTGAAATTTCAGAATTATGTTCATTTCCACACCTTTGGATTTGTAGGACCAACCAATAACAGTACATATAAGTGCTGTGCACCAATATCCTAAATTATGCAACCAGATGACCCTATTTTCCTCAATTAAGCATGGATTGTTTGTTATGTTTCAAGTTAAACCACCTGACTTCAGGTCATAATATTAACTGCTAATGTAGAGAAAAAATTCCTTATGAAGTACACAAGTACCAAACAGCCAATGTTGAGTTGTATAAGGCAGAAATTAAGAAATGAAATGATCTGAGGATTTATGACCAATAAGTCAGAACATAGTACAAGGAATGAATTTCTAACCATGTCAGGCTTATACATGGATTCACAGGCACCATGTAGAGACTCAGAAGCAGTACCAGAGACGACAAAATCTTTTGCTAGCTCCCTATAGAAATATATAAGAAGTTACACAACAACAACAACAACAAAGCCTTGTCCCAAACAAGATTGGCTGAATTTTTACATAAATTTGGATTCTATAGTAATATCCATGGTAGCAGCTAGAGAATGGTTAAGCAAAATAAAAAATAAACATTACGTACTTAGCACCAAGGCAATCCATAGTGCAAATGAATGGCTCATCATTATCTCCTAATCCAGCGATTACAGGTTGGCAAAAGTAAGGCCCAAATCTGCAATTTCATAACATTGGATTTACAAACTGAGAGTCAATTAAACAACAATGGCATTACAAAATGAAACTTGCATACTGTCCCTTTCAGGCAGGACCTTTATCATAAAGTTAGGAGGTCACCTAAATGCCAGTTAAATAGCCCAATCAAGACAAAGTTAATCCAATTACGTATCATATGTTCCTCAACTATGTGTTTATATCCAGAAATTACAGCTTCCATCGTTAAATTAATATTCATGAATAATGTCAGTTTACAAGCAAGCACCAAACATCATTAAGAAATATATATAAATAAATATATGTACAAATATAACTGGAAAACTGAAAATTTAGACCAGTTTCAGCACAAAACCAGACTGGTACAATTGCCACATACATGGCTTATGTAATTCTTGATTAAATTATTGTCCATAATGAGAGATATATACTTCCTATGAGTACCTATTAGATTAGGTATCAACTTAAGATGTGGTTCCAAAATTAGTACTAGAGAGTAAACAACTGAACCTTTTCTCATAAAGCAAGGCTGAAACAAGACTTGCAAAGGTCTGAGGCTTCATGTCCCTCTCCTCTCTTAACTGGTACATTTTGTGCCTAAATACAAGCTTCTGATGCCTGACAAGAAAAATACAGATAAAAATAAACATTGGAACTAGCCTCAAAGAAATCAGCGTTCCAAATTCAATTGTCACAGAAGAAGAAAACTTTTACATTGTCTGTGCATCAGTCGCGAGGCCAGACAAGCCGATATATAATCGATCGTGGATCTTAAAAACCCTTTGGAAATCAGTAGCAACGGTCTGAAGCTGAACACCTAGGCGTCGGTCGCTTGCTATGGCGAAACAATTCTTCCCCACCATGGCCACCAAGGCGCTTCCATTGTACTCGAAGATCTGGCATGAAACATCATAAACCGTGAGTGATACGATGAATTTGGTGTAACACGGAGAAGTTGAATGTTGAAAGAGGTGTAAGAAAGGTCTAGGGTTTGTATTTTGAATGGAGGCGTCATATACTTACCGACATGGTTGCGAGAGAGTTGAGCTGATTCGACGGAGATGAGAGAGCAAAGGGGAAAGAGGAAAGGGGATCACAGAACGGAGTCTTATTTTCTTATTTTCCAAGTAGGAAGGAGAATCCGATGCGGGTACGGGTGCGGGTGCAGGTCCGGGTGCAAGCAATGATCAAATGCGGATCCGATAGAACGAAACTATGTTGGTCCCATTTGTCAAAGAGTATTAATAATCAGTTTTTCTTTAAAATATTACTGCGGCAGCCGGCAAGTGGTAGCTATAGGGCTGTAAAGTGTAAATCATTCTGGCAATTTATTCGATCGTATCGTACTCGACAAAGCGTATAGGAGTAATGTTATTTTCGTAATTCATTAACTTATCAGGTAAGAGTACGAATAAGAGCTATATCGCACTTGTTACTCATTGAGTAAAATATATAAATATATATTATAATTTGTTTAGCTTGAAAATAATTAATTAAATTAAAATTAGAAAAAACTGCATTCTAAAAAAATCTATACATCATTGAAATATGTATGTCTTATTTTAGTATTGAATAATGCATCATGTATATTGATAAATAAATTAATTTGCATTATATTTCTTTGATAATGTTTCATTAGTAAGTACTAAGTAGTATATTTTTTTAGTGACACGTGACATAAGAAAAAATTTTGTGATATTTGTAGTACTTAGAATGTTGTTTATTGTTGTATTTTAGTAGTATATATTTATTTGATATTATTAATTTATCAAAATCATACAATTTTTTATTAAATTTTATCTTTTTTTTTAACCATTATCTATTGTTACCCGTTTCGTTACCCGAAAATTTTGACGGGTATGGGTAGGATATGGATAAAGAAAATTTTAATGGATATGGGTAGGGTATGGCTATGTTGCACGAGTGTGGGTGCGAGTATCGTATTTGATACGGTGCGGATGCGGCGACACAACAATTTTAAAAAATCTTGGATACGGATGCAGCTATACATAATAAAATTTAAATATTAAATTAATAATATGATAAATATAAAAATGTAACATGCAAATTGGGTACTATAATAATCAACTAGTAATCGTACCCGTGCACAGTAACGGAAGAAAATAGTATGGATGGAAATCGTAATTAATAAATCACATTTTTATAATAAAAAGTATATATTATAAGCATATATATAATATATAAGCTACTATATCAAAAATTGATGAGTGGCTCAGTGGTTAAGTGCTTTGGAGGTGTTAGGCTTGACCCAAATTTCAAAACTCATTGCCTACATTATTTCCAGCAAATTTTTACTTTAATCACAAGTTCTATGGGATCTTCTGTGGCGAATTCCTGAGAATTGTTGTGTTGAAGTTCAAAATTTGCTTGAGAAGCGCTGCAGATGGAATTTGATCGAATGGCTGTTACATTATCCACCCAAAAATCATTAAATCAGGATTCTTGAGTGTTTTGTCATCCAAGCTCCTTAATAAGGAGGAGAGATAAGTGTAGTTATATATATGTCAAGCACACTATAATCACAAGAGTAGCATTGATGAAGTGGTTCGTTCATATGATGCAAAGCGCAGAGGAGAGCGGAGACTCGGGTTCGATTTCGAGAGTTTACGCCAGCGAATAAAATAATAAATAGAAAATTGGATTCACCACGATACGTATCGTTTCGTATCCAATACGAATTATGTATCCCTACATATCGGATACGAATATGGAAGGGTAAATCACGTATCCGAGTAATGCAGGGTATGAATAAAGAAAAATTTAATGGGTATGAATATGAAAATACCTCCATCCGTATCTTATCTTACTCATTGGCAGCCCTAGGTAGCTAACTAGGACAGGAAGCCTATCCTTTATTACACTGTAGCAAGACAGATTCAGATTTTTTGCGTTGCAGACAACGAATGATTCAAATGTGATTCAAGAGGGTTGGGTATTATAAGTTTGAGAAAGTATGAATCTTGACGCTGATAGACGATTCAAATCTTCTGCATTGGATGTACTATGTGGCAGAAGATCTCGTTCCAACTAGAACGTGGGTTCAATCATTTGTGAACACATATTTTGTAAAAGACATTTAAATAATACTAAATACTTAAACTTGTGATATGTCTAGCTTTGTTTTAGATAAAGAGCAAGATTGCTACAATGTGACGAGGTTAAAAGAATTATCTAGCGGAATCGTTTTCGGAAGGAAGTTTTAGTTCTGGAAGGTACGTGGACGTATGCCTAGTTTGTTTTTAGGCCGAATCACATTATATTGTGTGTTCTTATGTTCTCTTGATCTCTCTTTACTATATTTGCACTATTGTTTGAGTTGCTCAATTAATATTAGTACTTGCTTACTTTTGATTTTTAGCTAGGTGATTAAGATCCAAAATATTAAATTGTAATTGTTAAAAACACTTCTACACTAGCACTTGACCTTAGAATCTCATTCTAATAATTAGTATCAGAGTACAAAGGTTCATACCTAGCTAATTTGATCAACACGAGTCTTGACATGAATATGGTTGAACCTCCTAAGCTTATGCGAACTAGTAACTTTCAATCTTGAAAAAAAGACAATGAAAGAATACTTAAAGAGAACGATCTTTTATACACTCTTGACAAAGAAGTCTTTTATGCCACTAAAGATTCACCATCTAGTACTCTAGAAAATAGTTATGCTTCTTACTTCATATTAAATTTTGTAAAAGAGTCAATTAGTAAAATTCTTATTGATTCTAACATTGCATATGAATAAGCAAGTAAATGATTTTGGTACTGATCACGACATAGAGTAAAGGATATTAATGGGAGGTATCTGCTGGTATTAAGTTGTTCAAAGCATGCGTTTAATATGCTACTATACTCTTTTTTATTTGCATAATATATATTTGAGGCTCTAAGTTTAAAGCCTGTAAAACCCACAAAAATCTTTTACTTGTATGACCTTCGTTGGGCTTAAAGATCAAGCCCTGTTTTCTGGCATGCACGTTGATCTGTTAGAACTTAGAAAGGTTTAATTGCGAATTTGTACTTACAAGAAAATTCTGTACAGTTTGCCCGTTAGTCAAAAGATTATATGGATCATGACACTAAGAATTTTCATTAAGAACCTGGAGAATTTCTTAGACGTAATTACGTAAATTCAATGTTAAATTATTTTGATTTTTGACATCTTGCATGCAGTCATGTTTCCAGGAAGTTGTGAGAACATATATAAGACCGTATATGATTTATGATGGTTGTCTAGTAAATAGCAGGTCTTAGAAATTGGCTCGGTTATACATAAGACCGTATATGTTTAATCAGAGGAGCCGGTACACCGGTACACATGTGATACCGTGAGACAAAAAAGGAAAATTGTGAGAAAAAAATGTGGCTTTGAAATTCTACTAGGACCTTGAAACCAGTAAAATTTATAAAAACAAACTGAATCCTTATTTCCAGCACAATAATGGAAGGCACTCATTATATATTTACCAGATTCAAGGTTTCAAGTTGTACACTTGTGGCTATATAATCAGGTACCAACTACCAAGTTCAACCTAAGTTGCTTATACTTTATTCCTTGGAGGCGGTGACTTGGTGTTAGTTAATGCTTGATTTACAGTCAGATGGCCTCATGCCTTGATTGGTGTTTTTTTTTCATATGTATTGTTAAATGTTAATTGAATTTAAATGTAAGAATTGTTAGTTTAACACAACTTGTGTTTAACAGATGTGTACAGAAACTACAGATAACGCAGTTTAGTCCACTCCTTTTCATTTTGATATTACATTTATATTTTTTTATTAAGGAAATTGTTTTGTATGTACCTTTTGTAATAATAAATGTCCGTCCATTGATCAGATGTTAGTTTAATTAAGTTGACATCCAACAATTGTTAATTACTACTATTATTATTTATGTTGACGTGTTGCATACTTGTATTGATGATTTGTTTAATTGATTTATCTTATTGTATTTATGTATTTAATACTGAGTCTTAGCAGATCAGTCACCTCTCTTACCTGTTCCTTGTTTTTTTTTTGTGAGAGATAAGGTTAGTTTTTTAAGTCCGCATTCAGAGTAGGAGCGGATTCAGAGGCTATTTTATTTCGGACACAACTAAGTCCGAGCACTGAGGTTGAGATCAAACCAGAACACAAATTCATTAAAATATACTGAAATATCGCTATAAACTCATTTTTCACTACAAAAATAATTAAAAATACACTAAATTTTGCGTTTTTTTTTAAATCAAGCGAGGCTGCATGCTCATGTACCATAGGGACTACCACCATCCAAAATTTTGAAACTTGTCCCTCTAAACATTTTTTTCAACAAAATGTTTTTGTGGATTGACTGGATTAATTTGTTTTTCTCTCCCCCTCCCCTTAATCTCTTCTTACTCTACCAAAATTAGTTTATGTAATGAAAATTTACTACATAATATTTATTTAAACAATTTAAGATAATATCAGTAGTAACAATAACAGGTACTTGTTATGATAATTATGGATGTCAATAACAAAATATAATTACCAATTATTGTTCGAAATATCTCTCTCAAACTATTTTGTTAATGGTCATAAAAATGTTTACTATAATTGGTCCAAGTAATTATATTGGTCATGAAACATACGTTGCATGCATGTTTACATTATGTATTCACCTATTATAATATTTTTTTCTTAGATATTAATGTAAGAACATATAAGTTAAAGATATTGGTTTATAAATTTAAGAGATAAGTAATATCTACGAAACGAATATAACGTTTTTATGTACTTAAAAGATTTGAGACAAATTACAATATCTCAAAGAAAGTTGAAATAAATTTATTGTTTGACTTGAATCTTGCTAGCATGCTTCCATAGACATTTTGTGTGAAATGTTTATGAATCAAATTTTAAAATTTAACATTTGAATTTTTAATAAATAGTTCAATAATTTATTTATTTCATTATTTTGTAGAATAGTACTTTTTATTTTTCTAAATTTCTAATTATATTAAATAATTATTGAAATATGATCCAATTTTTCTATTGGTATTTTTTATTATTTTTAGTGGCTTATGAAGAGTATGCATCATGACAGGGAGCTGCTATTAAGCCTATAGCATGTGAGCTTCACAAAATTAATGTTAGGAAAAATCTACGGTACGTCCCGTGTTTTGTCTCTGAAATGTCTCAAAAAGAAAGCCTTCTAAAGTCAAAGTATGGGCCTCGCGTGGGACCCGCGCGTCAGTGCTAGCGGGAAATTGTAGAGGCAAAACACGAAGCACTTTATCAGCGTCCTTAATATTATAGTATGTACTTTATTGCATCAAATTACAACCTCACAAACTTATTTTGCGTTCAAATTGGATATGGCACCTCCAGATCATCACAATAATGCCAGCAAATCTGAATCCTATGTATCATATTCTAAATTCTTTGCATAATTGCCGAAATTTTTTTTATTAACCAAAATAAATTAAAAAACATCAAACTGGCAAAATTCGGATCAAAATCACCAAAATAGCCATTTCGGAATCACAGACACCGGAGTAACTCCGAAATCACAGAGTCCGAAATAACTCCGGAATCACAGTCCGGAGTAACTCCGGAATCACTGATTCCGGAGTTTAATTTATACGAACTTTTGAATTGTTTCATAGTTAAACAATTCAATTGTCCCAGCGCCTCTGAGTTTTTTATTAATAAAATATTAATATTTTATTTGATGAGTTGGGTTGTATTTATGTAAGTTTTTGTAACGAATTCGACTGTCCTTATCGAGATTATAATTAATTTTTTTTTAACGTCGCAAATCATCGAGCTGTAGATATCCGAGTCTACTTCCACCACGTTGAGTCCGATTTGCGATCGGAGAAACGTGCATCTCAAATTTCGCTCCATCTTGAACATATATCTTAATTAGTCTTTTTTATAATGATTTTGCGTCGGATTCAATTTTGGATTGCTCATTTCTCCGATCGCAAAACAGACTCGACGTGATGAAAGTAGACTCGAATATCTACAGCTTGATGTCTTGCGACGATAAAAAAATACTAATTATGATGCCGACGAGCCGAGCTGAAGTTGTTACAAAAAATATTGAGTATGATTAGCATTTTTTTTCTACAAACTTCGACTACTCTCTCCGGAATCATAATTAATTCTTTTTTATGATCGCAAGCCATCAAATTGTAGATATTCGAGTCTACTTCTACCATGTTGAGTCTGATTTGCGATCGGAGAAACGCGCATCTAAAATTTGGCTCCACTATCAACTTATATCTTAATTTGTAACTTTTTATCATGTGTTTGTGTCAGAATCAATTTTGAATCGCTCGTTTCTCCGATCGCAAATCAAACTTGACGCGGTGTTAATAGACTTGGATATTTACAGCTTGATTATTTGAGACGATAAAAAAAAACTAATACAGTCTCGACGAGCGCAGTCAAAGTCGTTACAAAACTTACCTAAATAGAATCGTTGTATTAAATTTTTAATATTTTAATATAAAAAGTTTTCAACGTTCAAACCTTGATTTTTTTTTTCATAATTGACCTTAGAAAAATAAAAATAGTATTTATGACTTTTAATTTAAATCTTTTGTAGCAATGACCATATTTTATAACATTCAGGTTCAAATGCGTTTTTCAGACGAATACGATTAGCAATACAAATTCTAAACTAAAAAAATATTCTGCTCGCTAAACATGTGGACGTTTAGAAAACACATTTGAACCTGAATGTTATAAAATATGGTCATTGCTACAAAATATTTGAATTAAAAGTCATAAATACTATTTTTATTTTCTAAGGTTAATCATGAAAAAAAAAATCAAGGTTTGAACGTTGAAAACTTTTTATATTAAAATATTAAAAATTTAATACAACTCTTGGATTCTATTTAGGTAAGTTTTGTAACGACTTTGATTGCGCTCGTCGAGACTGTAATTAATTTTTTTTTATCGTCTCAAATAATCAAGTTGTAAATATCTGAGTCTATTAACACCGCGTCAAGTCTGATTTGCGATCGGAGAAACGAGCGATTCAAAATTGATTCTGACACAAACACATGATAAAAAGTTACAAATTAAGATATAAGTTGATAGTGGAGCCAAATTTTAGATGCGTGTTTCTCCGATCGCAAATCAGACTCAACATGGTGGAAGTAGACTCGAATATCTACAATTCGATGGCTTGCGATCATAAAAAAGAATTAATTATGATCTCGGAGAGAGTAGTCGAAGTTTGTAGAAAAAAAATGCTAATCATACTCAATATTTTTTGTAACAACTTCAGCTCAGCTCGTCGGCATCATAATTAGTATTTTTTTATCGTCGCAAGACATCAAGTTGTAGATATTCGACTCTACTTTCATCACGTCGAGTCTGTTTTGCGATCGGAGAAATGAGCAATTCAAAATTGAATCCGACGCAAACTCATGCTAAAAAAGACTAATTAAGATATAAGTTCAAGATGAAGCTAAATTTGAGATGCACGTTTCTCCGATCGCAAATCGGACTGAACGTGGTGGAAGTAGACTCGGATATCTACAGCTCGATGATTTGCGACGATAAAAAAAGTTAGTTACAATCCCGATAAGCGCAGTCAAATTCGTTACAAAAATTTACCTAAATCAACCCAACTCATTAATTTAAATATTAATGATTCCGGAGTTATTCCGGAGACCGGAGCCAGAGATTTCGTAATAACTCCGGAATCACAGTCTCCGGAATGGCTAGTTTGGTGATTTTGATCCGATTTTTGCCATTTTCGTGTTTTTTTAATTTTTTTTGGTTAATAAAAAAAATTTCGGGCATAATTGCATGTATTTTTTACTAGAATTGACTTGACCCGGTATTGCACCGGTATGGTTTGGACAAGTATTAATTCTTATAATAATATGTATAACATCTCGTGCTCTTTTTGTTTAAAACAAATGTTCTGTAGTCTTTCAAGTGCACATTAATTAATGACAGGGTTAAACGAATAGTTTAGGATCAATTATCTGTGTTTCATTGAAAAACAAAAGAATAATAGCACAACCAAATTTTTATAAACTGGTACAAACCTTTCCGGTGGTCAAAAGCTTCTCATGAGTAATAGCTTTTAGACGAAATATTTTATTATAAAAAATTGTCACGTTAATTATAACGCAGTATATATGAAGCAACCATCTTAGGATTTGTCATTTTAAACAACATTCATCTAAAATAATTAATGATAAATAATTGAAATAAAAATACGATCTGGTAGCTTGCATATTATATCTAAACAGTTACTATGATACTTCTGCTACTGCCATAATCAAGTAGTAGGTGTGTATTTATTGTGGTCATGGAGATGTTGTTAGCCTGTCTGTTACATCTTCTAATTGTTTATTTCTTTCTTTTCCAAATTTATTTTGAATATTCAACCAACATTGTTCACATAATTAATTAGACACCTCACCAAACAAGAATTTCATCTTCCCTTGGATCAAAGTCATGGTACTGTACCATTTCGCTTCATGTACCATACCAGTATACTACCATCTTCTTCAAATAATTGTTGTGTAGTAATTCCGATTGGTTAGGCTTTAATCCTACTTTAAGTTGAGGAATTTACTTTAATCCTACTTTATTCGGAAATTTTGAAAATGTTATCTGAAATTGTTTTTTTCTCATCTATTACTTAAAAATACAGGTAGCTCTTATTTACTACTGTTTTTTTAAAGACAAAATTATCCTTTTATTTTTTCATGGCTTTCTTTCTCATGTAGTCATGCTCTTCTTTCTTTTCATAGCTCATCGCTTCCCGCTTTGCCGGAGTTCTCCACGTCCTGTGACACCACCTTCTCCGACCTACTTTCCCCATTCTTCAACCATCTCCATCGATATCAATTCCACCATACCTCATTTCTCCTTCACTCCTCCGACTATCATGAAGGGGATCATGGAGGGGATGTGAGAGGCGATGGCCAGGCATGTATCTCTTGGCATGACGACGATTGTCGAAGTGAGATTGTGACAAGGACTCTGACAATGATGATTGGAAGGGTGGTCGGCATTAACAACCATAGAAAGAAAGAAAAATGACAATTCTGTATTTAAAAATAATAATAAATAAGAAAACTACTTGTATTTCTAGATGCCAATAGACACCACGCAAAGATATAGAGTGACTTGTATGACACAATACATGTCAGTGCCACAGGTCACAGATCAAGATTTAGGCTGAAAGATACCTGGCTCATGGAATCATAATACACACTATATATTTTGTTTAGAAAAGACAGGAATCTCTCTAGATAGACGAACAACATTCACTTCAGAGTTTATAACTTTTGTAAATTTTTCTCGCCTTCTATGACAGCTGGCATATATATATATAGTAGAGAGAGAGAGAACTGGGCTATGGTGCTTGATCAAGCACTAATGAGTCGGTGCTTGATCATCAAATCACACAGACGGGCAGTTAAAATTTCGATTTATCATGCTCAATAATTTTTTTATATCAAAATCTTGTGGGATACCAAAATTTTCTATTTTTAGAATTTTGTAAGTAATTATTTTGGATTTTTGAAAATGACTAAAAATAGTAATAAAATAATCAATGCTTATACATAAAATAGATCACTAATCTAAATAGCATTATTTTTGCACTAACCATGACATGATCCAAACGCACCATTTCAATGTATACCACGGGGACAAGTGCCTCTTTCTTTGGAAAAAAAATTGAAAAATAATCTTGTGTATTTTTACGAATTATCAATTTTTTACAAAGTAAGCTTATATATTGAAAAACATGTGTCATTTTGTTTTTCTAAAAAAAAATATAAATCTTATCTCTAACAAAAATTCTGAATTCGCTCGTGCCTACCGTTACGTTACATGCTTACAACAATGAGAACAACTCACCACAGCATAATAAATAAACAAGATCTAAAATATGCTGTAACAATATAAATAATTGTGCGAAACAATCACAGTTCATGTAACACATGGCTTGTCTGGCTTGGCAATTAATATACACTGTACTTGAACTCCCTCTTCAGTTCTCCAACCTTTTGCCAAATACCGTACATATTCAATAGACTCTTTTATTGAAGATCAATTCTTTAGTGTTCTATTATTTTGGATATTATGTTTATTGGATTTATGTGTGTGTATAATATATATACATACATTCGGATTCGTATTTTCAGAAAGGGTCAGTCTTTCGTATTACAGAATGGGTAGCGAAAATATCGTAAAAAAAGTAAAAAACGTTGTAGCAATTATTATACGAGCAGCAAATTTGACTGAGTAGAAGTTTCTTTACTGACCATTCCGAACTGAGATACCCTACCGGATACAAATTCCATACATTCAACGTCTTAACGCTTCTTTCTTACAGTTGGAATTGAATGTTGGGTTCGTTAATGGTGGTTTATTTTGAATTTTGTGAAGTATCGCGTAAGTGACGCTTTGCGAAGTATCATAGCGTAGCTCTTTATATATAACTCTTTAATTTTATACAGAGTATGACTAATGTGAAAATGCTTTCACTTCATGTGAATTGCAAACGTTTTCACATTAGTCATATATACTCTCTTTCTCTCTCTATATATAGTGTTGTTATTTAATTTATGTATTTGTTGAGTTTTGATATTTTGAAATCTTATTTTGGTTCACCCAAACAAACCAAAATATTACTTTGATTTTATTGGTTCAGTTCATATTCGATGGACGAACTTAAATCGTTGGTTCGGTTAGAATTTTGAAAAAAATAAATAAATAAGAACTGTTCTTAACCCGGTGGCGAAAAAGCAACGTGCTCTCTGGAGTTCGAAATCTAGTAAAAATGAAAGACAATTAGAGCACTTTAAATCATTTTGATAATATTTTAAAAAAAATATCATTCATCTATTATTCAGAAAAGAAAACAAAAAAAAAACTTTGGTCTGCTAAATTTATTTCGGTATTAACGGAACCGATTGTTTGAACACCCATAGACTGTTCTTCTCTCTCTTTTTTCAATAAATAATCGTGCAGGAACTATGTGTTTGTTGTAATAAATATTCGTTTTACATGAGTTATTATTTATGGTAATAATACTTGAGGTGAATAATACAAAAATTGTACATAATAAGATGCATAATTTGAACTAAAAAAACAAATATCTACGATTATATCAACTATATTTCTCTTAAATTAAATCTCCCCAATGTTAGGCAGGATTACCCAAACATTTGGTGGTCTTGATTTCAAACAAAGAAATAAAAAATACAATAGTCATAATTAATTATGAACAAGCACGCAGTATCTGTTCTAATTCCTTTGAGATAATTACTTGTCAACACTCAGTTAGAAAAGCACTTCATAATACTTAGAAAATCAACTAAAAATTTCAAATTTTTCTTTTTATTTTTTTTATCAGAACGTCCGTGTAATTAATAACCAGTTCGTAATTTTCCAAACAAATATCTTGGACAAATTTTTGTCTTTCCATCCGTTTAAAATTTGTTTATTTGAAGAGTGAACAATGTATGATTTTAAGTGAAAAAAGGTGAATTCTGTTAGTATCGGAAGAAATTTGAATAAATTTTCTGAACTATGCTTACATTCTCCACTTTTTAATACTCATTTTTCCTAAATTTTTGTATCCTATAGGTACTGTGACTGAGATTTGTGATAAGAGAGTTGATATATCGATCTCTTTATTGATCCATCCATCAATTTCAACAGAACGTGTTCAGTTGAGTTCAATTTGCATGTTGTTTTTAATATGATGCATGTTGTTGTTCTTTTTGTATTATGCATGTTGTTTTTGTCATTATGCATATAATTAACTAGACGCTCCACTGAAACGAAGGTCGCTATGTTTATCGATGCGAACTGGACGAATCCAGTTGCATTTATTTTGAAAATTGTTCTAGTTATGATGCATATTATTTTGATTATTATGCATGTTATTTTTGTTAGTTTGCATGTAATTAACATGCAAAATAATATAAATAGCATGCATAATAACAAAAACAACATGCATAATAATGAAAACATAATAAATCATAAGTTAAAAAACATTTTAAACATAACATTTAAATCACAAGTATTTTTACTGTTATGCATGTTATTAGATTCACAATAACAAAAACAACATGTATAATAACAAAAACAGCATGCATCATAAGTAAAAAAAAAATCATCGAAACTCAATTGGACGCATCCAGTGGAAATTGATGATGGAATCGATGCCAAAATCTGCTGAACATTTTCCTTGTGATAAAGGAGTAGATACATGAGCATACATGCTTTTTGATAGAAATTAAATACAATCAATTATTGAGATAAAATGGGCATAATTAATGACTAGTCAATAATTAATACAAATTTATAAGAGAAAAAAAATTGAAAAAGATGGTTGTTGACTGTCGTCTAGAAAATGTTATACATTTTTTTGTTGATTTTCTTTTTGCTTTTAGGATCATACAAAATTCAGTATTTCCTAAACAAAACAATAAGAATAATTCATGTGGTAGACAAAATATTTTGACCCATCAAAATCATTTTCCAAACAAAATACTTGCAGCAGTTGCATGTTGCATTTCTTTTTCCTTTTTCCAGCATTTCTCCTTTCCACCAGAAAGGAAGGGAAAAAGAAAAAAGAAAAATAGGAAAATAGTGGGGTTACTGGCTTAGCACTTGATAGGAAAACAGGTTTGTGATAAACTTGACGGCTAATATAAAAATTCAATAAATCTTAAGAAAATGAAATCTAATATGAAATTTATTTTTCATCTACCCATCTTATTTGAAACAAAAGACTGTTGTTGCCGTATAAATCTTACATAGCCTTTTCCAGCATAGCAGCATTACAGGTTATATTTAATGAGCATTAGTTAATCACATGCATTTTTTTTAAGAAGAAGAGATTTCAAGCTATTGATATATGGTGTCTTTATCGAATTCGCATCTCCTGAAATGGTCAGCAGCAGTGGACCCTCCTACATTCTCACCGCTGCTACATCGTCGAGTGTTGTCCGCACAGTATTTTTGTTACACTACCAACAAATTTACAACGTAACAGTGCTGTTCGCTGACCATTTCGTGACTCCGCATTATTTCGAGAATACAAATTCGTCTTTATCCTGATTCCATATTTGTAGTACCACTAGGAATCTAAATTGGAACATTAGTAAAACAATGACATTAATTAATCGCATTATTTTTTATTGGCGCATAAAAAATATGGTATGGCTAGTTCGATCTGATCGAGGGTCATAATTTTGTTGAATACAACAGGAAGTTGACAACAAAAAAATCAAGGGATGTTTCCAACTTTCAATATCCTATTCGCTCGTGCGCGTTGAAAATATTACATGTTAATTATTTTGCAGCTATCTTTTTCTGAAATTAACAACATGACAACAGCCTGATGGTAAAAGCAAACAAGTAATAAAAGTATATATTACAATGGCAAAGAAGCAGCTTAAAAAATTTCAAGAATTTACATTTCAAATGCACCAAGTACATTTGTTTCCTGATTTCCCTCAGATAACTTGACAATATCCATCAACGATCCAAAAAAAAAAAAAGGAAGAAAAAGAAAACAAATCAAACTATACAACTGAATTCCACATAATTGACAAAACCTCACAGCCCTATTTAAATCAATCAAGGGTAAATCTTGCTTCTCTGTAAAAGGATATGCTGCCCCACCACCAATCCAACAATATTTTCAATTGAAATCCTCGGACTAGTATGAAATTTGAAAATTAAGTTATCACTTTTGCACCAAACTGGTTTTTCTTGTTCTCTGACAAACACCAACCTGTTGTCAAACCACTTTATGCAAAGTCTTATAGCACTTACAAGTCATAATTAACTATTTAGTAGTGGTTACCATTCGTCTGGATTTTTCGCGGTGATTGATCGGTGAATCTTAGTGTACCGCCAAGCTCAATTGGTACAAGTGGGACTAGAGAGTGCAATACATCAGTTATCAGTGGCCGGTAACTTGGTTCAGGTTGTACGCATAATACAGCCACAGCTGCCACCTATATACAGAGAGAGTAATTCTATTCACTGGTAATGACTAGCCAACAAAAATGGGAACTAATGAGAAAAAAATAAAGATAATAAATGTCAGCAAAATTGCACTTTTGCTTCTTTTTTCTTTACTTGTTGACAGGGAAAAGTTTTCCTAGTAGAGATAATAGGGTTAGAAACCAAAACATACTTAGGGTAAGAAGAGCTTACCTGATATAGATGCTTAGGATCCATTGTATTCCTTATGACAGGATCAATAATGGTTGGTAGCTTTGATCTGTCCGTTAGTTGAGGCATTGCCTGAAAATCACATTTTCTAAAAACATAAGCAAAATAATTGCTTGCCTTTTCACATATAAAATGCAGAATTGCAAGGCAAAATGGAGATTATTGTACCCATGTGACAATTGACTGGCACTGAGATGGTGCCATTTTCTCAACAGGTTTCCTTCCCATTAGAAGCTCTAGAAGAACCACTCCAAAAGCATAGACATCACTTTTCTCAGTTAATTTACCTAAAACAAAATAAAATCCATCATTGTCAATCAAATTCCTTGCAATAAATATGACAAAATATGACAACTTCTTTGTATCAGATTGCACGCCTATATCTGGTTGATAGGAATCCTTGACGTGATTTCATTAATTATAATTTATACGGTTTCGGCAGTATAAACATGGGAATGAGGTTACCATCTAGTAAGTACTCAGGAGCTACATATCCAAGTGTGCCAGAAAGCTTCACATTTGCTTTGTTCTGATTTCCACCAACAACTGCAAGCCCAAAATCAGAAATCTATTGCAAAAAAATTAAAATTAGTCACACATCTCTTTCAGAATTATTTAATTCATAATAAAAGGCATAAAGATAATGTATTACCTTTGCATTAAAATCAGAGTCTAGAAGGATATTAGAGGATTTGAGATCTCTATGGATTATCGGGGGATTGCAGTGCTCGTGCAAATATTCCAATCCTCTGCTTCAGATAATAAAAGTTTATTATGATGGTTGAGAATAAGGGGAAATGTCATATCTAACCTATAAGAACCTCAACATATAGCACATCAATCCTGTATGCCCCCAAAGCAGTAAAACATAATATCCTTCAAAAGGTATCACCTATACCCATAAAGAACTAAAAAAATGTCCCTTTCCAAAGTTGTATAAAGTCTCCTTGCAACCTTTCTTGTTTGTCTAATAATAAGGGGATGTTTAGGCTTTGGTAATCTTGAAAAAAAAATCCAAGATGTAGAGGATACTGTGAAAACCTGTGCTTATTTCATTGCTTTGCAAGGCATTTGAAGACTGTGAAAGGTCACAGATTTTTTTTTAAGCATGCAAATACTGTAAAGGAATTCACAAACAATTCAAGGAAACTGAAAAGCATAATAAAGTACAAATAATATAACTAAATAAATCACCTTGCAGTATCTAGAGCGATTTTCATGCGTATATGCCATGACAAAGCTGATCCATGAGATGGGCCTAGAGATTTAGTAATATTCTCAAATCTCATGTAAAAAAAGCAACAAAAAGATGTGGACAAAAGAAAAGACAAATAATTACCATGTAATTGTGTTTGAAGTGACCCTTTTTCCATTAATTCGTAAACTATTAAGCGCCTGTCTTCATGCAAACAACAGCCCAAAAGAGATATTATATTTGGATGCCGTATTCTCCCGAGGAAATCCAATTCATTCTAAATAATAATAAAAATAAACCAGACAGAAATTAAAAATAAATCAAATTTCACAATGACAATAAGAAAATGCACGTTTGGTTGATAACATTGGAAAACAAATAAGATGTAGATATTTTGTCATAAAGCCTTAACAAATTGATTCACTGAGCATTTTATCCTAAATTGTAGAAAATGAATATCCCATTGACAATACCATTCCATTAATACTGTGAAGATCACATTTTTGTTTTAACTTCCAAAAATTCAAAGGACCTGATTTGGAATTGGAATTTCACTTACCATTTTGCTTATTCCAAAAAATAAAATAAAAGAACAATTCCATTTTTATTTACCTCAAATTCTCTCTCACAATCAGCACTTCCACCTTCCATTTTTTTAACTGCGCCAGGTAAACCACCTTCAAATTGGGCCTTATAAACACAGCCAAATCCACCAACCCCCAACAAATTACTCTCACAAAATTTATTTGTAGCTGATTCAAGAGAAGAAAATTCAAACATTGCCACCAACCCCTTCCTCGCCATCTTGAAAGAATTAAACTTGCTTAGAATCGGTACCAGTGTTATCCCTCTTGAAGTAATTCCTGAAATAAAATAGAAGAGCAACTATCAAGATTTAGCAAACTAAAAATTGCCAGATAAAAAAAATCATAAGTTAGGACTAATCTAGGTAACATTGCATTAGATTAATACAGAAGAGATTTTGCAACAATGCAGAGACTAAACTCAACTACTCAAACTTTATCCATTGTTAAATTTAAAAAAAAAAGAGGTACCTGAGCTTTGTTTATCTTTCAAAAAGGAATTCTCTTGGGTTTTTCGCCACAAGATCCATGCACAAATTGTGGATGCCAGAATCACGATAATGGCAATTGAACTTAATACAATAGCTATAAGTAATTCTCTGTGAAAATGTCGGCGCCTCTCTGTTATAATCTCTTTCACTGTGAAAACAAAAAATAATAAGTCAAATGAAGTGCGAGATTTGAAAATTGGAGACAATAGCAACTGTTTCACTTGCTTACTGTAATTTGAGGTATAGTACAAAATTGCAAATCTAATAAAGACGTAACAGTTGAAAAAAAAACAGAAACAGAAAGGTACAAAATACACTCCCAAGTCAAAGATCTACAATGCGAGTAAAAAGAAATCGAAAGGAACAAGGGAAGTAGAACCCAACAATATACTAACAATACAAAAACGAAAAGCAGAGAAACCCATTATTTAACCACAAAACGCCGCTTCGTACATCAATTTATTTTAAAAAAAATCAGTACCTGGAGGCGAGGCGACAGGAGCAGGAGATACAAATAAACTATTTTGTGACGGAGATGGAGAAAATGGGGCAGTGGCGGGGGCAAACACGGGAACATCTCTTCCATTTGCGAGAGAAACTAGAAAAAAGAGCGATACACAGAGAGAAAGAACCCAAATGAGAGAGATTTGAAGTGGAGGTTGGTTCATAGTATTCGATTTGGGTTCACAAAGAGAACCGCCAAAATGAGGAGAAGATCAAGTGAAACCAATCAATGGAACTATGGAAGTGGGAAGGAATGTGAGAGACAGCCGTGGAAGAGGCACATAAGGAGAAAAGAAACAAAAAAAATTAGCAAAATTTTGAATTCTTTTGAGTGCTCTCTCTCTCTTTACTCAGGCTGTCCTATATGCTCCATCTCTCCTCATGTTAAGATACTCTTCTTCTCTCTGACACCTGTGTGTGGCCTTATTCTATGAGGTTTGTGATTTATAATAATTTTATTGAGTTTCTAAGGTGTGTGACTCTATCTCTCTCTCTCTAGCTAGAGCTAGGTTTCTATGAGGTTTGTGATTTATAATAATTTTATTGAGTTTCTAAGGTGTGACTCTATCTCTCTCTCTCTCTAGCTAGAGCTAGGTACGGTGATTTGTAGAGAAATTTATTAACGGAAAAAAATATAAACGAGGGAGAAAGAAATAAAAATACGGAAGTAGAAGGGGAAAAGCGACAGTTTTGCACGGAAAGCAGGAGAGGTACGGGTACCTCTCTTTTTCTCGTTGTATGCGCTTGGTGTACCAGGTATCCGTGCTCCAAAAGAAGGTATTTGCATTATCAAGTCATAACTATGATACTATGTGACACTACTCGTTATTTCGCTGATATCATCACGCACATGATTAAAAATTTAAAATCAACATAAAAGCTTTCTTACTTTACTTTAATTCTTTAATATAAGTTTTTAAAAAAGTTTCTCGGTTCTTAGCGTGTGGCAATAATTTCAAGTTGAAACGATTAGACGAAGTTTTTAACGAACTTCAAACGTTTTAACGATTTAAACGGATTAATTTTTTTTTGAGAAAAAATGGGAGGTCAAGCCTTTCAAATTTTATATATGATCACATAAATGTGATGATTTGAATTACAGAGAAAAAATGATAGAAATACACGAAACAAGAAAAAGCACGAACGAAAAAACACGAAACAAAAGAAATTAAGAAACAATTACACAACACAACACAAATAAAGCCTAAATTTTGAGAAGATAGGGAGATTATTCTCAATCACTGCCGGACTCCCAAGACCTACACCGCTCCTCGCGGTTTGCACCGCCCAGTGCGGCCCATCGTCGTCGTTGGCAGTCTTTCATCATCAGATGTCTTGAGTACACCTCAGTTACCGGCACCTCACGGATCTCCGGCGCTAGTTGCCGAACAATCCTGTTTGGTTGTGCTTGTAGGTGCTCGCACCTCCTAATAGCCCCGTTTGATGTAAGGAGCCACTGTCCGTCAGTGCGGATCTCCTTCGGTTAGGGCTAGGGTTTAGATCTCCTCACAGTCGCCTCTTAGACTTGGAGCTCGATACTGTCTCTGTTGAGGAGAACTCCATCAGATGGTGCTGAGGGGAAGATGGAGGGAAGGAAAAGAGGGATGGAGTGTGATGCCGAGTCGAAAGTAAGAGGCAGCTACTGGGAGGAACCGGTGGTTTGGTTTCCCTCCTCTTATCCTCGACGGCAGAGGGCTTTGAGCAAAAAGAGGTCAGATCGAAGCGAGAAGTGGCCACTGGGAGAACTCGCTGAGCGGTTCCCTCTTCTCTTTTTTTCGGCGACTAGTCACTCTCGGCTTTGGTGGTAGAAGAGAAAAGACGGAGAGGAGGTGGAGGAAAGGGGGGAGAAGGAAGAGGGTAGAAGAAAGAGGCGAGAGGAGGCCGACGGGTTGTCCTAATGGCCGGCGACGCGGCCTCCCCCACCTAGATTTAGGGTTTTGTTTCCCTCTCTTTTTCCTTTTCTTTTTTCTCCCTCGCGGGGACTCCACTCTGTTTTCTTAGTTGTGCTTCTATTAAAAGCATTTTTAAACGGATTAATTGAAAGTTAAAATAAAATTTAAATGATTTAAACAAAGTTTTTTAAATGTTTGTTTAATTCTAAAGGACTGTTGTCAATGAAACTCTTTTTCCATTTTTTATGTATTTATGTAAAAGAAATAGTGTT
Organism: Eleocharis quinqueflora; assembly: GCA_964058865.1. Lineage (NCBI taxonomy): Eukaryota > Viridiplantae > Streptophyta > Magnoliopsida > Poales > Cyperaceae > Eleocharis > Eleocharis quinqueflora. The sequence goes on along the minus strand of CAXKVX010000024.1, from coordinate 336,680 downwards.
AAATTTATAATTTTGATAATAAAAATTATATTTGGACCCCACAAAAATAAAATTATTTTATTGTTAAACTTCATAATTTAAATTTAACAATTTTTTATATAATTATTGTATTGATACAACATTGTATGGTGTTTGACACCCATTCAAATTATTTTTGGCTCCGCCACTGATGTGTGTTATTTGGGGATCCGTATCTGCTGCTCTTATTGAGCAAGAGCAGAGTCTTGCTCTTCTGATTTGGACCGTCAAATTTTGATCGGACCGCCCGCGGATGGAAACCAGGAGGCTGTATATTTTATAAGTTTTAGATCTGAAATTTGAACGGTCCAGATCAGAAGAGTAGGGTCCTACTCTTGCTCAATAAGAGCAGCAGATACGATTCCGTTATTTGGATAGTTATCATGTTCTGCTGCCACTTAAGAATAGTTTATGATATAAAATAATTTTGGTTTCGTTACTAACATGATGATATATATTTCTCGATGGATCATGGCAAAATGATATGGAAACAAGTTGAGTACAGCAAAGATAGATATACAAGATACTTCGTGTTATTTCGTATCGTATACTTATCTTTGATGTATCTAATTTTTTCACAAAAGATATAAAAGAAATATATTATTCCAGCATATCAAATGTTGGCATGAATATGATTTCTATTAAACAATATAAGATTTGTAATTTAATTTAACGTAGAGTAACAATGAATATAACATTAATTTTATGCAATTGTCTTCACTTGAATTTCCCTAAAATTGTACAATACAAAGATCATATTTTTCAGATTTATTATTTTAGCCAATGTGTAGCACTCATTTCTTGAAACTAGAAAAAAAGACAATAAACTTTTATTTTAACTTTGACATAGTATAAGCATTTCTCTATTTTATTAGGTATTAGCCAAGAGTTAAAAATTCAACTTGACTTATAAAAAAAATGTAGAAATTACCCATTTGTAGTTCTGTATATATTTAATAAGAATCTCCTTCATCTATTTTTTTTACATAAAATTAGATAAAATGGTATGTCATGGATTTTGTTGTCATGTCATATCATCCAACAATAGTGTTTACAAATCCACATCCAACAATCAATGGAACAAATAATGAAAGCGGCTACTGAAATCCTTTTGAAATACATTAGTATTTTGTAATACTTTATGCAAATTTTGGTGCTTGTCCATTTTTCTTTGTCAAAGACAAGAAAAAATGAGGAAAGCTTGTGAGATATATTCATATATATATATATACTGAGAGCCTGCATCTGTATCTGTTGTTATTCCGACTCGGATAACAGGATCCTGTTATTTTCATTTGAATCATTTGATTCAAAATAAACGGACAGATCGAAGAGAGAGAAACCGAGGAAAAAGAGACCGAGGAAATAGAGACCGAGGAGAGAGAGGCCGATTTCAACCGTTTATTTCGAATTCGATAGTTCAAATGGTGATAACAGAAAACAGAGTTCTGTTATCCGGATCGGAATAACAGCAGATACCGATTTGTTATCCGGATCGGAATAACAGCAGATACCGATTCATGAGAGCCTTTGTGATTTCTGTTTATAAATTCAAACAACCACATTAGATATAACATTGTATAGTTCAACTGCTCATAGACCTCATAGTATATTAGCTAGCTAGGTCCAAATTTTGGAATGAGCAAAAAGAAGTAACATAATTGTCATTTATTGCCACAAAAATTCATCTAATCATATCATTTGCCTCAATTAGGGGAAACCTATATGCACCACATTATGTGTTAATACATGTGCACTCAATAATTCATACGGATTATGGGTCCATTGAGGTGAGGAAATGCTGCACTGAGATTTGTCAAAAAAAAAAATGCTGATGAGAGCATCTAGCTGGCAGGGAACCGGATCTGGTGCTGTGCGGGACGGTGTAGCGCAGTATCTGAGCCGACCGATTTTCACTGATTGCATCAAGATTTATGCCAAATATAAAGGCTCTCTTGATTTTCATCTCTGACGGTCGATCGCGAAATTGATGGTCGATCCGGACCGTCCATTTGCTGTAGCGCGCTACTACGCTACAGCAGATCCGGGTCCAGCTGCTGGCAGTTGCCAAAAAAATTCGTTTCCAGAAAGAAAAAGAAAAACAAAGATATAAAGGAATAGTATTACAAAATCCCAGAGCATTTTTTTCTGGGTTAGTTCACCAATTAGGTTTTGATACATGTCTAATAACACATTTTTCTCTGTTAGCGCTGCTTTTAATAAAGGAATAGTACAAAATATCTAGGAGAAATTGAGTGTATATCCATCAAAACTTGGCTAGTTACATTATAATTGATTTTTTTTCATTCATTATCCATAGGTTTAAAACACACACCCACAAACAAATTAAAAAATAAATTTGAAAAAAACTCTAAAATTAATCTCTGACGGAGCTTGAATCTCAGACTTGAAAGTCTTGTACTTCACCACTACACTAGATATGACTCGACACTATAATTGAATATTTACCCTTCAAAATCTAATTGTTTTGAATGTCCCCATAAGTCATTACATCTCAATTAAATTAACACTTAAAATTCATAAAGACAAAAATATACTTCTCCTTCCCATGATCCTATGAGATATTTAAGACAATGCTTTGTTTTATCTATATTGACTCTTTCTCCTTTGTTGCAATTATGAGAAAACATTGACAAAAATGACGCAACATTTGTACGTAGTAGCTGACATATATGCAGTATAAGGGTTAGAATGCATTATGTGAGGGATCCGAATCTGCTATTATTTTTAGAAAAAAATGAAGGTCCTATTATCATCATCTTCACCGTAAGATTGAAAATGAACGGCTCGATCGACACTAGTTGGAACTAAGGAGGTCTTTTCTGAAATAAATTTGATCCATTCGATGAAATCTAATGGTTCATATTAGAATAATAGATCTTACTTTTTATTTATTTTGAAAAGTAGGTGATTTGAATCCTTATGTGTGAGGATCATCAGATCATGAAATGAGCGGGTTAAATAATGTTTTTCCTTACAATAAATATTTAGAAGTATTATATTATTATGCATGTTAATAAATTTGTTATGCTTATTTCAGTTATTTTGCGTTGTTAATTTGATATCGAATTAAGAATCTTGCAAAACATTTTTCTTAACTAAGAGCCTAATAGCTCTTAATTGACAAGGATACTACTACATAATTTATTATTTGCCAAATTTGATCATGATTTTTACTAAAACATAGTGAACCAGTTTGAGAAAATAGAACTGCCCGTTATGGTTGTTAACAATATTCTTTTATATGTTTATTCTACTCATATTGTATTTTATAAGGCGGGTATAGATAAGAATCTTTTTAGTTAGATAGTCGGATATGAGTATGGATAAATTTTATTTTTTTTGTTAATTAAATGAGCAAGTGTGCGGGTAATGACTATTTCGTATCCATTGTCCTATAGGATAAATTAAAAAATATTAGTAGAAAACTTAGATAATAGATGAATATTTGCATTTTAATTTGATTGTTTTGATAAAATGATTTGAGTTGGAATTCATTGTATATTTATAATTATATTTATATTTTTATATTTATGTAGAACATATTTGTATTAAATAAATAAGTTTTGATAGTTTATTTATAATAATTAGAAAAATTATAATTATACAACTATTATCTTTTTTGTTCGTTATTTTTTCGTTATTTTGTAATTTTAATAGATAAAAATAAAATACATATAAGTCAAATTTTAATAAATAAAGATAAAATCAATCTCATGATATGATGATGATGCTTTATTATTTTTTACATTTTTGGGTATATTCAGCATACTACTGTTTACTGGGGCTGCTTTGGCAATTTCTTATTGTCCATATATTGTTCTATAAATGAGTACGTATTTTCTTTCAATTAGAATTCTATTCGTTAACTTGTGCTTTTCGGTGGTGTCAAAAATTGAATCCATATGGACATGTTTTGATTTTAGATGCAACTCTTTATCATGACACGTGTAAAATAATAAAGAGGGACTATCAAACCTGATAATGATATATTTTGACTGAATTTATGAACTAAGTGTGTTATCTAAATTAGTTAAAGATAATAAATAATTTAGTAGTTTACTGATAGTTAATTAAAATGATTTCAACGAAATTATACACAAGAATATTTTCAGAATTTCTGTCAAAGAAGAGTAAGATTTATAATATTTTTTCAGAGAGGCAAAATGAAACATATTAAAAAAATTCAAATTATAACCATAATTTAGAAAAAATGGCAAATTGTATAATTATACAAGATATATTTTGCAAACAAAATTTAGAGACAGTCTTATTGTGTCCGCCTCTGATCATATGTTTAAACCTTCATGAGCACAAAATTACGCGCCCCGTTAAGAAATATTCAAAAATAGATATGTGAGCGCATCTTTCTCACCGCACAAGAATACATACAACAACTTGCTATTGCTTTTTAGAGCATCTTCATCTCCGAAATTTTTGGAGTTTCTAATATGATGAGGCAGTTTCTAAATGAGTTTCAGTGATGTAGATGAGTTTCTTATTTAGTAATTTTGCTCTAGAGTTTATAAACTCTGACGTAGCTTAATTATTGGTTAAAATTGATCGTTCTCTCACAGCACTTGTAGTATTTGCTGATGTGGCAATTACGAAACTCTAAATTTTTAGTTTGGGGGATGAAGGATTTAGAAACTAAAAAAAATTAAATTTTTAAAACTGATGCGGCAATTATTTGGAAATTTCAAGAGTTTCGGAAATAGTGATACTCTTTAATTTTGCATAATGTTTTGCGGACCTAGTTCGCAAAATCAATTGAGAGACATTTTAAAGTTTTTTTCAAAAAAAAAAAACATTAATAATTTGCATAATTTTTTTCACGGGATAAAAATAAGATCAAAACCACTTATATTTTAGCCACTTACGTTTTTTTCACGTGAAAAACGCTGCTCTTAATCACTAGACAAATTGTTTCTTAAATTCTCGTAAAATATATTGCTAGATTGTTCACTCGATTCCATCAATACCAAATCTATAAAGTTATTTTAATTTCTGAATTATTCGAATTAATACAAATGCTAACACCTAACTCGTGAAATAAAGACATTAAACAGACTATCCAATTGACAGTTGCATGAGAACAAAAAATAATGAAACAATTAAAAAAAGACATGATTTGGACTGTGAATGAGATTGTGCCACATTAGAACAATAGGAACACATCCTGTGATGAATCAGGATCTAATTTTCCTTTTTTTTTTCCTTCTTTTTGATTCATTATTTGCAGGCTTACAACACACTCACAAATAAATCAAAAAATTGCATTGTTTTTTAGGAATAAGGCTCGTAGACGTAAAGTACGGGTTAGATAAACAATGAGTTTAAATTATTGAATGAATGAATTACTTTCTCTCTTTACAATTTAATTATTTATTTATTTTCTCTTCGTACAATTTAAGAAGATAGAATGTATAATTTATTGATCAAATAATTTAAACTATGAGTGCACAGTCAATCAGTAAGTTCATGTGTGTACCTTACTAACCCATAAAGTACGCATTGTTATGTGAAAGAAACCAGTAAATATATAGGTTGTGTTTGTTGTGGAGTAAGAGGTGAATTAACTCTCTTACTCCACACTTAATTCACCAAACGTGGAGTAAAATTGATGGAGTAAGTTGGAGTAAGATTAAATTTAATTCTGAGTGAGTTACTTCACCTCTTTAGGTGAATTAGTTTAATCCACCAAATATAATTAACTTACTCAATCTTAATTTGAAGTAAATAATTTAATTTTGATTAAATTTACTCCACAATCAAACACAGCCTATAAGCATTTCAGATTATCCTATATCAACAAAAACAAAGTAATAACTATTATTTATTTACAAAACATTAATCTAGACCCCATTTCTTGAAAGAAACGACTATAATGACTCATGTCAAATCCCTTGCGGATTAAGCATAAGTCAGGATAGCACAAGTATCTTATTCTATTTGTTTTCAAAATATACTTGTAAATGGCGTTAGTAATTTTAAAAAAATATATTTATAATTTGAGAAAATTTGAAAATATGTCATATCCTAAAACTTTTTTTCAAAAATATACATCTAAAATAAAAATAAAAATTACAAAAATATATATATAACTCAAAATATTACAACAATAATTTGTTTCATATCATAACCTTGTCAAGTTGCTAAATCAATGAAGAATGTGGGAAGCGAATCTCCTACTCGCCAAATACGCGAGCAGGATCCTGCTCTTTGCGATCAGATGTTTCGAACGCGTTTGACGCGTATTTCAAAGAGACGAAAACAGTTTGAAACCGTTGAATTCGACGAGTTAGATCCTGCTCGCGTATTTGACGAGATGGTGATTTCGTTCCAAGGATGTGTGCAAGTGTAACGGGGGTTGGTTGGTTATTCAAAAGAAGAAATGAAGCGTGAAAGGCAAGCGTGCGAAGCCGAGGCGCCAAATTCATTAAAGAACATATTATCAAATTTCATGCTCTCACTCAAGTCTCACATAGTCACATGTCTATGTTTTATTCATTACATTAAATATCTAAATAAATCAAACAACGCAATGCACAACATCTACGCACGCTCCTCTATGTATTTTATGTGCTACTAATTTTGACTTTCAGACCTTAGCCTTAGCCTTAGCCTTCAGCCTTCTAATTTACGACATCTTTCAATTATTTCCGTGTCGGTTATTCTTCCTCTAAAGCTTTTATTATAACATTTGAATGCAGCTTTTATTATAAAAAAGGATAAAGAACCCAACTATAACTAGATGTAGTTTATATTTGTAACATTTGAATGCAGCTTATTTCATAACTTTATATACAACATTTTGTCACTACATAGCTTCTTCGATCATCTTGTTCTTAAAGATCTGTTGGGCATCTCTTTTGAGTTTTTACCATATTGTTATCGATATTTTGACGCATTTGTCTCGTCGAGCGCGTATTCGAAAGCAAAAATCCGAGACCACAAGTTTGTGTTGTTAGACGACACACTCTCCAGGTATAATCTTACAATATACGCAAGCTCGTTTGTCATCTTTTCTAGTAAGAACAAAATCGATCTGGCTCGAGTTTTGACCACTGCTGAAGGTAACTAAATGAGATTGTCTATTTCTAAAGAAGGTATTAGCTACCATGAGGTCATATGCTATAACGAAGTTCGAGATGTTTTCTCATTCTTGATTTCTATCACCATATCAAAATCTCATGTGCACTCCTTCAAAATCCCAACTAGTTGTACCAACATGACCGTTGAAGTCACCTCCTATAAAAAGCTTCTCGTCGCTAGGCACATCTCTAAGAATCTCCTCTAGATCTTTCCAGAATTACTTTTGACAGTCTTGCACAAACCTATTTGTGGAGCATACGCACTAATAATGTTTAAAACTAATTCGCCAACGACCAACTTGACTACGATAAGTCGATGTCCTTGTCTCCTAACGTCGACAACTCCGTTCTCGAGGCTCTGGTCAATTAAGACACCTACTACATTCCTGCTTCGTATGTTCATGTGTATCAGAGCTTAAAACCAGCATTTTCCACCTTCGTCTTCTGACCTGTCCATTTAGTCTCTTGAACGCATAGTATATTCACACGTCTCCTAATCGTAATATCAACTAACTCTCATAGCTTACCCGTTAATGATCCTACATTTCAACTACCTAGACAAATCCTATTATCCTCGACTAGCTTCCTGACCCCTCGCACTCGTCGAGTAAAGTGCTAAGACCCTTGCTCATTTGTCATTGCACCCGGGCGCTGATGTAGCGCGTCACTAAAGGAGTGACGACTCGACCCTTGCACATTTAACACCATATCCGAGTTCCAATATGGTGCGTCGCTAAGAGGGTTACGCCCCAACGAAAGTCTATTGGGTTTCATTTCCATGAGAGTAGCTATTTTTTTACGTTGGCTCGCCACGCCTATCACAACGCTCCTCCTTTTTCGGGCTTGGGACCGGTTATGTTGAAACAACACAGGTGGAGTTAAAATCTAGCGTTTAAAATTTTGATTTGAATAACTCAATAATTTATTTATATCATAATCTTGTAGAATACTAATTTTTTTTCATTTTTAGAATTTTCTAATCATGTCTAATGATTTTTGAAAGTTAGCCAAAAAAATAATACAAAATATCTTAATTTCTATGTCAAATAAGGTCACCTTTAAAAAATCATTAGACATAGAAAATTTTAAAAATGGAAAAATAGTATTCTACAAGATTATGATATAAATAAATTATTGAGCTATTTAAATCAAAATTCAAACGCTAGATTTTAAAATTTGACCCGTAAGTGTTTAATCTGAAGTGCTTAAGAAAGCATGCTAGCAAGACTCTCTCTTTCTATATATATATATATAAATAATCAGTTTTAATTGGGACAGTGCACATGGAACATACTTTTGGAAGCAGTTGACAAAGCTAGCACCTGCATTTCAATGCTCAACGAGATTTCAGCTAGGCACAGGAAGAAACATACAGTTCTGGCATGATACCTGACACAGCCACGAAACGCTCAAATATGTCTTTCCACACCTATTCAGGGCCACTATGCACAAAGAAGCTTCGGTAAGCCAATACATTATTGAAGAATTGTTAGAATATGAAGATTTGCCAACGGATCAAATTACAAAGACTCAGAAAGGTCAGCTAGCGAGTCAACTTCAAAATACACAACTATCACAAGAACAGGATGGAATCATATGGACAAGACATCAAGGCCATTTTTCGGCAAGATCAGTGTACATGTTCATGGCACATACACCATCACCGAGTTCAAAAGTAAAGCACATATGGTCAATAGGTGGCCCACCTAGAATAATGATCTTTGCATGGTTGCTAATGAAAGACAAGCTCACGACAATTGACAATCTAAACAAAAGAGGATGGTGTTTGGTGAATATGTGCTACATGTGCAAGAACTGGCAAGAGTCTGTAGCCCACCTTTTTCAGGAATGTGCTTATGCCAACCAATTAAGGGAATATCTATTGCAAATCTTCCAAAATTCAAGAACAATCTCTCCTAAATACACATCAGGCACACCGACTGAACTCCTCTTATCTTCCAATGCCAGCATCAGTGATAGGAGGCTTGAGCTCACAACAAACTACATATTATGGAGGGAAAGGTGTAGAAGGATATTTTCGAGAAAAGAACAAAGTATCATTGACAGTGCTAGGGAAATCGTCAAGGAAATGAGAGATTGGTTTAACTGAGAACTGATCTCTTGTATAGTTAATAATCCTTCAGTTTGATTTTCTTTCTTATTTTCCTTCATTTTCTTAGTTATTTTGTTTGGTTTTCTTTCTTCATTTTGTAAATAATGATGTACTTACGGTGATCACATTTAGTGATCCATATATATAAAATTTGGGGGCTTGACCCCCATCTTTTAATCAAAAAAAAAAAAAAATCATCAGTTTTAATTAAGTTGAGCGGAGCTCAATTTTCAACTCTAGTTATGAATAAGAAATTGCTGACTATCTTTTAGAAATTTCGTCCACATTGAATTTTTTATCTGGCTATTAAAATCATGTATATTCTTTGATGCACAAAATTAATTTCTTTTATGTCAAAGAAAGGAATTAACTATGTACAAAACGATTTATCAATTTATCATGTTAGAAAAATATGAGCGCAACGATATTGGATTGAGTTCGGATCATGTTAGAAATTTTAAAATGTCCAAAGCTTAAAAAAAATGTCGAAAATTACAAATACATGCTCAATATAATTGAATATAATTATATTGTATTATAAATACACGAAAAATATAATTTGAATAAAATTAAGCAAAATTATCTTGGAAATAAAAATAACAATAATTAAATTGTCTAATCTTAACATAACATTAGTTAACAATAATAATTCATTATTTTCTAAAAAAAAACCTAACCAATTCATTAAAATAAGAAAAATATTCTCGTAACGGTTCGGAAAAAGCAAAAACCTAAAATTTGAGTTTAAGTCTATATCTAGAAAAAGAATTTAAGTTCAAGACAAATATATAATCTAAATTCATAATTAGAATTAACAAACTTTATTAATTTCAACTATAAATTAACATATGTTTTAGTTTCCTCCAATTTCTTTATGCATATTGTGGTATGCAAATAATAGTTTCTTACGTTTTTAATTTTTATCAGAATAAAGTATTTGATAAGCTAAAAAATTATATAAAAAGATTTAATATGTATTCAACCGTAAATATTGGACTATTGATATCGTACCAAATTAAACTAAAGACTAATGCATGCAGTCACATCTAATTTAATATACTCATGTTCCGATATGGGTACTGTTCATTTATACAGTAAAAACACTGTTAATACTACAGTAAAATCATTGTTCACGATATTTTTAAAAAAATTTCGCACACTGTTTACGATATAGTGATTTACTGTAGCTAATTTTTTTTAAAAAACTTTTATTATTACAATACGAAAATTTAAAATTTAATTTTTTCGCGCAGAACCCGAGTCGAACGCTAGTATAAATAGAATCAAGAAGAGGCAATAGCGCACACGATATGCATGAAGTCGGTTTGTAAAGCAACATGCATTGTGTGATCCAGAACTGATAATTCACCACTGGATCAAAAAATGTTTCAAAAATATACTTAGCTATTTTTCAGAAAAAATATAAATATGTACATATAACTTAAAATAATTGTCAAATTTTGCATCACACTAAAATTATTGCTCTACTCTATTATAAATCTTGAATTAGTTTCTGCACACACGAAAATGAAAATAATTCGGAACCCACTTGTCAGAGCCTGGTGCGGATCCGTGCTTGCACAGCATATGCATTAATGCATGGGAGTTGATACGTAGATGTCAATATTATACTGATTAGCGATATCGATGTTATTAAGTACATTTAGTTGAGTTATTATGCATATTATTTTGTACTGAAATAGTTATGCATTCTATTTGAGTTATTATGCGCATTATTTTATTAATATGCACATTATGCACATTATTATTGGAGTAAAGCTATGGTGTTCCTAAGAGCACCAAAATCTTTTGTACTCTTAAGTGAAAAATATTTTTAATCACCTCTAAATTTTGATTTATCTTGCATAAAAATTTAATATATTTTTTTTGTAATAAACAAAACTTTTCTATTTTTAGAATTTTGATAGTAATTTTAAAGTATAGTCAATGATAATGGGCAGTATACTCGATGATAATTGAATTATAAAGTATTTATTCTCATAAAATAGGAATTTTGGGCTTGAAGAAGATAAATGGAAGCCCAAACAAAGTAGGCCCATTACTGCATTACAACTTTCAAGCTTGCTTTTGATTTCCGTTGGAATATAAATAAGAGCAAATCTTCTACAGTGGCAGTGGCAGAGGTTACAATTTTTAAAAGATTATAATATAATAATTCTTCTAAATAGACACAAGACTTTTGTGAGAAAGGTCTGGAATTCATGTTTCGGTGGGAGCTATTTTCAAGAGGGTTTCAAGTTTATTTTTTAATTTTTTTGTAGGTGTGTTTTAAGCTTTCGAACAATGAATAAAAAAAAGACTCGATATCTATCTTCTTTTATTTAAGAATGTAGCAGATGTAGAATACTCATTAATGTTCATGAAAATGGATTTATAAAATAATTAAAATAATTTTCAGATGCAGATAGTATATTAAACTTACATTTTATAGACGATATACTTCTATTTATTGAACCTAAATCGTGCTATATTGGTGATCTTAAATCTATGCTACTTGGATACTTTACGGTATTTTATCGCATTGCAACAGATATGTATCAGATATGTATTTGATACTCATATATTCAGATACTCATTGGGATACATATCTGATAAGGCACAAGGTGTATCCGTGACGTGGCGTATCGATATTGACATATCTGATTATTTTATTCACTTTGATCGATGAATTCGATTTCTGATATGTCTCGAACGTTTCGAAACTAAATGTGACAATCATGTCTTGTAAAATCACTGATAATTTTTGTTATATTGCTAAAATGAGTGAATAATGAAGAATGAAAGTGATTCAAACTCAAAACAAGCCACACTATTAACTTTTTATTAATTTGTTTATTAAATTAATATTTTAATTATTTTTTTAATTAAAATTTAATATATATAGTTGTATCCGTATCTAAGTATTTTTGAAATCGTGGTATCGCCGCACTCGTATCTGATACGATACCCACATCCGCACTCGTGCGCAACACAGTCTTAAGTAGATATTATTCGGCTTTGAATATTTGTTACGATTGAAAATTAATTATGAAAAATGTGTAATGACATGTTTAATATTTCAGTAGATGAAGGTACGGTTAAGGTGACAGTTTAGATTGTAAAAAATGTTCAAATTTCTATACAATTATTCCATACATTTTTTTAGGTGGTCGACGTTTGCAGATTTCGCTTGTTCTTAATTGAGTGTAATTCCACTTTATACATCATAATTAAGTGTAGTTTCGTTTACATATTTAATGTTTGTTTGAAGTTCAAAACTTCAAAATCGAGTCCGAATTCAAACCTCATTGCCACTTGGCTCATTTTAGAAATTTCGTGTGCACGAATTTAATACACAATAAACCAATTATACCTTTCTTAAAATTCACATGTGGATGATAAATATATCTGGATTTAGCGTGTGATCATTAATATCTGTTCCACCGGAAGGAAATCCTCTTCCGTTTTGGCTAGAAAATCAAATAGAGAGACCTGTTCCGTTACACACCTCGACATAATTATTAAGATTTTGGTACAATTTTAAGTGGAACGAATCAATATCTATTTGTTTTTGTGCCTTCTCTTCCGTCACGCAGCATTCTCAAATTTACGGATAAAACTAATAAATAGAAGAGCAGAATCGTTACTTGATTTTGATAAACAATACAATATGTAAAATTCCATTGAAAAGTGAAAACAAAGTAACATATAAAACGCAAACAATGAACTGGTTACAAGTTTTCTTTATCCAAATAAACAGAGGAGAACTCTGGTTCCTTTTCTTTAAATTCACTACAGCACATTTTTAATGCAATTAACCCACGAAAAAACAACAAAAGAAACAACTAATGTATCTCAAAACAACATTAGTTCAGCCCTGACAAGCAAAGATTATTTCTATAATAATAATCTAAAATTCTAGATCACTATCCTTGCTTTAATTATATTTACAGTTCTCTTGTTAGAAACGAAATGTGCTAGCCTCGTCATACATTCACTTGTCATAAGTCGACTGGTGGTGGGAAGTTGAGGTCTGGTAAATTGAATCCATCCTCTGCGCCATTTTCTGCTCCTTGGTTTTGAGAATTTTGATCTAGATTTTTGTCATTTGATGGTTCTGTCTCAGTTGCATCCAATCTTGCCTGGATAGATTAAAACGGTTTACTATGTCAAGAGATTACATAATATACAAATTTTGTTTACACTCAATTTTTAAAATATATAATATAAAGGTTAAAAGAAAAAGAGAGAACGAAGTTAAGCTAACAGGATTACGGCACACTCAAAATGGTATAGATTCTATAGCAATTATGAATCATGAATGTCTGAAAGAAACATATTATGTGATATATGTGCAAACAATAAGAATCAAATAATTGGTTGTAACCACAATGCAACAACCAACCAAAAGGATTAATTAGGTAGGCCTGATCATTATTTAAATAATCCATATTACCATCAGAGATTACGGCTTGAATTACCAGACTAGACGCCTCAACTCAGGTCAATACATACTAGATTAATGAAGGTAAACATACTTGAGGGTCACCAAAGCCTAGTGCAGTTGGTTAAGACATTAGACTTCTATGGGAAAGTCCTGAATTCAAGCCACACATGTGGTAATTTTTCAGATTTGAGTGCAAGTGTGTGTTGTGTGTGTAGTTAAGCCTACGGCCAAGAATAAAAAACATACTTTGGGGGATGCATCCTATTGGCACATTAATTAATTAATTAAAAAAACTGAATCTTGGTAAACATGCTTAGGAGGGTGCCAAACTATTAGAGAACTAATCATTACAATAACTTAAAAGAGTTACAAGTCTACAGTCACGCTCAAATTCACGTGCCAACTGCACTCCTTCCAGATCATCATAATAGATTATGTTAAAATAAAGATAGTAATAATGCTAATACGGTAAGAAACGTATGAATAAATAATGGGTGAAGTTATGGTGCTTGCGCATGTATCGTGTTTGCGCATCTGAAACCTTCGATGTGCACGAATTTCCACGAATCTCAATGTCCATCAGAGAATCTAGATGTGCAAATACGGTACATGCGCAAGCACCATAGTTTTGCTCATAAATTATTACCTCAAGGGAACTATTCTCCTTTGAAAGAACAACGCAAGCTGTCTGCAGCTGCTCTGCTTCCTGAGGAATAAAAGTATATTAATAAGTAATTCTCTCTTGAAAAAGGGAAAGAGAAAAACAAAAAGGAACTATACAACAAAACAAAACAATATTGAAAATACCTTATGAAGCAACTTATTTTCCTGCTCAAGGGACCTGACCTCCTCTTGCATCTCTGGAAGCCTCTGCTTAAAAAAATTATAAGTCGATTTGATTAAAACCCAAACAGCCAATTATACAAGCATCTTACAAATGGTTTTTTTTAGCCCCAAATAAGAATTAACCCTTTTGCTCTGTTTACACGTGGAATCATAATTATGCTAAACACTAGACGCGTGTCAGGTTTGGTGTGGGATGTACTTTAGGTGGGGCCCAAACCGTACATGCATTCACATTCACTCAAATTAACATCCGCTGCCATAAAAGAATATGGCAAGGCCCTGCAGTTAAATCACGTCCGTCAGAATTTCATCCAATGGTTCATAATCCGTGGCAAGGTGCTGCCATAGATATGGGATCTGCGTTCACAACATCCTACCGAACAAAAGATATTTATTCTTATTATTTTCCCGACTGCCTCCTCAAATCCATCATGGACCGAGAAATGGACCGAGAAATGGTATTAATGCGCCGGTACATAAAACAACAGGACCAGCTAAAAGTTAGTGCTCAAAGGGAGCACGAAATCACACGAAACAGACTTCCTCTTAATCTCCTCCACCGAACACTTGAACACTAAAGCGTGATTGGGTGATTGTTCTTAAAATATAGAAACTAAGTTTCTATATTGATCTTTCACATTAAATAGGAATAGTTCTAACCAGAACCCATGCGAGATAATAGTAGCAAATTTAAAGCATTTAGCAGATCATGGATTTTTAGTAACAACCACAAATCTTCCTCCAAGATTTGAACTTTATGGTGCAATTAAGGATTTGACAACCGTAAAAGGAACCATCATAACTAGTGAAAAAAAACTTGAGAAGTTCCAAAATAGATAAGAGGATAAATAGGATATGAGAGGTTACCATTTTCTTCCTGGGACGCTGGGAACCGTTGGATCTGGGAGCCTGAACTCGCATATTCAGCGGCGGTCGCGCATTGTATTCCACCTTTAATCCAAAAAAAAGACGGAAAAAGGAGAAACTAGTAAGAAATTTCACGTGTCATAAAACGAATGGATGGATACTTCCACCCTTCACATGCAACGCATGCTTTTTGACCGAGATTGCATCCAGTGTTCGGCCAAAAACAAGAGGCATTTTTTTATTACAGAAAGACAAAGATGAAGAGACTTAAAAAAACAATTACATCATTTCTATTAAACATGGATCTAATATAATTAGTGTATTGCTTATTTGATAAGAACGGTAAAAGAACAAAGCGCCACAGAAAGAATGAAAATTGGTCAGCTAGGACTTGATGCCTAAATATTCTCCATGAATTACTTGACTACAAAGTCAGACATAAATTTAATGCGCGTTATATAAAATAAAATAATTTAAAATCGGAAAACAATTTTAGGTTGGAAGTTTATGAATAAAATAGTAAAATAATAAAAGGTGTATGTATGAATAAAATAGTACAACAATAAAGGGAAATAAAATCTGCTGCTCATATAATTACTCCTCTTCTCTGTTTATTTCGATCTGGATAGTTCAAAATGCATTTAACGTCAAAGCATCTGTTTTCTGAATCAAATCAAAGATGTCTGTGACGGTCGATCGATCGATCTGTGACATAGAGCAGCAAATTCGGATCCAATAAAGGGGGGCGATGAATCCGAATCCAACAATGCCAGCTTTAGCCGACACAGAGAAAAAAGAATTGTGAGAATGTACAGATCCGTGTCAATTTTTCATTGCCAAAAAGTGACGTGCCTGGTAATATCCAAAAAAAAATGGACGCAGGCAAGTAGATAGCACTATCCCTAAAAAACGGAGGCGTCCGCTCCCCTCATTTCTTATCTAATTAATTATATGAGAAATCATAAACTCCGTCACATCGACAGCCCGATCTCCAGTGCTAGAATAAAAGATTGAAGAGGAACACAGATCAAAACACAGAGAAAGGATTCGCCAGTTGAGTAAGTAATGGAGGGGATTGAGAAGAGATAATGATGAAAATGGAAACAAAAAGGGAAATTTTGTTTTTTGGCACTACGAAATTTCTGAATTGTCAAAATACCACTACAAAACATAAAATTGTCAAAATGTCATTAAAATCACAATTGAATTTTTTTTGTGCCACGATACCACTACAAAATATAAAATTGTCAAAATGTCATTAAAATCACAATTGAATTTTTTTTGGGGCACTATCATCATATTACCTCAATAAAAAATATAAAAATTTGTAAATTCCCAACTTGCCTTCTCCTTCTGTGTAGAAGACACTGCGCCATTTCTTCTCCGTTCCTGTTCCCTTGTTCAAGCTCGTAGTGGTAACTGCAAGCTACTCCTAGCTCCGTCGTAGGCCTTGCTCGTAGTGGTAATCGCGCACAGTGCAGAGTGCACAGACACTGAGACACAGAGCCAGTTTGACAGACCGCAGAATAACTACACTCTCTCCTTGAGAAAGCTCAACAATGGCGTGACGAACTCACCGCTTGAGAAAATCTCTCAAGTTACACATAGTCAAATCGATTGTCGAATCCCAGCAGGGCAGACGATGCTGCTCAATGCGGCCAAAAGAGGAGACTTGCGCGCATTCAAGAGTAAGTTAATAGTAGATTTTAGCATAGATTTGTTAATCTCTCTGATAAAAGAAATTAAGATTTTTTGAATTCAGAAATTAGTCACTCACGGACTCCTTGATTTTAGGTTCTAATTAAACTAATTTGCATCACAAAAGAAACGTGTTAGAAAAACATGAATAAAATTGTGGTGATCTATGATTCCCTTTTCGTTTATCGTTTGTAATTCACTAAGTTGATTTTGATTGCCAACTGCTCCACTTATATCAACTGTACGGAATTCAAGATTCATAAATCTCTGGTGTGATTATTGTATTTAAGAGAGGACAATTTGGGAATTTATAAAATTTTGTATTTTTTTATTGAAGTTATATGATGATAGTGGCACAAAAAAAATTCAGTTGGAATTTTAGTGGTATTTTGACAATTTCATGTTTCGTAGTGATATTTTGACAATTTAAAAATTTTGTAGTGGCAAAAAACAAATTTTCCCAAACAAAAAACAAGTTCTCACAGTGGAGGAAAGTAAAAAGAGACCTCAAACCGTGAAACGTGTAGAATTTGTCAATTCCTGCCTCCAGACCCGCTGACTGTTGTCAGAGACTGGGCCCCATATCCCTGACTTATCAGTTATATCATTACCGTAACGAAGACTATTCGTTCTTCTCGGGAAATAAATAAAGAAAGGAAGGAAGCGAAAAATAAGAAAAAGGAAAATTTAGTAATAACACTGGAGAAAACCGCGGCCTAGAAAGAAGGAAAGGAAGATAGTGGAAGACTTTCAGCACAATCCCACCAAGATTGAAATCTTTACAAGAATACCCCTCCAAGAGAACTAGTCAACCTACCTAACCAAAGCTATTCAGCAATCCACAAACCACAAAACTTCCTCAAAATTTTATGAAAAAATATTTCCAACAAAGTATACTCAAACCTTCAGAATTGCATGGCCTGTGTGTGTATATTAGATATCTTCGTTTTGGAGATGAGATCTACTAAAAAATAAAGACACTGTTGATTACAGCTGTCTTTCCTCTTTCCGAAATTATAAAATAATACAATGTTTCATCTCAGCCTCTCAGGTCATTATTTTTCTGACAAAAAATAGTATATATATTCGAAGTTGAAACAAAAGAACTGTTTAACATGAGGACAAAGTACTCAAACTATCTAAAAAAAAAGGACCAAGCAGCTGGTTAAAGGTACCTAAAAGTAGAACAAAAAAAGGCACAGAGAGCACAACTGTTTATCAAACAGATCTGAATTCAACATTATTCTTGCAACCTTTATATGTAAAAGAAAAATCGATCGAAAGAATAAAACAAGACAAACTAAAATCCGCTATTGAAAATCTCTCGATAATAGATGTCCAGAAAAAGAATAGTAAAACGAAAAGAACAGCACAAGAAGAAACACTTGAAATCTAGTACCTTTGAAGAAGACGCGGAGGCGAGACAGGAGATCCGTCCGGTGACGGAGTTATACAGGCGGAGATCCTCCGGCGAACTAGATCCACTCGTGGAGGCGGAGCCGCCACTCAGGTCGAATGGCGAGCTGGGGCTCAATCGCATCATTTTCTCTTTGACGGTCGCATCTCGACGCGAACGCTTCCCTTTTGACGGCCAGGTCAGCGCCGCTATGTTTGTCGGAGGAAAAAGAGGTCCCGGCAGATCCGCCCGAGATAGTTGCAATAGTATCTCTGCTGCAGCGGCGACAGACACCTCTAGAGGTGGAGCTGAGGAGGTGGCGCCTTTGTTATACATGGAGAGCGAGAGAGAAAGGGAGTGAGAGAGAAACCCTAGAGGGAAGGTGAGGCGGAGAGGTGGGAAATGGAAAGGGAGAGAACAGAGAGGGGGGAGAGAAGGCGTGAGAGAGAGAGAAATGAAACCAGAAGCTTTGGCGTGGCATCGGGGGTTTTAAAGGAAGGAATAAAAGCTACATTAAAATTATTTGAGAAGATGTTTTGGTTCCCATCCCCAAGATGCACCAGATCCAGTCGATATGCTGTTTGTGTTTGTGGTAATTACGCAGTGCCTTACTTTTGAATATTTATCACCTCAGGCAGAGCAGTAAAATCACGAGACCTAGTGATCTCAATGGAACATATACATAAATCCATCAATATTATTTTGCTATTAATTTTTTTAAAGAGGATGTTCAATTACTAATTTTGTATATAATAGAAATTTTTTTATTAGTAAATTGATATTGGGGATAATTCTTTTCTTCTTTCAAACATTTCAATTACATATTTGCAATTTGGCAAAAAAATAGATTCTAAGCTTGTCAAGAAAACTTACCTTATCTGTAATCACAAGAAGAAGAAAAGGCTAAAACAAGTTATTTTGTTTTTTACTAGCATCATTCATTCATTTCATATCACAATTTAAGAAATTGCAATTCCATAAAAAATAAATTCTAAACTTATCAACAACACTTACCTCATATGTATATCACAAAAAAAAAACCAATCCAAGTAAATTGTATCCTTCTCTTATTTTTAACTAGAATCAAGCATTCTGCATTCATTCTATATCTGCGGTGCCGCATGGAGATGAGAAGCATTTCTCAGAGATCTGATAGGGAGTTGAGAACAGCAACAAACTTGCTAGTGAAAAAATAAATCGAAGATCTGTTCAAGATGAAGGCATTAGGCATCATTCACAGGCGGTGGTTAACGAATTATTACTACTCTTTTTTATCCTTATAAGTAAAAGCCTTTATTTCCAATCACATCTCTTTTTACCTCATTGGCAGATGAAATTAAAATAATTGGTTAGGAAATAATGGAAAATAGACGATAGAAAAATGAAAGGGGAAAGAGACCGACCCACTCTCACAGGGGAATGAGATCTTCTATTGCGCAGCAAAAAATTATTATCTGTGCTGCGTAGTAAATCTCAATTTTTAATTTGCATCGAGATTCGTGAAAGTTAAATTTTATAATATCAGATCATTTGAATCAAATCTAAACCATTCGTAATCTACAACGTAGAAAATTTGAACTGTTCATTTCTATTAGGCAGCAGAAGAATTGCTTCCCTCTCATTGGAAGGCGGAGAGGGCCCACCTGGCCACCCCTTTTTAGTACTAGGCTTGTGAAATTTTTGGGTCAACCAGATGCACCGATCACAATTTCCTTATTTATATTTGTTTTCAAGCAGAATGATTAGAATTGATTGATTGTCGTCTTTACATGAATTAGACCAAATGTAACATGTTTTGATCAGTTATCATCAGCATTTTAGATAATTTTTGAACTTGTAATTTGGAAGCTTTATCCGTATAACATAAAAAATAAACAGATGAATATAACAACAATGCAACTAGATCAAATATTTCTTCATATTGACCAACCAGATTATTCTGAATATATGATATAATAACAATGCATTATAGAAATTGAATTACTTTAAGTATAATGTTCCATAGATATCACATTGGATATCGACTATCGATACCGATGTTATTATTCACATTTAGTTGAATTATTATGCATGTTATTTTATGTTATTTTTGTACTGAAAAAATAATTATGCATGTTAACAAAATAATATGCATAATAACTCAAATAACATGCATAACTATTTCAGTACAAATATAATTTACATAATAATTCAAATAATGTGCATAATAAACTCAACTAAACGTGCATAATAACATTAATAACGATAGTCAATATCAAATGTAGTATCTACGTGTCAGTTCCTTACTTCAAAATGCCTAATTTATCAGAAGTTTTAAAAAAGTCAATGCAATTTAAAAAGTCACGTTAAATTGCATAACAATCTTACACCATAGGTAAAATTTGACTCTAGACCATGTCTGTCTCTGACCATCTCTAGAACAATATCATATATTGGTGTGGCCTGTGGGACCGTTGCTTAACTGATGGTGTGATAGTTGCACATTGATAGACCAAAATACCCCCGTAATGATGTATAACAGTATAAGCAAAATTTCTTACGAGGATATTTTGAGATAAGATTAGTCATTTGAAAATGGGTCGGGTCAGATCAAACTGATCCGGATCAACGGGTTGGACGGGTCGATAGATTTGTGAGGCGGGTTTTGACGGTTCAAAATTTTTTAAGTCGCCCGCAATCCATCTAAGATCCATGAGTTAGCAATCCGACAATTGTTAGATTTGTGTTATAAAAGTTATTTTTTGCTGAGTACTTTTATGTTATATTTATGAATTGGATGTTATTCACATCTTGTTTCATTAGTTCTATATTCATATTTAGATGTGTTTAAGAAGATGCATTTGGTCTTGAACCGCAAACTCTAAATATAATGAATATACAACTCTAAAATGTTTACAAGTCTTGGATATTAGCAGGAACACTAATATGTCATATAAGACTGTCGTGTTGATTAAAATTACGTTGTAGTTCTGCAAACATTAATAAAAGATTATAATTTAATAACACGAATATATGAAATGTTTCATATATTAAACAAACCTAATAGATAAAAGCATTATATGGATTGTGTTTGTGTCATTGATGTTTTTATCGTGTCTTTGATTCTAAGATTGTGACATGTATCTTTTTCACAAGAGGGATGTATAACGTGATTATCATTAAAAGCTACTTACAACAAGTAGTGATAAAAATAATAGTCATTTATGTTGTAACTAACAATTTCTTTGTGTTTGTCGATTTGCAAAACAATTTGCATTTTACCACTATTTCTTTGTTTGAGAGTTTTATAGGAAAATTATAAGAAAATCAAAGGAAAGTGGAGAATGAAATGTGAAGAAAGATCTCAAGCATGAAGAACAAGCTACTAGCATTTGTGTAGAGACTTGAATGCAAAATTGAAGAAGTAAAATTTTAGAAATTTCATGTGATGTATTGAGAACAAGTGTAAAGCATATTGCGACCTTTCCAACGCTTCGAAAATGACCTCAATCTTAGCTACGGATCAAAAGTTATGACCGTTTCAAGAACTGCTGATCAGGCGAACAGCTAAACCGTTACATAACGGTTACCAACACTGAAATGTGCTGAATTTGCTGCGATTTTTCCAGATCAAACCGTTATATAACAGTTGTCAACAGATATAATGGTTAGGCATTTGTGACCAAAATTTCTGCACTCAAGTCTAACAGTTATAACGGTTCGGGACGAATCCCCTGTTTGGAAAGGGTTTTTCTGCTGTAGTATTTAAGGAATCATCTTCTTCTTTCTCATTAGTCTTGCCCTATTTTTTTAAACCCTACAATAACCACCATTGTTACTTTCTAAATAAGTTTTCACTTGATCAAAATCTCAAGTTTAATTGATCTAAATTAGTCAAATACTTGTGAGAATTGAGAGATCATTGTTATTCTCTTTTCTTTTGCCATTGTGCTTGTTCAACGGGTCTAGTCTCTAATCTTCATGTGTAAAGAGCTAGATCTCGGCCCTTGTAAAGGATTCTATTTGGTGATAGTGCATACGGCTCGATCCTATTACCAAGTCGGGGGATCGGGAGTCCCGGAGACGTAGGCTCGTCAATAGCCGAACTCCGTTATCATATCGGTGTCACGCATTCTACGCACTATTTGATCTTTCTAAACTTTCTTTACTTTAATTTCTGTAATTTAATTATCTTGAGTAGGTTGGGTGATTTGGTTCTAATTGAAATTGAAATTGAATTGTGAAATTTACAAAAAGAACCCTAGAATGACATTGTGTACCTATTTACCCCCCCCCCCTCTAGGTAAATCAAAGTGGTATCAGAGCAAGTTGAACTTGCTAATTGAGATTTACTTAGTTACAAGTAAAGATCCGCAAAATGGTATTTCCAAATCGTATAGGAGAACCTCCAATATTTGGACAAAGTTATTATAATTTCTCATATTGGAAAATGTCAATGATAAGCTACCTAGAAACACTTGAAGTGTGGTACATGGTAAATAAAAACTATGCACCAACCTATAAATTAGGCACCACTATCTTGACCGAAAAATCTAAGAAGGAAAAGAAAGATAATAACCATGCCATAAATGCATTGTTGTATTTTGTTGATGAATCCATAATTGAAACAATTGATGAACTTGATAGTGCTTTTGAAATATGGAATGCTCTTGTAAATCGGTATGATAGCGATATAATTTCTAAAAGAACAAAGCTAACAAATGTTGACATTTGTAGTGTAAGAAGTGATGAAGGCATGCATAACGTTGTGAGCACAAGTCCAACCGATGAGCTAGTCTTGGTGGTGCAACAAGAGACAATCTCTCAAAGAACGGTACAAAATGATCGGTGTTGCACGACTACGAACATATCACGATCAAAAGGAAAGACAATAGAGCAAGATGAAGAAATAGAATGCTCTACTTCCACTAGCCAAGCTAGTGAGGTATATCTAACATCAAATTTACATTCTAGAGAAAATGAACCTTCCATATCACCAATAAATGAAATGAAAAATACAATTGAGGGGTTAGTGAGTGATTGTTGTCATAAGAAAAATCGTTGTGATAAAGTTGAGTGATTAAAATGTAAACTTTGTGAACTTGAATTGAAATTGAAAGACTACGAGCTAAAACTACAAAAATTCAATGAATTAGAAAAGAAGTGTCTAACACAAATAAATGAAATTGGATTTTTAAAAGAAAAGGTGTATTCTTTAGAACAAGAAAATAAAACGTTAAAATCCTCTAATTCATCGCATAATAAAACTAGGATTGATTTGAGTAAAATTTATGAGGGACAAAAATCTCATGACAAATCGGGTTTAGGGTATAAAAAGAATTCAACACCTCCACAATCTAACAACAATCCTCAAAACCATAAAAACAAAGGAAACAAAAATATTCAAAGGGGCAAAAACACAAAATACCAAAAAGATAGACTTGTACCAACATATGCCTTTAGATATCAGTTCAACAATAGAAGTTATATCAAATCCAAACCGGTCACTAAGTACTTCAACCCACCATGGTCCAATAATGTTTACCATAGAGAACAAACCGGTTGGAGGTACGAGACTAAGGATAAAAATCATGTCCAATGGGGTGTTAGATACAATGAGAAATCAAACGGTGTTCATCAACACTTAAATAGTTCATACATGCATAAACAAAATAACTATACATACCAACCAAAGAACAAGACCCAAGATTTGAAAAGAGATTTTCAAACTAGATTTGTAAAGAAAAATTAAAACCCTCCCACTAGTGCCATGTGTAATTATTGTTGTCAACATGGTTATATTTCACTAGAATGCACCCTTAGGAAGGTAAGCAATCAATCAAATATTGTTTGGGTGCCTAAATGTCAAACTTAGGAGATTTTTAGGTTGATACCCTCAATATCAATTGCCATATATTTAGGGGGAGTAAATTGAATAAATTGAGCCTTTATAAAACTCAAACAAACTCATATACTTGTAAGTCATAATTTTAAAATACGCTTCCGCAAAGCTTTAAAGAAATTTGTTATCTAGGGCTAGAAAATTGAATTTGTCTAAATAATATAAGATGATGCATAAGTTGAGGGGGAGCTTGTGATAAAATTGTGCATACAATGAGGGGGAGCTCACATTCATGTTAAATGCAAAAAAAAAAAATCTCGATTTCCAAAAAGGGGGAGAAAGCAAATAAATTGAACTTATATTATGGTTTTGCAAATCGATAAAAGGGAGAGATTGTTGTAATTAACAATTTCTTTTTGTTTGTCGATTTGCAAAACAATTTGCATTTTACCACTATTTCTTTGTTTGAGAGTTTTATAGGAAAATTATAAGAAAATCAAAGGAAAGTGGAGAATGAAATGTGAAGGAAGATCTCAAGCATGAAGAACAAGCTACTAGCATTTGTGTAGGGACTTAAATTCAAAATTGAAGAAGGAAAATATTAGAAATTTCATGTGATGTATTGAGAACAAGTGTAGAGCTTATCGCAACCTTTCCAACGCTTCAAAAATGACCTCGATCGGAGCTACAGATCAAAAGTTATGACCGTTTCAAGAACTGCTAATCAGGTGAACAACTAAACCGTTACATAACGGTTTATAACGGTTACCAACACTGAAATATGCTGAATTTGCTGTGATTTTTCTAGATCAAACTGTTATATAACGGTTGTCAACAGTTATAACGGTTAGGCATTTGTGACCAAAATTTCTGCACTCAAGTCTAACGGTTATAACGGTTATCAACAGTTATAACGGTTCAGGACGAATCCCCTGTTTGGAAAGGGTTTTTCTGCTGTAGTATTTAAGGAATCCTCTTCTTCTTTCTCATTAGTCTTGCCCTATTTTTTTAAACCCTACAACAGCCACCATTGTTACTCTCTAAACAAGTTTTCACTTGATCAAAATCTCAAGTTTAATTGATCTAAATTAGCCAAATACTTGTGAGAATTGAGAGATCATTGTTATTCTCTTTGCTTTTGCCATTGTGCTTTTTCAACGGGTCTAGTATCTAATCTTCGTGTGTAAAGAACTAGATCTCGGCCCTTGTAAAGGATTCTATTCGGTGATAGTGCATACGGCTCGATCCTATTACCAAGTCGGGGGATCGGGAGTCCCGGAGACGAAGGCTCGTCAATAGCCGAACTCCGTTATCATATCGGTGTCATGCGTTCTACGCACTGTTTGATCTTTCTAAACTTTCTTTACTTTAATTTCTGTAATTTAATTATCTTGAGTAGGTTGGGTGATTTGGTTCTAATTGAAATTGAAATTGAATTGTGAAATTTACAAAAAGAACCCTATAATTGCATTGTGTACATATTTACCCCCCTCTAGGTAAATCAATTTATACATATAACGTGTGCGGAAAAAAGAATATATGTCAAAAGCATCATTGCCACTCATTAATAATGAGAAATGATATTTTGTAGGCCCCTTGGTAAATTATAATTATAAATGGATCCAATATAACTGATGTGCAGTTATAATTTTATAATTTATTTAATTGAGACCAAAAAAATAATTATAATACAAAGATGATACAATCCTACTTTGTATAATAATTATAATATCATAAAACAAGGAATAGACACAAGTAATGTAAATAATAATATTATTAGAATGATTGTATTTTGTAAAGATTTGCTAAACATATGTGTTATTTAGAAGGTCAAACAATAAGCAATATGGACAAATGACCTATGGAAATTGTAGCACTTGAAGTGTAGAATCCAATGATGAAGATTTGAGGTCGTTTGGAGTTCTCCAGAGAAAGTTATGACAGTTTTAGTGCTGAAAGGTCAGCAATTAATGTGCCAGTTTAAATTTCATTAATGCCTTAATTTCTAAAGGAATTTGAAGAGTCTTGATATGATGTTTAGAGCCTATAAATATCATATCTAGCCAGAGATTATAAGTTTACTACTTTAACTAAGTTTTTTCTCTTCCTCTAAAGATTTGCTAAATATTTATCGATTAAGCAATCGATTACGTAACGAGCGATAAAGCTAGGAGCGGACGAAGAGAACGCTAGCACGAACTCAACGCCGTTCTTGTTTCGAATTCAAGGTGAACCGAAGAGGAATAGAGCTACGTTAAAGATCATAGGTATGGTATCACAATCCTTCTTGTAGGAACAAGAGATGACAAATCCGAAAAAGATTCGCATTTTGAAGCAATTATGCTAAAGAACAAGAAGAAGCTCTAATGAGAGGTGAATTTCAAAGAGTATTTACTACCAACAAGGTTGAAAAATCTCCAACACTTACAAAGATGGATGGTGCTAAGCAAATCGAGAAACCTTTGAGTCTTGCTAAAGTGGATGATCAAGCACAAAAGATGACAACTCAATCAAAGGCCAAGACTACAAGCACTGAAGAATTAGAGGCCCCTAGCCGAGTTAATACGATAGTCTTTGACCGTTCTAAATTCCATGATGAGTCTAGTGATGATGAGTCTTGTGACTTGAATGAAAGACAAGAATCTTTTAATGTGACCAAACTTAAAGAATTACTTGTTGAGTCCTAAAAGTTTTTAAATATTAAGGATGCTATGATTGATGATCTTAAATAAAAAAAATTGAATTGCTACAAAGTAGAATTAATGACATTGAGATCAAAGTCAATTTTAATAAAGAAAATGAATTAACGGAAGTACATTCTTGGACTTCTAAATTTGTTAAGTTTGTTAAAACATCAAATCATGATACTAAAATTGACTATGACAAGATGTATATTGGTTAAGGTCCACATGATAAGATTGGTCTTTGATTTGTAAAAGAACAACCTTCTAAAATTAAAAAGCATTCTAAGACAAATGGCAAACCTATTCAAGCTAAGAATCATACTTACAAGTATAATAAAAGATACAATAAGAAAATCAAATTTACCAAACCTAATTCTAAAAAGGTAGTACAAAAACCTAGAGTTAGAAATGATTATAGGATTACCAACCAACATAAAACTCAACCATCAAAGCTTTATGTTAAGGACAAGTATGGTATATTTCATGAGCTATACAAGAACAAGAAACTTGATAATAATTTTCAAAGAAAAATGTATGTAGATGCTTTTCAACGAAGACAACCCTAGAAATACAATGAATAATCATAAGAATGTTAGTAGCAATTTTCAAAGTAAGAGATTCAATGTGAATAATCAATCAATATCTCTTCCAAAGAACATAAGAAATTTTCATGATAAATATAAACTAGTGATGATTTATTGAAAACCAATTAACAATAACAACAATGATCATAGCAACATTAACTCTAAGACAACCTTTTGCTCGTTTTATTTGAGGTTCGGACATCATGAACGTTTTTGTCGTTTTTGTTAGTTAAGTGACCTAGAGGACCGATCATTTGTGATAGTACTCTTATTTAGTTTTATGTATTGGATGATTTATATCATTTTGTTCCTCGAGTTTCATATATTTCATAGATTATTTGAGTTGAGGACTTGAATTGTGAAACTTTGTGATTGATTATTAAACTCTTAATAGTCCCTAGTCTTATATCATTAGCATGAAATACTGAATGATTATATATAGACTAGTATGTGATTTAATGCGTGATCATGTTTCACATATCACTGATATGAGGTATCTGTTTAATCACATAAATATACATGCACGGGATACGTGATATTGGACATGACCCACCTTGACTTGCTGTAGAAATTGTGTTTGTGTCATCAGCAAAGTCACAAATTAGTATTGATTCTATTATCTGAGATATCATAATTCTAGATAATTAATGTATATTTTGTGTGATTATGAAACGCTGCTTTTAACCGAGGGCTATAAAGATAATTTCCGAATATACATGAAGTATGTATAAATTTTTTAGTGATATAAAAAATATACACATATTATCAAATGTGTATATATTTTATATGCACATATATTAAAATGAGTATGGCTAATGTGAAAACGTTTGCACTTCGGCCGAAGTGCAAACGCTTCACATTAGCCAACTTTTTGTGGTCAAAATTTAAATTTAAGTTGCTCAATAAATTCTTCATATAAAAATCTTTTAGGAAATCAAATTTCATGATTTTTAGAGCTTTCTAGCTATATTTTAAATATTTTTTAAAAACAGTCCTGAAAATGTCATGTTTTTTTATATTAAACTGGACTGTTTTTAAAAAATATTTAAAATATAGCTAGAAAACCCTAAAAATCACGAAATTTGATTTACTACAAGATTTTGATATGAAGAATTTAATGAGCAACTTAAATTTAAATTTTGACCACAAGAAGTTGGCTAATGTGAAGTGTTTGCACTTCGGCCGAAGTGCAAACGTTTTCACATTAGCCATACTCTATTAAAATATATACATTATTTGATTTTATATTGATTTATATACATGTGATATGAAAAATATATACATAATAAGATTTTTTTTATCACTTTATATTATTTATATGATTTTATATGCATACAATGTGAAATTAAATATATAGTATTATTTTATATCATATGCGTCAATTAAATATATGATAATAAGTTTTGGATATACACATTAATAATATGTTTTTCATATGCATTAATGAAAAATTAATAAATATGCAATTATTGTCATTTAGATTTCACAAGCTGTGAAAATACGATGACAATTAAGTAAGTTGCAGATCAATAATGTGTCAAAAAATAATTCTCTACACACTATGCATAAAATAAGATGTCATATTGAATCTCTGTCAAAAAACAAAGGTCAAGATTTAAAATAAATTTTGATCAAAGATGAATTTCACCATAATGACGCCTTTTAATCCTTTTAGGATTTCAAATGTACTTATTCCGGAACTGTGTAAATTCTGGAGGAATTGGATTAAGGGAAGAGCAGGAGCTCAATAGAGATCACAACAAGTTGACCTCGAGCGAACAAACTCTAATTTTAGTTTGATTAGTAGTTACCTTGAATCCAGCTCGGGAGCTGAAACAATTTATTTCTGGGACTCAAATTTCAAGCTCAAACTATTAACGAATGAATTAGGTTAAACCAGGCTTGTAAAGCATTCTAACCCGCCTTAAAGTTAAGCTCATTTATTAAACTAGTAATCCTAGAGCTCGAGCAAGGAGCTAGAGATAATTTTGGAAAATGAGATAGAAAAAGAACAAGCATTAAATTCAATCATTATATTAGCAAATATAATAACATAGGTACCTTACTAGCATTCATACAAAAACTAAAACTAACATCTACATGCACTGCTATAATAATATATGAACAAAGAAAATGTCAAAAATGAAAAAAATGCACATGCTATAATAGAAGACGCTACTTATTAAACGGGCCCACTAGTCTACCCTGAACGAATGAATTAATCCAACAGACACAACCTTGAACTTTTTAAGCAAACGATATGAAACAATTTTAACTATAATATAAACACCAAAACTTTTTTACTAAAGGTCACCAATTACCCAAATACTCTTATGATGTCTTTTGAGGTGAGGTGGCCATGGACCGCAACCGGCTGACAATTTCAGTAAAGCTGGGTCTATCTGAAGGCTCTGAGGACCAGCATTGTTCCATCAGAGATCTCCACTCGGGGTCACACGACTCGGGCACTTGAGGTCTCAATGTGTTATTCACAATACCACCTACAAAGAAACCGACAAAGAATGACACACAGCAAAAGGGCACTCAAGAAAACACTTATCCCGTTTTCCTAGTATGCTAGCATAGAAAACATGAACTGAAAAGGAATTGCAAAAGATCCACACTGCTTCTATATTTTCCTATCTTTTCATGGAAGTCCTAAGTGCCACTTTTTTTCTAAACCATTCACTACAAGGAACAGAAAATTTTGACCGATAACTGATATGAAACATGCTATGTTGCGAGTATGAAATATGCTGTAAGGCTTTGTGTGGAAATGCAAATAAGTTATCTTAAGAAAGCAAGAATGCCAGAGGAATTACCTATGATAACTCCATAGTGCAAATCAGCATACGGCTCCTCTCCTGTAAGAAGCTCCCACAGCACAATCCCAAAAGAGAACACATCAACCTAGTAAATAGACAAGCTCAAATGTCAACAATTCAACGAGAACAGAAAAGTACATGCAGATCAGAATGAATAATAAGCACAGACTACCTAAATAAAAAGTTGAACAGTTATAATCTTTGTTTCTGTTTTAATAAGCAGAAACTCGTATACCTCCATAAATTTTCACCCACCGCAAAAATTTTCATATTTCAGAGTTCTGCAAGGGATGATACAATTTTTTCCTATAGACATAAGAAACAAAAATTGAATCATGAGGGTACCTTCTCTGATACCAAACTACTGCCACCATTTAGGAGCTCAGGAGCCATCCAAGGTAAGGTTCCTCTAACACCACCGGAGATAAGGGTTTGGCATTTTACTTTTGACAGACCCAAATCTCCTACCTGCATACCAAATTACGTAAACTAGTTAGAACATTCAGTACCTTTTGTATTTAGGATGATAGCTAAAGGTAACACTTCTTGCATTTAGAATAATAGTTAAAGGTAATACCATGCTTATAAATAGCAGCAAATAACAGTTCTAGTAGATTTCGGGGGACTGAAGCTAAATCGCAATACAATTTTGCAATCTAAAAGTTCGGTTAAGCATTATTTAGTGTAGGTTGAGTGTTATTTAGCGGCTCCACTAGATCTGTAGTACTTGAAGTACAACAACAACAAAGCTTTTAGTCCCAAACAAGTATGGGTAGGCTAGAGATGAAACCCAATCTTAAGCACACTAGATAATTTTATAATAATAGACGTGGCAAATCCTATAGAACTGACATATTGTTATGCCTTTATGCATATAAACATGTTATTAATGGGTTGCATACGATTAAACTTGAAGTTTTCAATATGAAAAATTATACAAGTATCATGGTTTGAGCCGCTTACTCGCTTTTGTCCACCTAGAATGCTAAACACTAAATTAACCCCCTACAACTGTGGGCAAGCTAAACACAATTTAGAATCTTCTTAATATGATACCTTGCAAATAGGCCGATGCGGATCCCGCAAGTTGACAAGCAAGTTGTCACTTTTCAAATCAAAGTGGACTATATTCTTGCTGTGCAAATATTCCATCCCAAAGGCTACATCCATTGCTATTATCAGTCTCTTGCGCCGATCCAGCGACCTTTTCAAACAGAAATTTGGAAAAGATCAAATACTTTAAAATAAAGTAAATGTATGCTGACAAAACAAAACCTTCTAAGAACTTATCCTAGGTTAAAATCGAGTACCTTGAAAGAGGGTACAACTGTACAAGTACAGCCTATTATTTCAGTGGAACCATCTAATGGCACTTCTATGGTTATATTAACCAAAGTGTTGTCAAATTCATTGCTTTTGTAAGGAGAAAAGGAACTTCAGTTTAGTGATATAGCTGAGAGATTGAACTTTGGTCGAGTCACAACCGAGTTACTACTGAGACTAGGTTAAAAGTTCAGTACATCCATACTTGTCATTTCTTTGTAAGGCATGTCTTAAGGAGCCATTGACCATGAACTCTGTCACAGTAGCGATGGATCCACCAGGCCCATCTAATACCACGCCGTAAAATGCCACAACATTTGGGTGATGTAAATCTGCCAACTTTGATGCCTCATTCCAAAAATCAGATCTCTGTGCAATGAAATTACAAAACACTGTTCAGATCAGATTTAGGGTTGTAACTTCTTACATAACCCAGATTCAAGGCGACCCTATCCATCCTAGAGAGCTTGCTAGTTCTTATGAATGCAATCAAAGTAGAGAATTAGCATGTTATATATAAATACAATAAATAATCCCTTTCGTCTTGTCCAAAGTAAAGAAAATTATATTTATTGTTAAAATGCAAACCCATTAAATGAATGCATCCTCTCGACCTGGTCACCGACCCAATATAAATAGCTGTTATCCCCATTCAGTATCTTGTATTATACAAAACTTCCAGTACGTGATTTTTTCCAGCAACACCTCTTTTCATGATTCCATTGGGTGTTAGTACAAGCTGGTATGTACATTGGAAGAAATGTAGAACCAGGGTCAACAATGGTACATGCAAACGGCAAGAATCTGTAATATTACAAATGTACATACCATTTTATCTTGTTCAGATGGTTTCCCAGCAAAGCACCGGTCATTTATACGTTTTATGGCCACGTCAGTCCCTCTCCATTTTCCGTGGTAAACAGTACCAAATGTACCAGAACCAAGCTCGGTCAATTCTTCAAGATCACTGTTTCTTATTATCTGCAAGATGCTGAATAAGTTTAGCAAAAATAATAAGAGGGTGGGTAGCATGGGCACTTTTTAGAGGAAAGAGGAAGGATGTGAGGTGGGGGACAGTAACCTGAAGGCGGCCAAGGTCCTCAGTGTTAGGCAAGTCAAAATTCATCAAGCCCACTGGCTTGCTCTTTGCAGTCTGAAACATGTGCAGCAAAATAACTGAGAATTTAAAATCAATGGAGGATAAAACAGCCTTGTACACATAATCTTCCGAATTATAAAAGCAATGCACCTCAGTACTAGGGTTTTCCCCTAATATTGTGCTGCCTCCATTTAGGTCAGTTACTTCTTTAGCCACAGGATTATCTCTTTGATTATCTGACAACATATGAGATACTAAACCTCCTTCCATCTTCTGTAAATCTTGACTCAAAAACTCATCTGCATTCACAACCAAAACAAGTTAGTTAATTATGTCATCAAAAGAAACAGACAAACAAAGGAGTAGAACTGAAAAGGGTCCCACATTTTATGTTACCTTTGACATACTGGACTGGCTCAAACACTGGCTCATTTTTGAGACCGCCAGACGGGTAATGTAACCCGCTTTCTTCTAAAGGCACATTCAAATACAATCCCTTGCTAATAACAGGTTCCTTTGGACTAATTGATTCTTTGCTCGCAACCCGCTTAGGCCTAGGTGGCAAGGCATGTGGCGCACCTTGCAATTTGGAATCCAGCAAAACTGTTTCTTGCATTTCAAAACTTCCATCCAACCCATTTGCAGAAATGCCACTAATTGGCATAACTAGATCACTTTGATGTTCTTTCAGCTGGCTTGTCAGAGGAGCATCCTTCTGTTCCCTCACTGTGTTGACATTAATATTACCGCTTGTGCAGGCATCCCTTTGTTCACTTACCAGGTTGGCATTAACAGAACCACTAGCATAGACTGGGTTCACACCATGATTCGATACTAAACCAGATTCGACAGGATACAAATAAGCCCCATTCATCATTGGAAAATGCGACATATTTGGGGATTGTATGCTCTGGTAATGAACAGGGGCAAATGAGGAATACATTACGGGGCTAACAGGTGTAGCCAAATGTGGGTCAGATACGACCGGTTTAGCTGGCTCAACTGGACAAAAAGGGTCAAGCTGGTTGACATGCATTGGATTATTAAACCCTGCATCAAGTGGATATGCAGTTTCTGCATTAAAGGGATACTGCGGCACTTGGCGTGTGTTCTCTGAAACAGGTATAAATTGGCCATATCCATAATTAGGTATCGGTTGTGCCATGATTCTCGGGATGTCCTCTGGACGTAGACTGTGAAAGACTGGCATTGGCTCGGGGGCAAAACCAACCTTTCCATCTCTCAATTCTCCGATCAAAGTATCTGAGTGCGCATGTGGTAATTGCCTCTGACAAAGATTACAATCTTCTGAATATGGTAAATTCTCTCTGTCTCTCTCTTTATTGTTACAATTATTCTTGTTGTTATTATTAGAATTAATTAAAAATGCAGGGGGTAAAGGCGGCAATTGTGAGAGAGGCTGTCTGTACTTGGACGACTCCTTTTCTTCATTTGAGAACTCTAGCAAATTGGGGCTGTGGTTAGAATTTCCCTTTTCAATGTCTACATCTATGAGAGGAGTTGAAATAAATGCGGATTTTGATGCATCGTTCGAGATTGAAGAATTCGGAGAAGAGACACTGACACTGGCCAGGCTGGCTAGGCTATCTTTCCTATTCAGTCCATTTACTGCCTCAAGATATCTACAAAGGGACAAAAATGAATTATTTGATGGCTATAGCAGTTGTTACAGTTGTTTGGCAGTTAGAACAAGTTCCTTTGTTTGAGATTAGATGAAACCAAGAGGAATGTGTGTGCTGATCCCATATTTCCCGTCGTTTTGGTACTGGCATGTAGCAGTGGTGTTTGTCATAAATATATATGAAATGGACCAGATATAGAAGAATTTCTGCATTGATAAGGCAGTTTGGCCAGCTAGTCTGTACATTATTACTGGGTAAACCGGACAAATCATGAACAAAGAAAATAAATAAATTTACAGTGGGCACATAAATCCACTGGCAACCCCAGTATTAATGTTTTAATTAAAAAAAAGATGTAAATGATTGCAATATTTATAATTATGTTCTAAGAAAGAAATGACATTTTACGGATAAACTGCCTTGAAAAATAACTAGATATTTTCTAAGTGACTTGAAAAGGGTAAAACCAGCTTTTCAATAAACAGGTCCAGTGCAAACTGCCAAAGCAAATTGGTACAATACTGCCGAGGATTAACTAATCACCTTACTAAAGCCACCTAGCTACGCCCCAAAATAAAATGTTCCGATATGCTAAAATAAAAATACCCAAAATCAGATCAAAACAATACCTGATACTGAAGTCCGAATCAGCATGGTCGATGGCCTCAGAACTAGGACTCGGATCCGATATGGGAAACAAAAATACCCGCAATTTGGGCGAAGCACCCGTCAGCTTATCGTATTCCTCCAACATATTCTCCAAATCCTCTTCTGTTGAAACAGAGATCAGAGAATCCAATCCCTCATCTGGCAATTGATACCTCAAGAAAAAGTTCGAAGAGAGAGAGTATGCATCGGCGAGTTTGTTCATGATGACAGAGACGGAGGAGTTGCGAGAAAGAGAGATAATGCGCGTGTCGCCTCCAGCGTACCTCAACGCGCCATCGCTGGGGCGAGGGAGAATGCGACCGCCTAGACTGCACAGAAGCTTCACTGGTCGGGAATCACTGGCGTCGGAGGTGGGGGCTCCACCGCCGGACGTCGCCATTGGATACGGAGCGAAGGGGTGGGAGGGGCGGGAGAAGGGGTTTTGTGTGAAGAAAGAGACGAAACGAAGTTTTATATTTTTTTTTTCACAATTCCAGCAAAGGATGCTTTACTGGAGATGTGAAATCTGTTTTACTGTGTTCGCTAAAGAAAGAAATGGTTATCTTTTGCGGAAAATTTTCATAGAAGGTCATAGAATAAATTTTTTCAATAGATAAGACCAAAGTCATTCTAAAAATTTTTTCAACTCCCTTTCAGTTCTCTTAAGATTGCACTACAAATTTTATACTTTAGAAGCGCAACAAATACTTGCGCCCCTAAAAAATCTTAGAGGCGCAAATATTAGTTGTATCATTGGTCCTCTGTGATATTTTTAGGAGTCAGTTGATTCTATCCGTAAAACAAATTGTTTCTCTGGCCTTCTATTCAAAAATTCCTTTCTTGCCAGTAACAAACTCTCTCCATTTAAAAATACCGGAGATGTCCAGTAATGATGTACTGGTTTGATCGAGATGTTCGCTTGGCATGAATGGTGACCTCAAGTTTAAAATTATTGGAGGAAATAGAGATGTAGAAGTTTTTACAATTTTTGGATGATCATGGAGCGAAATCTGCTGCTCTCATGTTCTTGCTCTTCACTTATTTTTCTAATTTTAAATCGTTCAAAATTCATTGAACGATTTTAATATATTAAAACAACAATTTCCTAAATCACGTCACAATTATTGAATTAATTGATAGGTCTGATCTAAAGGAGCAGAGCCATGTTTGTCTCTTTAACAATCAGCAGATTTGAAATTTGTCAGAAGTGGGGTTCGTCAGTTTCTTTCTAAGAACGGTAGCTTTTGACCTATTTATTTTTTTCGTCAAATGAGGTGATTTCATTTGATTTTTTCTTGTGGACCAGTTGATTAAAAAAATTAAAATTCAAGCTCAATTAACTGGTGTCAACTGGCAAATGACATCAGCATCAATACTCTATTATTATTTATTTTATACCGTATTTGTTATTCCATTTATTATTATATAAATATTATATTAACAGCTGAATTGATACAGACCGTCGGATCTTAATCACGAATAGTATTCTAATGAGCAGGCAGCGTTTTGATAGAGGGGGCAGGTACTATTTTGTGTATTAATACACTGGATCCAGATTCTTATTATATGATCATTACTTAAACAGTGATTAATTTAACTAAATAAAATGAAATATTATACGAAACACATCAAATAACAGAATCATTACCTTAGTAATTCATTAAAAGCATCACCTGACAATTTTTTATTTTTGCCAACTTTTTTACCCAGTATACTTGTAATGCTGTTGCATTGTTTAACTCTAAAAAAAAGTATTTCAGTAACTCAGCTTTAATTTTCCGAAATACTTAAACAAGTCCATTAATGAAGTTAAAAAAAAATGAAATACAGACACAATCCCCATTTGTAACTGCCCAAAAAGACAAAAAGATATGCAGCCATAGGATCCGTGACTTTCGTAATTCGGATGTAGAAAGTGCAAAGTGCAATTGTGCAAATAGATATTTACACTTGTTTAAGAGTATGTTTGGATCATGTCATGATTAGTGCAAAAATAGTGATTATTTTTTGCTATCTAGGTTAGTGCAAAAATAGTGCTATCTAGATTAGTGAAAATGTTGTTTGGATTGCACATTTAGAGTAGTGATGGTGAGAATTAGTAAAATAATAAATTATTTTAGTTTTCTGATGAATAATAATAATAAAATAATAAAATTTTGATATTAATTTATAATATAATAATAACAACACAAATTACAATAATACAAAATAAAAAAGAAAAATATAATAAAATAATAATAATGATAATATAAATAATAATAAAATAATGACAATAATAATAATGACAATACAATTACAATAATAATATAAAATAATAATAATAATAATAACAATTATAATAATAATAATGACAATTACAATAATAATATAAAAATAATAATAATAACAATTATAATAATAATAATAATAAAATAATGATAATATAATAACAAATATATAATAATTATAATGATAAATAATAATATAATAATAAATAATTATTATAATAACAATAATAATAATAAATAATGACAATAAATAATAATAATAACAATAATAAATAATATAATAATAATGATAATTATAAATAATAATAATAAATGATAATATAATAATTATAATGATGATGATAATAATTATAATAATACTACTAATAATAATTATTATTATAATGATATTAGTAATAATTAGAAATAAATAAATAATTTAACGATGGTAATGATAATATATAATATAATAATATTGATAATAATAATAATAATAATAATAATAATAATAATAAATGATTTTTGCTATCCTTACAACCACTAACCTGCTAACTCAATCAATTGATGGGTTAGTGGATTAACAACTATTTGACACTAATCTAAAATAGTTAAAAGATGAATTTTTGGGTTGTGCTAACCCAAGTGTTTAGGCGACTTCACATCCTCTCAGTTACGTGGTTCCTATGAATCCAGACCGTTCTTTAGGGGTGAGATGCTTATGAGCGCGAATCTTGATACAAAGAACGGTCGGATTTGTTGGTCATAGTAACCCTAATACCTATGCACGCACGCCGCTTCTCTCTCCGTATCTCGTAAGAAAAGCTTGATATCGCCTACGGGCTTATCATCAAAAAAAAAAAAAAAAGCTTGATATTTTGAATACAAACCAAGGGACAAATCAATGATATAGCGAGTTACGTAATTTCTGTTTATGTAAAATTGTAAATACATAACTGGGTTTGAAATTTGTGTTCAAATATAATACCGTATATAATTTGAAAATAATTCATTTCATTATAATGCATTACAAATATATGAAAATTATGAGTTTCGAAAAGCAGAAATAATTTACTCAAATTATCTTAAATCATGAATTATTGCAAAGAAGTTGGAAATCCTTTCAATTCATCTACCCGTTAGAAATTATGCATCAAATCAAATATAATTTGCTAAGCGTTCACAAATTTTGTTAAGGAAGATTGATATCTACTATCGATATCGATGTTATTATGCAAATTTAGTGAAGTTGTTATGTACATTATTTGAGTTATTATGCATGTTATTTTTGTACTGAAATAGTTATCCATGCTATTTGAGTTATTATGCAGATTATTTTGTTAACATTCATAATAATTTTTTCAGTACAAAAATAACATGAAATAATGTGCATAGTAACTCAACTAAATTATGAGTATAATATAAGTTTTATTATTATAATAATATGAGAATATTATTATGAGATATATATTTATTTAAAGCCCAAAATTCAATATAGTTTATTTAACAAATAAAGAGATAGAGAAGAGATCCATAATTAACAATTATGGCTTCAAATTCGGGTTAGATTTTAAGGCTCCTTTAAACATGAATTTGAAAGGTACAACGATAACTAATATGAACAAATGACCTATGAAAATTGTACCCCTTGAAGTGTAGAATCCAATGGTGAAGATTTGAGGTAATTTGAAGTTCTCTATAGAAAGTTATGGTAGTTTTAGTACTGAAAGGTCAGCAGTTAATGTGCCGGTTTAAATTTCATTAATGCCTTAATTTTTAAAGGAATTTGAAGAGTCTTGATTTGATGTTTAGAGTCTATAAATATCATATCTCGCCGGAGATTATAAGGTTACTACTTTAACTAAGTTTTTCTCTTCCTCTAAAGATTTGCGAAATATTTATCGATTACGTAACGGACGATAAAGCTAGGAGGGGATGAAGAGGACGCTAGCACGAACTCGACGCCATTCTTGTTTCGAATTCAAGGTGAACCGAAAATGAATAGAGCTATGTTAAAGATCATAGGTATGATATCACAATCCATCTTGTAGGAACATATATGATTATGATTAGTAATGCAAACAAATGAAGTAAAATTATCAATAATGAAACGATCGTAGATGTTATCGGATAATTTTTTTTTATTTTTACCCGATTCGCATCATGAAATTCTACAAGATCGCTACCCGAAAGGTGATTACAACAAGCTCATCCGCTGCAAGTTTGGACCTTAACCAATTCTCGAGAAGTTTGGTGAGAACACCTACCGAGTCAAGCTGCTCGAAGACATGAACATCTCAAACGTGTTCAATGTCCGACATCTTCATAAGTACTATGGCAAGAACACAAGCTTGAGATCAAGCTTTCGTCAACCTGGGAAGCCTGACGCAATTCAAGAAACAAACCAATATGATACTGATTCGGATTCTGATCCGGATTGATTACTTTGAGTGCACTCCAAATCGTTTAGAATATTTTTTTCTATTTTCTGCATTTTATTTTCTTAGCAATTAATTATCGTATCTTTTAGTTATTTCGAACATTTTTGACAGAAGTTTGACCCCATGGATTCTGACATTGACATTGTTGCCATGTTGATGGGAAGGCAACTGGTGATGTCTTCGTGAAATTCTCCTCAGCTGAGATGACAAAGAAGGCTATGAAACAAGAGAGGAAGACAATTGGGACAAGGTACGTACATGAAGTTGTTCCCATCCACAATTCTAAATGTTGGGATCTTGATTCACGAGTTGGTCTGATGTTTATTTGGTTAAACAATAGGGATAATTTTGTCTGTGCCACTCAAAACTGAGAAAATCTCAGAAATGCCACTTAGAATTGATTTCTTTCATTTTTGTCACTCAAAATCGCTGTTATCTTCTATTTTTGCCACTTTTTTTCAAAAAGACAAAAATACCCCCGTCATGGCTACTTTGTGTCCAAGTTCACTCCAGCCACCACCGATCTCGCTACTGATGTCGCTCCGAATGATGTTGTAATTGACTTTGGGATCGATTTTGGAGAAAGGAAAGGCGAACTGGTATCAGTACAGAAGAGGAAGAAGAAGCAAAGAAGCCATGACAGGGGCATTTTTGTCTTTCTGAAAAAAAAGTGGCAAAAATAGGAGATACCAGTGATTTTGAGTGGCAAAAATGAAAGAAATCAATTCTGAGTGGCATTTTTGAGATCTCTCCAGTTTTGAGTGGTACAGACAAAATTATCCCTAAACAATATTAGTATTTTAGTACAAATTATTTTTCTATTATTTGTAGTATTAGGGGAGAAATCAACAATTGATTGTGTGATGCTAATTTATCAAAACATTTCATAGGACTTGAAATGCTGCATCTCGATGGGATAATTAACAGCACATATTTGATTTAGTTCACATTAAAATAGAGACTGCACTCTCTTGGAATTCTCAGTTGTTATGTGTGTGTTGCTTTAATCGCAAATTTTGAATGAGGTGGTTCTTCTATAATCTTTGTCAATTTATAATTGGATTTTTTTTTTTAATATCGTGTGCAACATTCCATGGTATTTTTTACAATATGCACAATGTGCCAATTAAATTTACATTTTCTTTTTCTTTTTCTTTTTCTTTTGTATTTGAAATATGACATTCCGACTAATAAAGAGTGATTGGCACTTAGCAAATCTTATGAATATTTGATACCATACGTCAATTGAAAAGATATGACTAATTTTTCAAGATAATCATGCTATACTAATTTGAAACTTCATACTATTATCTTGTTTTTTTATAAGACAAATTTCAGAACTTTTTTTAATTTTTCGAATGAAAATTATCGGAAGTTGAATCATGTCATGATCAATGTTTTGTTTTTATAACTTTTGTTTAGTTTACAACTTTTTTATTATGTAATTAAAAGACATAATCACATAAATATCTTTACTATGCGAAATATTACGATATTGTCTATCCCACCGCATCGCGTGAACATTTTACGAAGGCACTGTCACATACAAACAATGAATAGCAGTAACTACAACATTTTATACATGACCAAAATCTATTGTCAATAATTACATAATTTAAATATTTTAAGCACGAATGAATTGCTTACAATAATAAGCTAGGCTCGTTACTTTCACTAGAATGAATTGAAGCACTGCTCTAAAAAAAAATTATTTAGAAAAATAAGCGAGAAAAGACCAAATTATACAACAGTAGTCGCCTCTACAGATATATTATATAATGATTGTTTCTTTTGTAATGATAAGGAATCTGTGGATCATTTGTTTCTTAAATGTGCTTTTTGTCAACAATTCTGGACTATAATAGCTAATTGCTGCATCAGTCCTAATTATTTTAATTTACTATCTCTTAAGGTGTGTTTGGATCCGATGAAATAACGCTATTTTCAGAATAGCAGCTATTTTTGCTACAGTTATCGATCCAAACGCGATATAATTATTTTGGACTAGCGACTGATCAGCGCTAATCCGCTAACCCAACAATTTCTGCGAGTTAGCAGATTATGAATTTTCGACCGTGAAAATAATTGATAAAAATAGGGCTTTTTCTTTCTTTATTGTTATTTCTCTACCGAACTTTCTCTCTCCACTCTTTCTTCCCTAAAATCATTGGCTCCAAAAAATCCAGATCCCTTTCGTTATGGCTCAAATTTGAGAAAACTAACCATAGATTCGTGCTCTCGGTGCAGAATGAAGTAAGTTGACACCCGTTTTCTTGGATAGTTGAAGTGGATTTTGGGTCGTTGAAGTGGATTTCATGGTTCTTTACTCTTACTCTTGCTCGAGAGAGGAGGCAGGAAGGGAGATCGACGAAGGGGAGTGGTTGATTTTATTTTCTTTCCCTCTTTGTCGATTTGCATCTTACTGTTCTATTTTTCTCTGAGGATTTATGCTCTGATCGGGTTGCTTGTTGAGTTATTTGTTCTACTTATGTACCACTCAGTATTATTGTAGTGTATTTGTTGCCTGTTCTTGCTTTAACAACGATCTTAATCTAATTTTATTGCTTTAACAACGATCCAAACGCAACCTTAATGATTTGTGGCTTTCAATTTTGCAAATGAATTCTAATGAAAAGAAACACTGGGGTATATTGTTAGCTGCATTTATGTGGGTTGTTTGGATTGAGAGAAATGCTATTATATTTCAACAAGCTACGGTTAAAAATCCTAATTTCATATCTTGGAATGCTTTTAATTTATTCAAATTATGGACATGTGCCTTTTTTAAATGGACACACAAGTTTCAGGACATGAGGAATTTACCAAATATTCAAGTGAGGGATAGAGACATTATTAATCAAGTAGTCCAAGAGGATCAAGTTCAAGTTACTAGTGAAGATGAAGATTTGCTAAGAGATTAGAAGTCATCACACACAGAAAGATGTCAGACAAGAGTTGTTTAGAGTTTAGAATAAATGATGTATGTGTACATCAAATGATATCAGACAAAGACTATTCAAGTACTAATGTTTAGATGAGTTGATACAGCAGGATTTTAGACACAAAAAATGGAGTAGGCAGTAGAATATAGCATGATGTTATAGTTCTTTTAGTTCAGTTTTTTTTTTCATAAGCACATGATCATGTGCTAAGAAACAATTATTGTATTTTGCTTCTGTTTGGTTAAATAGAAGTCGGGCCCTTACCTTGAGGCTACTTTTTTTTTTAAAAAAAATGGATTTTTTCTTTTTTTCTTTGCAAATTCTCGTCATGATCTAATAAAACTCGAGTTCCATAAAAAAATAAAATAATAATAACATGTCAACCACACCAATTAAACTGATGTAAATGGAAAGTTCCATCAGTCAACATACCATTGAATTATAGCTCATACACCCTTTCTGATTCATAGTTAATCTAAAGTACTTTTTTTGAAGGAAGTAGGTTTTATCCCTACTTCAAATATTATATTAAGCAAAAAAAAGATTATTACAATGTACATGATGTTTTTATTTTGAGGAGTAGGAGAAGAGTGGAGAAAAAGTAGATCACATTGGAGCTCTATTTCCTGACTCGAAGAATCTCATAACTATCCTATGTATTCATAGTGAGGGCTAGCAGTTGGTGGTCCAATTTGCGCAATCTTCAATGATCTGCATTTTTAGGAGTTGAGCTGGTCTTGAGGCTCCAGAAAAAATGCGGCGGTTACACTCCTTCCAAATGGCCCAGAGTGTTGCGAAGACCATGGTGTCCCAATGCGAAGCTGCTGCTGGGGAAAGGGCTTGTCGGTTGCGAGTCCAGAATGCGTGAACTTCGTCATCCTGCTGCGTTGTTGTGTGAGGGCTTAGTGTGATCCATAATTGTGATGTGAAGGGGCATGATAGAAATAGGTGGGAATGGGTTTCGAGGAGGTTTCCGCGACACATCGAACATCTATCTTGGGAGGGTCCTCCTCTGTCGCGTAATTTGTCCATTGTTGGCAGTTTGTCCTTTGTTAGGGTCCATATGAAGATTTTTATCTTAAGTGGAGACTTTGTCCCCCATATACAGGCGGCTATTCCGGAGAGCATTCCAGGGTTTATGATGAAATTGTATGCTGATTTTGTGGTGTATTTACTACTTTGAGTGTTTTTCCAGACTATAGTCCCATCTTCAGTGAGGTTTGAAGTCGATCTTAGAATTGGGGATAAGGTGAAGATGTCTCGTAGGAAGAAAGAATGGAAAGAGGTATTGTGCTGGGAAACATGAGGTCCCTGAAGAGGCGGGATGATGTAATTTCTGTTAATGAAAGATGCAAATATTGACGTTTGGTTGACATATATTTGCCATAGCCATTTTAACAACAGCGCTGAGTTGAAGGACTTTGGGTCCAGCACTCCCAGTCCTCCGTGTCTCTTTGGGAGGCATACTGTTGTCCAATTCACCAAGTTGCCCCCTTTTGTTGGTGAGATTAATCCTTTCCAAAAGAATCTGCGTTGGGCCCTTTCTAATTCATTTGTCAGCCATACCGGCAATTTGAAGGCTTGCATATAGTGCAACGGT
Source organism: Eleocharis quinqueflora (assembly GCA_964058865.1). Lineage (NCBI taxonomy): Eukaryota > Viridiplantae > Streptophyta > Magnoliopsida > Poales > Cyperaceae > Eleocharis > Eleocharis quinqueflora. The sequence continues at coordinate 292,327 of CAXKVX010000024.1, read as the reverse complement.
ATAGATGACATAACTGAGTTAATCAGTGTCAGTCTTCCTCCTTTAGATAGGTACTTTCCTTTCAATGTTTGTAGTTTCCGTTGAATTGATGCGAGAAGTGGTAGAAAACTTGTTTTTGTCGGTTTTGTAATCGATAACGGCAATCCCAGGTATTTTATCGGAAAATCCTTTTTCGTGCATCTTAGTAGTTCTTGGACTACGGTTTGTAGGTGTTCCGGGATTTGAATTGGCACGAAGATACTCTTGGAGGGGTTCAAAGCTAAGCCAGAAATTTTTGCATAGATATCAAGGATCTTAAGGATGGCATGTTGTAAAAAGAATTGCTGTGCTCTGAGAATAGAGATTGCAGAACGTCTGCAGCCAGAATGAAGAGGAGTGGGGATAAAGGGTCCCCTTGTCTGAGACCTCTTTGATGATAGAAGGATGGTCCACATATTCCGTTAACACGTACGAAGGAGGAAGAAGAGATTAGGAGGTTTTTAATCCATTCTATCCAGATTGCTGGAAATCCTTTTGCTAGGAGTACGTGGAGGAGGTATTCCCATGATATAGTGTCGAAAGCTTTCCTAAAGTCAATCATCTCTTTGCTTTCAAATAGCTCAGCAAAATGTTTAGCTATGCTGCAGGGTATGATACCATTAACAAAACCTTTTGGCACTTCCTTCTGTAAATCATTTAAGATAGTTACACTGCAAACAACTGAGATAAAACTATCCTTTAGAAAACTTGCCTCCAAATGTGATCTCTCTATCAGATCTAACCCATGTCTTTGACTCTTAGGCGAAAAAGTGCATATTACCCTCTGACATGCTTTCGATGCAGGCCAAGAGAAACAATTACTTCAGAATTCAGATTGACAGTAGAGTACAAAAGTGCATATTACCCTAGCATTTTGTGCTTATGTATATTTTTTGTTCATTGCCTAAACACTGCAACATTTATTTTGATTTGCTGAAAATGCTGCAGTGACTTTGAAACGCTACCATGCAACTTCTGTTTGTTTCAAGATACAAACATTACAGCATAAAAACCATGTCGTGTTAATCCTTTGCGTGACAAGTAAAACAGAGACATCTTTTGAACATAATTTCATGGCGGAGGTAGAATTACTAAATGCTTCACACCAAAATTGATGTACATCAAAGAATGTTAAAAAAATTTTGAAATAGAAAAAAGCAAAATCAATTTGCACTATGGCAAGACCAAATTTGAAAGAACGTATTTGTCTTTAGGAGTCGTTAGATTCAAGCCTTTGAAAAATTGAAATGTACCTAATATACTTTGTTCCATACATATCCTTTATGCATGCTAAAATAAGAACTTGGAAAATTTTGTATTGGCCAAGGAACACAACATCAACCAAAGGACATGAATCTAGATATTTAACAAGTACTCAGCCACTTATATTTTGGTAGTATATAGTACTGTACTACTGTATAATAAGCGCACAATTAAGATTTTTAATAATTCAGAACAGCTATGCTGAGTATGCTCCCAGTCCCTCTTCACTCGAATACCAGTACCATACCTATTTAAACTTGCTGAATACACTGAATGATTTTGAGACCTGAACACGTTTGATTTGTGCTATTGCATGTTAAAGCATAATATAGCATTCAAACTATGTAAAGACATTAGTTATTGTTAATCCATATGACAATTGAAAATGGAAAAATAATAATTCTGATTTTCTCTTTTGAACATATATATGTTACTGTCAAGTACTGCAAAGTGCAAACCAAAATTTATTAAAACAAGTAGAAATATCACCAAATAAGGGAAAAACATCTTACATTCTAAAAAGATCAAAACTGCACAAACAGAAGGGGAAAAAGAAGAAAAGAAATAACACTAAATAGAACAAGCCAGTACGAAGCAGATTTGGCACAAGAAATAGAGCAAGAGATGACCAACTCAAGAAAAAGGAAACAAATTTCTGTAGACTTCTGATGGAAATTGCGTCAAACTAATGCAGGTCTTCTTCATGCTGGCAACTTTCACTCTCAAGACTTTATGATCCGAAATTGATCTCGGATTACCATTGTGTCCGAATTCACAAACTGAAAAAAAGTGAAATAAAATTTTACAAAAATTATCAAAACGTTGAATTGAAACTCCAATATAGGAAATAGGTCACGGAATTGATGGAAACTTTTCAAATTATTATAATATGATGTGCCTAACTGCATATATTTGAATCAATGCCAAGCTGATTCCGCTATTCTCGTGTATATATATTTCAGATTAGTTACTATCAGTATCGTGCTTACCAAAGTAGTTACATCCATTCTAATCCAAAATATCCGTCTAAATACCATATCTAACCTGGAATAATATCTGGTTTTCTGTCACACTGACGCGTGCAAAACCAAATTCAGAGTACCTTGCCAAGCTCCAATTATTATCCTAAATGAACAGAATATATATTTCTCAATTACTTAGCTATAATTCAACAAAAAACAAAAAATGAAATATTATATATGAAATAAGATGTGGAAATGACTTACAAGTTCGAAACTGTCCAAGGTGAATCCAGCCATTCCTACAATAACTTGAACCGGTGCTGCATATACGGTGTTGTTGTATGCGTCAATTCCATTTTGATCCTTACTTGGCATTGCTACGCATTGATTCTGGTATACTGCGCATGTTCTCTCATAATTATGCACATGGCCAAACAACACTAAGTCCACCTAAACATATCAAAATAACAAAACGTAAATCAATCTATAATTAATTTGGAAAAATGATGTCAATAGTACTACAATTTTATGGAGTTGTTTCCAATATACAAGTACCAAAGTGCCATAAAATTTGTGCACCGGTACTGGATCTTCATCTGCTAGCTTATCCCTTTTACTTTTCCCTAATGCATAATTATGTTTGCAATTCTTGTACGAATTCATTTCGCACACTAAGTTCAAATTGACTCGTAAACAAGTAGTGCATATGGTCAATTTACTGTTCTTATTATCATATAGAATTTAATAACTAGAGTAAAATTATGGTGCTTGCACAAGCACAAGTTCTACCGTGTTTGCGACCATATTTCTCAAATTTCAAAGTGCAAACGGCCGATCTGAATCTTTGAAAACGTTGTTGATACTAAATATACTTAGAGACCAAAATTTTCAATTTTTAGAATTTTTATATTATTTTATCAAATGGATGGAAAATACATTGATCTAACGATTACATAACTCTTCAATTTAATGGATTTTTAACTCATTTGATAAAATAATAAAACAATTCTAAAATTTGAAAATTTTGGTCTCTAAGTAGATTTTGGTATCGACAACGTTTTTAACGGTTCGAATTGATCGTTTACAATTTGGAATTCGAGATAGGTGGTCCCAAGGACGGTAGACCGGTGCTTGCACAAGCACTGTAATCTCACTCTTAATAACTAATATATACACGAGTAGCATTCAATACCTTATATTGTCGTAGAAGTGGTTCTATAATTAAAGGGAATGCAACATCAACACCAGGCGGTACACTAATGTGAGATGAGTACATAGGCCTATGCCTGGAAAAAACACAATAGAAGGGGGAAAAATTTCAACTTTTAACCATCTTAGTTAAATGCAATAAACAAGCTCAGCTTAACCATATAGAACTTTAACAAATAATTTAAATATATTTATGGGAAAAATGTACAACTACAAGAATTATGAATTGATTACCCAGTGAAAACCAACCAAGGCGTCCTTTTACGGTCAACCGAAGACAAATCTGCTACTACCCATTGATACTGTTGGACGAAAATCATAATAGTTCATAAAAAATCAAATAAATAGTAAAAATGGAAGAATATATAAATGCAGATGAAAAGGAGATTCAATTGTGTACTTGAGCAGAATCTGGAGAAAATGAATGCTCAGTTGAAATTACGGTAAAGTGCACTGGTCCCTGTTCAATGGAGTACCAAGGTGCATCTGGTGCTGATGTGGGCATTTGAAAATACGACTCGTACGGTACTCCACACTCACCACCTGAGTCGGATAATTCATATAGTGACCCCGACCCAGCATAATCCCTTTTAAAAAGTACAATAGGACAATTAGCATTTGTACAGTTAATGTACTTCAAATGTCAGTTGTTTAACATTTATGCCTTGTTGTAATTTTGAATTTGCATGAACATATTTGATAAGATTCTTTTGGAAAGATGATCTAAAGCCTGTAGATTGTGATTCTTCAAGGTAGTTAAATAAAAAGGGACTACCCGTTTTTTAGCCACTTGAAATGTAACCAGCATCATGTACCCAAAAAAGAGTTCGGCAATTTTTCATGCAAATTTTAATTTTCAGATGACATATTTGCATAAGTTCTAACTAATACACTTAAATATCCAATTTGTCATATAAAAGTTAGGATATCCATAAAGAAAAGATAATAAAAAGGAAAAAAAAAAGTTAGAATCTAATTGAAACCACCTTTCATGATTGCCAATTGCTGCCATGTATGAAACGCGAGATGCAGATGGTTGAATTAGTTTTAAAAAGTATTCCCATTCGACAAGAAAACCTGTGGCATAGCTAATATCTCCAATATGAAATATTGAATCTATATTATTTGCCTGGATATCTGAGTTTATTGCCGACATCACTGAGATTGATCCTGGCTGAAAATCAAGGATTCAAATATCAGTGTAGCATACCTTCAAAAAAAAATATCAGTGTAGCAATGTTATACATGTGCCTGTTGAATTGAGATCAAACTTTCCATCATTGTTAATGTATTTTTTTATTTCTATCCAGTACTTTTAACGGGTGAGGTGTAGGTACACCGATGAGTACACCATTTGATTGTGCACTCATGGTTTGAATCATTGGATCAATGATTTACATCATCTCTCTTCTTAAATTACTTGGAGAGAGAAAAACAATAAATTATTAAATTATCCCACTTTTAACTAGTTTAATTACATATACTTGTTTTTTTGGCATATCTTCTCAGTCGCAACCAGTCCAGTGAAATGTGGTACACATGAATTCAGAATTTCCATGGGTTGGATCTTTGAAGATCTTTTACCTGAAGGTAGTGAATGTCTGACGCATCAAGCGGCGCCTTTCCTAAGTCGCCATATACGATGAACTTTGTACTTCTGGCCCCACTAGCCGGGGGAGTTTTAAATGAGGTCGTGCTACTCCAACCAACCGAATTGCTGCCAAATCAAAATTTATACAATTAAAAAAGTAATTAAGCTTTGGTATATATATGAATCACGTTCACATAAAAAGTATAAAAACCAATTCTTGTAAAATTAGATAACAACTCAGGTTCAGAACCACACCTTCCATAGATGTAGGTGTAGGTGCTAGAAGGTTGCAGTCCAGTCATGACAGCCGAATGGATGTAACCCGGGTTGTGCCACCCAAAATCTGCTGCTGGGCTAGGGAACCCAGGAACAACTATTGGAGAGTGTATAGTTAAGTAAGAAATTCACAAATCCAAATACAAGAAAGAGCAAATTAAATAAAAGAAATAATATGATTCTCATACCACACATTTCATCTCTTGTGAAAGTTGTTACAGTAGATTGTGCAGATTGGCCATTTCCATATCGTACCTGTTGTGGTGCTGTATCTCCACTAAGCCATGTCAACCTCATCTAACACACAAAAAGAAAGCACACATATAACAGGTCAGAAAAATATACCCATGAAACTTGATCATTGAAGAATATTAACTAAAATTTCAATAGGATTGTAATACGTTTTCTGTTAAAAAAATTATATTATTAATATATTTCAATTTATGCATTCGAGGCTTAGATTTTGGAAGAATTTCCTATTCATTAAAAAGAAAGAAATTCTAATTACAACTTTTAATCCCAGACTCTCGCCACAATAGCATTTATTTTCTATTCCGTCAATTCTGGAAAAATAACAATGACAACACTCTGTACCCATCTATTTCTGTATGTACCAGTACAACTGAATATATTTGTTACGTATTTTTTGTATCAGTACTGCAGAAACTGTATGCACCGCAGGTCCAGAGCACCACGTTATCAGCTGGCAGGTTACTGTACAAATTGGTAAATCTAGTTTTAAGTTGATGGTGCCCATGTCACTCTAGAATAAACTTAATTACTACAGGTTGGTACAATGAGTCAAGTCAAGAACCGCTTCAATTCATTGGTACAGTAGCAATGCAAATACGTCAGACAACATTCATTTGCTGATATTATCCAATGTAACATACCGCTGTGCCTGTGGAGTCGATACTTGAAATATGGCCATAAAGCGGTGATGAGGGATTTGCAAATGAAATAGGGCTGGATCTAGCGAGAACACATGGAGACGCATACCCACCGTCAAAGAGCACAAACTCGATGTCAGTACGAATGTTGATGACGTGGAAGGTGACTGAGCCGCTACATGTGTAAAGTAAACAAAAGTCTCCTAAACCTTTGTCTTTTTTGGGCTTCTTTTTGTCTTTGCCTTTGGTGTCACCTAAGAATTGCGAACATGTTTTTGTGCCACAACTAAGATAATTGGGATCATTGCTCACGTACTGTGCCTGTATTTAAGAGTTCATGTTTTAGGTTCCATAATATCAACAATATTTGTAAACAAAACTTAAATTTCGGACTTTCTGCCAACTGAAATTAGACGAGAAACTGCCAAAAAAATTCACAGATACAACTTTAAAAGCCAAAACTAAACTAGCAGAAGAGTATTTAATTTATGAGACATGTCTAGTTAATTAAGACCATAATTTGAATAAGTTTAGAAAATAAACCATGACTATATATGATGATGTAATACGCATTCTGCAAGTCTCACCTTGACAGGATAATGGCAAAGAAGAGGTAGGATGCTAGTATCCCCAGTTTGGATATAATTTGCGCCACTCAGAGGACAGCCATCAACACTGGATATATATGTATATAAAAAAATATTTTCCAAATGAGAACAGAGAACAACTATCAGCTAACCTCTTTACCAGAGTAGATAAATTACTTTATACCAGTAAAACAAATTTTATTTATTTTATGAGCATTAGATGAGGGTGAAAGCCCGCAAACTAGCCTAGTGACATAAATTGGGTTTTGAATCTACAACAACCCTCACAAGTGTGCTAGGTGTGTTACCTATATCAATGCGATATTGACAACTAAATGTGTCAATTCAGACATAAAAGTATTAACTGGATTATTTATAAGTATCATTCCAATCTACCCACTTTTCATAGGCATGGAAGTGTCAACGCAATTTATTTATGATAAGTATCATTATGTATCTTCAAAAAGTATCAATGCGTATCACTCACTTTATGTGTCAAAATGCAGTATCAGTAATGTATCAACCATTCATCCAATCTATATAGTGTCAAATTAGTTTTAACATGTATAATTGTTACAATAACTTGAGCTTCTTTGAGGTGATCGAAAGATCATCCAAACGTAAATATATAGCACAGATTCTAATATACATGCTACCTTGAGTCAGAAGGAGAGATCATGCCAATCCAGTGCGTTGGAGCTGGGAACAAAATGCCGCTCACTGTCACCGTCACGTATGCCTCATCTGGTAATGGAGATTTTACACTTACACTGATTGAAATGTCTGGGTCTTGAATCAGGCAATCAGTGAGTGACCTTCGGTTGATTAGCCTGAACTCTGAGACCTTTGTGTTGTTCATTAGATACTTGTGGTACACAGAATGCATGCTGGCGAAAGAGGAGAGGGAGGAGGAAATGAGGAGAAGAGAGAGGAGGTATGGCTTGAAGCAGTCCATTGAAGGTTATTATCACAGAGAGAAAGACAAAGGTACTGATTTGATTTGCATGATTGATGATCACTATTTATAGAATACATGCATGCATTTGCCAAATAGAAGATGAATAAAATATTGTATTTCTACGATCGAATTGTTTTTGCTGCATTGGGTTTTCATTAGGTGATTTAGTACAAGAAATAGGATATTCTTACTCTAGAAGGCAACATGTTGTTATATAATTATTAAAAACATATTATTTATGCTCTAAAATTTTGCCAATATTGAAGTGCACACATCTATAACAGTGTTGGTTTTCAGATCATGCACACAGTCAAAATATTGGAGTGCACACATCTATGACACTGTTGGTGTTCAGATCATGCTTTTTGCATCTTTGAGTCATTCGTCAAACATGATGTGAGCACAAATTTTCCTCCGAACTACCAACTAGTAAGCAGGAGGATATATATCACAGAGACCCAGACAAATTTACAAGACAAAAATTTAAATAAAAAAGAAGTCATAATGTAACTGCATGCTTTGATTCTGAAGAATTAAGAGAGAATGATACAGCACAATAGCACACCTGCACATACATAATTAGAAGAGAAAAACATGTACCTACGTTATAATCTCTCGCTGGTTTGTCTGGAAACAATAGGGGTCTGTTTGGCAACTCAAAATTTTGCTAGAATACCAGAATAATAATCTATTCCAACAAATAGAGAGTGCCAAACATGAAATAAAAAATGGAATAGGAATAAAAGTGGCTATTCTCGTATACCAGGAATAGACTGTTTCGTCTGCTCGAAAATGAAATATGTTTCTAATTTTACCCTCGTCGAACAATTTTTTTATCTTTCTTTGTTCTTTCTCTCTCACAACTCCCGCGCGTACTCTTTACTTCCATTCTCGTCCTCTTCAATTTCATCTCATCGGAGATCTCGAGAAGACGACTCGTAAAAAATCAAGCATAAAATAGAGCTCTTCTCATCCCGCTGGTTCGTTTGACATCCAACAGGAGCACATCCCATCCCGTTCGAGCAAACCCTATTTCAAGAAAAACTTATTTGAAGCTTCGGACTTATCAGGGAACAAAGGAGGGACAATGATTGCATCTTTTGAAGTTTCGTAGTTAAATCGAGTGCTTGAAGTAAGTTTTCCCTTAATATGAACTAATTAGTGGAGTTATGTAGGAAAGTACATGCTCAATTACATTAACGACTGCCTTAATTGTCTTATGGTTACAACTGATGTGTGCTGGCATTCTTCAAACTGCAAACTTTTTTGTGCATTTATGCAACTACATTAACGGACAATCCAACTATTAGCATCACTAATTTGTGATCAATTCTTGTAAAATTTGCTATCTTAAATTTGGGGTTCTTTAATAAAAACACATTTTGCAACTCAGGTTCTCGTCTATAAGACAAATTGGAATATCATTTGTCAATTTATTAGCAACATTTTTTTATTTTTTTGTATCAAGTTACTACCATGTAGTATGTACCAGGCTACCAGCCTATTACTTGTATCACAACACCTCAGGTGGATCAGATCCTTGAATAATATGAATGAGTTTCAAATTATACTTCTATTAATTTTTTTTGTCTAGGCATCAAGTTATCATATAACCATCAATGGAATTGATTTAATTATTCTTTAGTTTTGTATGTTTTTTTCTGAATCAACATAAATAATTAGTATACAATGAAATGACCAAAATAATTGAGGTGAATTGAAAACCACAATTTAACATGCATGCACTTTTTCTGATAGCTACTATAATTATTCTGTCAAATTCAGTGCTGATTGATAACACTATCATTGTTAAAACTTGTTTGATGTTGCTTACTGACTTCACTGGACTATATTAAATAATTTCTATGCAATAGAAATACATTAAGCTGTAGGACAGATAGTGGTATGAATTTGTATTTAGATGCATTATTAGGAATGATTTCATTTGTGACAATTCAACTCAATGTTCAAGCTAGTTTTGTCATCATCATGATCTCTTATTTATCTTGAAACATTAATTGATAGATAATTGAGTTGCTGGTAGGGGTTGGAACCTGGTTGTATGGACTTGGTTGTTGTTCTGATAACAAACTTTACAATGATTTATACTAGCAAAGTGTTAGGCCATTTATTGTGTTATTTGTATGTTCCGTTGAGGTTTTGTCGAGCCAGACTTTGGTTAGAACTGCATAATTTTATCTTTTTTTTCAATTGGATACCCATTAAACCTCTTTAAACTAATAGACAATTTTATTTACAGACATCAATGCAACAACCCTCATGCTTTCGACAAAGAAAAGACATTTCTATTTCTAGCTCGCAGCAACTCTCCGAAGAAGCTCTTTGTGATTAATTATTGTAAATACAAGCTTAAACTGTGTATGCTAAAAAAATGATGTAAAGTAATGAGAACAAAGACCCTGTCAGTCTTGTACCACTATTTGGGATACTATTGTGGTTACAATTAATCGGGATGATTAAGGATTTACTGGTATGGGTACTGTTATGCTTGATATTTCTCTGGTTTAATGGTATTCTATTGATATCAGAATTGTTATGGGTTGAGCTGAAAATACTGGTATGGAAGAAATTAGATGCAATTTTTAAATGTAAAGAGTACATGATTTCTATTTTGAGATTGAGGTTTCTTCAATTTCTACTTTTTTATTTTTAGGATAAAGTTTTCCAAAGCACTTGCAGTGTGGAAGCAAATGGTTTGAAATTAATGTCAGTAGATGGATTTTCCACTAAAAGAAGTATGATTAAATTATTGTGCAGTGTATCAGCATTTAATTTTGATTTTGTTGTCTATTATATATCTATACATGACCAAGCAATAAAATAAATAAATAAACAAAAAATGTCTCTTTTAAAACAAACCCACTCAGCTCAGCTCAGAAACAATCATAATCGATCGATTGTTGCCAAGTATCGGTACAAACCTTAAAAAAATGCAAGTATCAGTACAAACCTTTTTCAAAACAAAAAAAAAAAAGAAAAAAAAAGGAAAGCATTAATGATAGAAACAGATAAAAAACTTCTTGCCAAGTAGATTATATGAGGGTATTAATGATAGAAAAAAAGGAAAGCATTAATGATAGAAACAGATAAAAAAATGCCAAGCATTAATTGTAAATATATGAGGGTATTTTGGACATTTCGTTATAACTATGTTTTAATACATTTGTTATTTCAACTAACTTCTTGCCAAACAATGTTTTTCACTCTTTCGAATAATCAAGAATATTTTCTTCTACCACTATTTCAAAATCACACTATTATATTTTTACTACTCTTCTAATGCTTTTTTTTTATTTGCCAAACGGATCCTAGGAGTATAAGGTGCTCTTGGGATCTTTAAAGGGAAGTTCAGTAGTTGGAACTGAAAGCCGCGAGTTAATTAATGGGGAATGGGAACAGTTACTAATAACATCGGAACAACGAGCGAAGAAGATGGAAAGCCGCGACAGACCCGTTTTATTTTGATATAAAAATGACAAGTCAATAAAAAAACATTCAATTTTTGATATGGATCTTCTGTTGCAGCATAGATAAATACTCGTGTAGCACGTGACAAAGGAACATTCTGATAAGTGGTTTCCAACCCTGATTATTTATGTCATTTCGGTAAGTGGTAAGTACTAACTTAGGTCCGTTTGTCAAAACAAAAAATAGCGACACAAGAGCGTAATTTAGAATAGTAAAAGTATAATAGTGTGATTTTGAAAGTGACAGAAGTGTGATATTTATGACTATTTGAAAGAACAAAATTGTTGTTTGAAAAGTGTTAAATTAAAATAATAGAAATGTTGATAATTTTGATAATAATTTTATCATTATTATATGATATCATCATTATTATTATTTTAATATTACTATTTTATCATCGATATTATTGTCATTATCATTATCATTATCATTATCATCAATATTGTAATTTTAATAATAAAGATAAATTAATAATATTGATAATAAAAAAAGTATTACTGAAAATATTGTCAATTACAAATATAATACAACATAATCAAATAATAATGAGAATTATAATAATAATAATAACAATAAAATTCTAATAATCTGAATTATTTTAAAATAATAAAATAATAATAATTATTAGTAATTATTAATATTATTTTAACAATATAATATATAATAATAATATGCATTATTTTAAAATAAAATAAAATAATTAATATTAAATATTAATGTTGAATAATAAGGATAATCTAATAATATTAACATAATAATGAAGTGGCAAAAACTTGGGTACATCAAAAGATAGGTACACTAGGTACTCTAACACTTCTGGGCTATTCAATTCATCGAGATTGGTGAAAAGTGATTCCTTGAGAAACGCAAAAAAGTTAAAGTAGATCACTTTTCACCAATCTCGATGAATTGAACGGCACAGATGGACTAGAGTATCCAGTATACCCATCTTTTGGAGTACCCAAGTTTTTGCCTAATGAATTATATATAATGTACAAAAATATTGCTAATTGCATTGCAAATTTCGTTGCTAATCTTTTCCGTCACGCGTCATGGGTCAAGTGTCAGGAGTCTTGCGTCATGCGTGAAGTGTCAGAAGTGCTTCTTCATGCGTCAAGTGTCAGGAGTTTTGCGTCACGCATCATGTGTCATGCGTCATGCGTCATGCTTCATGCGTCATGGGTCAAGTGTCAGGAGTCTTGCGTCATGCGTCAAGTGTCAGGAATCATGCGTCATGCGTTATGCTTCATGCGTCATGCGTTATGCTTCATGCATCATTCTTCATGCTTCATGCGTCATGGGTCAAGTGTCGGGAGTCTTGCGTCCTGTGTCAAGTGTCAGGAGTCTTGCATCATGCGTCAAGTGTCAAGAGTCTTGCGTTTTGCGTCATGCGGCATGTGGCAGCGGAGCGGCGGAGCAATGTCACGCGTCATGCTTCATGCGTCATAAGTCAAGTGTCAAGAGTCTTGTGTCATGCGTCAAGTGTCAGGAGTCTTGCGTCTTGCGTCTTGCGTCTTGCGTCATGTGTCATGTGTCATGTGGCAGCGGAGCGGCGGAGCAACGTCAGGCGTCATGTATCATACGTCATGCGTCACGCGTCATGGGTCATGCGTCATGCATCATTTTTCATGCTTCATGCGTCAAGCTTCTTGCTTCATGCATCATGGGTCAAGTTTCAGAAGTCGTGCGTCATGCGTCATGCGTCATGCTTCATGCATCATGGGCCAAGTGTCGAGAGTCTTGCGTCATACGTCATGCGTCAAGTGTTAGGAGTCTTGCATCATGCGTCAAGTGTTAGGAGTCTTGCGTCATTCGGCAGGTGGCAGTAGAGCGGCAGAGCAACGTTAGGCGTCATATGTCACACGTCACGCATCATGCGTCATGCGTCATGCTTCATGCGTCATGGGTCAATTGTCAGGAGTCTTGCTTCATGCGTCATGGGTTAAGTGTCAGGCGTCTTGCGGGTTGCGTCAATTGTCAGGAGTCTTGCGTCATGCGTCAAGTGTCAGGAGTCTTGCGTCTTGCATCGTGCGTCATGTGGCAATAGAGCGGCGGAGCAACGTCATGCGTCAAGTTTCATGAGTCACGCTCATGCGTCATGCGTCATGCGTCATGCTTCATGCTTCATGCGTCATGCGTCATGCTTCATGCGTCATGGATCAAGCGTCAGGAGTCTTGCGTCATGCGTCAAGTGTCAGGAGTATTGCGTCATGCGTCAAGTGTCAGGAGTCGTGCGTCTTGCGTCAAGTGTTAGGTGTCTTGTGTCTTGCTTCATGTGTCAGCAAAGCGGCGGAGCAACGTCGTGCGTCAAGTGTCAGGAGTCGTGCGTCTTGCGTCAAGTGTTAGGTGTCTTGTGTCTTGCTTCATGTGTCATGCTTCATGCGTCATGCGTCAAGTGTCAGGAGTCTTGCGTCATGCGTCAAGTGTCAGGAGTCTTGTGTCGTGCATCATGTGGCAGCAGAGTGGCGGAGCAAAGTCAGGCGTCAAGTGTAATGGGTCATGCGTCATGTATCATGCTTCATGCGTCATGGGCCAAGTGTCAGGAATCGTGCGTCATGCGTCAAGTGTCAGGGTCCTACGTCATGTATCAATTGCCAGGCGTCATGCGTCACGCGTCACACGTCATGTGTCACACGTCACGCGTCATGTTTCTTGCGTCATGTGTCTTGCGTCATGAGTCATGCTTCATGCGTTTTGGGTCAAGTGTCAGGAGTCTTGCGTCATGTGTCATGCATCATGAATCATGGGTGTTGCTTCATGCATCATCCTTCATGTGTCATGCGTCATGCGTCATGCGTCATGCTTCATGCATCATGGGTCAAGTGTTAGGAGTCTTGCATCATGCGTCAATTGTTAGGAGTCTTGCGTCATGCGTCATGCGTCATGCGTCATGCGTCACGAACTTCAGTATCAAAAGTTTTTATACCGGACATTATAGAAAATTCGCTATAAAAACCCTCTTTTAAACTAGATTCCATACAAATGCCGCTATTAAAGGTTAACCTTTAATAGAGGAGGCTTGAAGGGTCCGCTATTAAAGGTTAATCTTTAATAGCAGTCGCTTCATGGGTCCGCTATAAAAAGTGTCCCACGAATTGCACTTATACTTTCTAATCTGCAACATCCATTCTAATCGATCCAACGTTCAAAAAAACACTCAGAAAAATCTCACAGATTCATCTCTCTTTCTCTTTATTTCAGTCATCTTTCTTATATATCACTCTTCACCTCTTATTTTCTCTATATCTCTGAACCTCCAAATATACAAACACAAAAGATCAAATCTAAAATTCAATTCAATTTGTTTTTCTAAATCCCTATCTCCCTAATTTTTTTTAAGAATTAAACTATTTTTCATTCTTTTCGTTTTCTTGAATTTTTTTAGTTCAATTAGTTTTAAAGTTTTGAGAATTCATTAACATAAATTAATTATTTTTTTAAGAATTAAACTATTTTTTTTAAGAATTAAACTAAATTATTAAGAAGTTTTCAACTTTATTTTAATTAATTTGAAATTCAAATTCAAACAGCTATTAAAAATTTGTTAAGAAGTGCAAATTAAAATTGTTCAAGAATTAAAATAGTATAAAGAACAAGAAAATTGTTCAAGAAATTCAAATTCAAACAACACTGAACAACTATTAGATTTTTTTTAATTTTCGCTATCTTTAAAAGTGGACCCAATTCAAGCACCACTATTAAAGATGGTCTTTAATAGCGAACCTAGAGAGAGCCCCGCTATAAAAGATGTGTTTTATAGCAGAATCTCTGTCAGCTTCGCTATAAAGACCTCCTTTATAGCGGACCCTCTGTCATCCGTGTTATAAAAGATATATTTAAAAGCAGCATTTACATGTAGTCTAGTTTAATAGCTCCCCTTTTAATAGCAGACCATACGAACTTTTAATAGCCCCGCAACAATACCGGACCAAAGTTCGCTTTTAAAGGTCAGTTTTGTTCGTTATTAAAGGTCAATTTTGTAATAGTGAAAACTGATAACCTCCAATTTTACGAATTGGTTTGGATAAAGAAATACGATTGGTAAATACCCGGGTTGCATATTCAAACAACCATTTTTATTTATGATCAGTGACGTGCATATATTATGTAAAGTTTACAGAAAATTTTCTTAGAGGGACACATAACAAAATGTTTCAACAGTGAAAAATATATAATTTCACAAATACTTAGATCCAATAGAAATCATTTATATGTATATATATATACTAGTAATCGTACCCATGCCAAGCAACGGGAGATATTATGAACAAAAAAATCATTTAACTTGCATGTTACTCAAATACTATTTCTGCGTTTATCACATTTTTGTGAATTATTCGACATATATTCAATATTATGTGTTTAAGTCATTTAGTTACATTAACAATATTTGTTTGGAGAAGTACTTTTACAATTTTCCGCGCGTATTTGTCTTTAAACTACGTAACAATATAACATATACATGCACTGCACAACAATTTTATTTAGATGATGATTCTCTAAGTATCACCGATGTGTTGTCGACATAAATATAAGAATAAAAACTGATTCAAACAACTTACAAAATAACACAACAGTAAAATCCTAAAAAAACAAATAAAGTGTCACAATCAGAATTAAGTGTTTGACTATATTTGAACACATAATTCAGATCTTAACTTCGAAAAAGAACATCTATGTTTGTATTAACTACACTTTGAACAAAATAATTGTAATGAAAGGAACATCCTCTAAAATTGTAATTAAATGTATCTCATCAAAGTGCATGGACATTTGACTTCAATTAAGTCCAAGAACATTTGAGATTCAAAAAGTAACTTAAATGACATATTGCTGATAAAAATAGTTACAAATTTAATTCGGTAATCATATAAATAAGTTTTTAGACTTTAAATGTTTGTAAGCCAAATATTTAAAGCTAATATAATATTGAAACAAATATATATGCCGTAAGAATCTAATAAGCCAGCGAATTTCTTAATTATCTGAAAGTTTTCTAACTGTAGCATGCTTAATTACAAGCCTAAAAAAGGTAATTAAGAAGGATAAAAGTGGATATACAAGAAAAAAATTCATCTGGCTTTCAAATTTGAAATTTTAGCCCTAAAACCACCAATTTCAGATTTTTTTTCAATCTAGCTAATGTGTAAACAAATTACTTTTCTTTACTATTACAGGTTGAACTTTCAAGTTCTGAAAAAGAATTTCCAATATTTAATTTTCTTTCGAATTTTCCTATTTTCTTAAGCAGGCCGGATCTAACATGAAACAAAAATATACAAATATAGTGCATCAAATTCAAAAATAAGAAAAATAAAAATAAAGCACACCTGTACGAGAATCTTTTTTGGAGTTGCTATTGGAAAATTCCAAGAACTAAGTTTAAATCCTGCATGAAACAACTTCAAAATTAAAATAATAATAATAAGAATAATACAATAAAAAATTAGCTTCAATGCTCCATGAAAACAATTAGCTTAAATGTTCCATGAGTATATTACCAATAACCATGGTAATTCAGTAACGAAAAAGTAACTTAAATGAAAAATAATAAAAACTAACATTATTAGTTTAACTCGAATAAGATGTATGACATGCTTCTAGTTCTAATGCAGATCTCTTGTCACCACTGAAACACATATAAATTTGATGCAATTATATAATCGGTGGTAACTAGCAAAGTCAAAATACATTAAGAAAAAAAGTTCAAACAAATTTCAACAAGAACGTTTCAATCTATATAAAAAAGGAATACAATTGATAGATTGTAATTTTTAAATTCAATTAGATATAATTAGATTAAAAATATTGAGAAGTATAAAATATTGACAAAAAATTTCAGAGCAAAATATTTATAGTAATGCAATAAATTCGATATAATCCTATTTAAAAAATATCCAATTTATTTGACAAAAATCATTTAAAAACAAATCATACAAGTAGTATGTATTTTTATTTTTTTTATAAGAAAAACGAGGACTTTAAATAAATATTCATCTATAGTGAAGGAAATCAAAATCAAAATCATAAGCAACACAAAATAAAAATGAAACTCACCACATGAGACTCAAAAAACTTTTTTAAGTTGTGTCGAAATGTTGATTGTATGGTGAGATGATTTTAAATTCTCCAGTGATTGGACTTTCCATAAAAAAAGAGGAAATTAACCATCTGTGTCAATAAAAAGATTTGCTTCTAATATATGCACATGGAGTATTTAATATATGAAAAGATTTGTTTCTAAAATAACCATATGTATCAATGAAAATATTATTCTCTATTAAATAAGAAAAACATTTTTCTATTAAATAAAATATATCACAGAAAGTAAAAAAAATTTCATCATACGAAGGATCACATACTAAATTTATTTATTGATTTTACCTTTGTAAATCTAGCATGCATCTACCGGCAATAAATAAAAAAAATCAAGCATGCATATCTACGCATGTTTTCTTCATATTTCTGATGGGAGCATTCACCATTGAATTAATTAGTGGGCTAAGAGCAACTTCCATTTTATGAACATTAAGCTTGAAATTTTTTGTCTGACAGCTAGAGTCCACTTTTCGCAAAAAAGAATTAAGCTCAGAACGATTGATTAAGAAATAAAAGATGCGTTTGAAATGTGAGCAATATTTATCTGGTCAACTATTCGACCAAAAGTTGACGTAGCCTTCAAATACCCGAAATTTCATATAGAAGGAAAAAGTTAATTTGATGTAGCAAATATGGATGGATGCGCACATCTTTCTCCTCCATATTATGGTTCAAAACTTTATCATAGTCTCTGATGATGCAACTTAAATTGAGAGGGGTACTTTTGTCCACAGAGAAAAGTAAGACCAAAGATCAAATGGACTCATCAATTGCTTAGATGTTTTATTATATAGTATAGAACTAACACATCCTTCAAATATCCGAAATTTCATATAGAAGGAAAAAGTTAATTTGATTTAGCAAATATGATTTAGCTCCAAAAATTAATTTGGATGAATGCGCATATCTTTCTCCTCCGTATTGAAAAAAAATGGTTCAAAACTTTCCCATAGTCTCTGATGATGCAACTTAAATTGAGAGGGGTACTTTTGTCCATAGAGAAAACTAAGACCAAAGACCAAATTGACGCACCATTGCTTAGATGCTTTATTTTATAGTATAGATATATAGCAAATACTTTAGACTTGTATCTCGCATTTCAAAGTGCAAATGGTCAGTCCAAACGGTTGAAAATATTGTTCATAATAAAATCTACTTGGTAACCGAATTTTTCATTTTTTTGAAATTATTTTACTATTTTTATCAGATGGATAGAAAAATTCTTTAATCTAACGATTTACAGACCTTCAATTTAATGAACTTTCTACTTATTCGATAAAATGGCAAAAAAATGAAAAATGTTCTCCAAGTAGATTTTAGTATGGACAACATTTGCAATGATTTGAATCGGTCATTTGCACTTTGAAACGCGAGATGTAATTCTAAAGTATATGTTTTTTGTACTTTATAAAGTATTTTAGCATAACTCATATAAATTGATAACAATGTGATAGATTATATTAATTTAAATAAATAAAGTTAATATTAAAATTCTAAATTCTTAAAATTCTTAAATTTAATTCAACAACATTAAACTTATTACAAGTATGTTGGTATAATATATTTTATTTCAGCACTTAAAATGGTACAAAAACAAAAAAGTGAAATAACAAACATGTTGTGTATTATAAAAATGCAATTAACTAACTACATCAAGAAAAATCATGAAATTTCTACAAATTAAAAATCCATAAAACACAAATGTTTTTATGTATTATAGTATAAAATGTAAGAATATTCTGACAATTTCATGTTTTAAATTAAGCATTATATGAGAAATTAACAAAAAGGCGATATATTACCAATGAACACATAGTTTTGAGGAATGTTTGTTCAAATTGAAGATTCAAAAGACAACTTATCACAAACAAAATTAAAAATTTAGAGATATCTGTTCAAATTCAAAAGAAAATTTACTCCTTCCGTTATATTAGCCCATTATAGAATAAACAAATAGACCAATTACACTCTTCAGCCCACTATATTACGGCCCAACATTTGCTTCTTTGTAGAGCTGACAACGTAGAGAAGAAAGATAATGTGAAAACATAGAGAGGTTTAAGAATTAAAGAGCAGAAGATGTGTTCAATGTGAACAAACAAATCAAGTTAAAATTCACAATGAGAGATACGAACAGTACACACAAAAGAAGAAGAAAAAATCACTTCTTAAAGATTTTTGTGCAGTGAAATTTATGGAGCATTCACATCGAAATGAATTAAAACAATCACAGCAATGCCAATAGGAAGTATTTAGCTCATTCCGGTTGTAAGCATATAAAGACTACCAAGAATAAAAGGCTTTAGCTTTCTTTTGCTAATTCTCTAACGGCTGACAATCAGGGGCGGATTTATTCAGGCCCAGGGTGGGTCAGCTGACCCACCCTGGATTTTACAAAACTGTATAAAATGGTACTAGATTATTAATCTTGACCCACTCTGATTTCAATTTCTGAACCACCCTGAACTGATGGGCCTCAAAACTGGGCTTGAGTTGTAATAGAAAATAGAAAAAGTAAAGGGGAAACAAATTGGGCCGCGAAATCTCTTCACTTCTCACAATTTCGTCGCCAGAGAGTTAGAGGGAAAAAAATCCATCCGTGATCCATCCATCCGAATATCCGATACAGCGATACTGCTGCTTCGCTTCTCACAATTTCACCGACGCCAAGCAGAAAAGAAAAGAGCTAGGGTTTCAGTCGCCGGTTCGCCACCTCCCGACCTCCGTCACTCTGTGCCTCGACGCCTCGTCAGTCCGTCGCCGCGTCGCGGCCCCTCGCCTTCCGCCTTGCAGTGGACCGTGGTCCGTGGTCAGTCCGTCGCGGCCCCTCGTCAGTCTGCCTAGCGCCTGCGACCTGTGCCTGTTGCTGTGGCCCCGTTCTGGTCTGAGTGCCACTGTGCCAGCAACACTGCCAGTGTGCCAGCAACACTGCCAGCGACCCAGCGTGCCACTGTGCCAGCAACAGCCAGCGTGCCAGCAACACTGCAACAGTGAGGTACATTTGTTTGATTTGGTTAATTAACTCAGGCAGATAACTCAATGTGAATGTGTGATACTGTTGTTTGATTTGGTTAATTAGGATAATAGGGCAATAGGCTAACAGAGGGTACGGTTCAGAGTCAGATATTTATTTTCTGACTAGTGTAATCCTTAATAGTGTGATACTTGTTTGATTTGGTTAATTAGAGTAATTAGGTTAGTGTGATATTATTGTTTGATTTGATTAACACTTAACAGACAGTGAGGTCAATGTCATAATAGTAGTCACTAGTCAGAGAGTTAGAGGTCACTGTTGTCTGTTGATTGTTTATTTTTCTCACTCAATATCTCAATCTGCTCTGTTTATTTCCTTTCAGGTTGTAACGTGTAAGAATAAAGAATGCAACGCTTTTTTCAAAAGATATCAAAACCTCGTGATGATTCATCTTCAGGTTCTAATCCTTCTCATGAGTTTAATAGTTTCGAACAAGATCCTCCTTCGGATCCTGCTCTAAGACCACCGATATCTAGTTATAATCCAAATGATCGTGATCGTATACGTCGCTTTTACCTAAGAAATGGTCCATGTCAACCTTACAACCATGATTTTCCCCAAACCAATTTTAGTAGAGCGATGAGGAGGTTTAACACTGCTTGGTTTGATAAGTACAAAACCTGGATGGAATATAGCATAAGTAAGGATGCGGTATTTTGCCTTCCTTGTTATTTGTTTAGATTGGAAAATCTTGGATCAGGTGGAGGGTCCAAATTCGTAGTAGAGGGGTTTACAAAATGGAATAGGGCTATAAGCTCATTTGAAGAACATGTGGGTGCTTCAAATTCACAGCACAATGAAGCTGAAAGAAATTGTGCCGCTTTGATGAATGAAAGACAAAGTATTCAAGCCGTGGTAGAGAGGCAAAGTATTAGACAAGAGTTGGAATATCGAAAACGACTAGAGGCAACTATATCCGTAGCTCGACTTATTTTGAAGCAAGGTTTGGCATTTCGTGGGCATGATGAGTCTGAAAGCTCTAACAATAAAGGAAATTTTCTTGAGTTTTTGAGATGGTTGGGAGATCATAACAAAGAGATAGATGCTGTTATTCTTAAGAATGCTCCTAAAAACCTAAAGTTGGTTGCACTAGATATCCAAAAGGATATTGCAAACGCTTGTGCAGAAGAGACGACTCTAAAGATAATGAAGGAACTTGGAGATGAATTATTTTCTGTCTTGGTTGATGAGGCGAGAGATGTATCAACCAAAGAGCAAATGGCGATTGTGATTCGGTATGTGAACAAACAAGGCTGTGTTGTCGAGCGATTTCTAGGTAAGAATATCTCAAATTATACTATCTTGAATAAATAAGCTTATTTTGCAATTTCATAATATGTAGAATGATACTATTTTGTAAAATTTTAGGTATTGTTCATGTTTATGAAACTACGGCAATTAGTTTGAAGATGGCACTTGAGGATTTATTCGGCAAGCATGGTCTATCCTTTTCTAGGTACGAATGTAAAATGATACTATTATGATACTTTTGAAATGTAAAATGATACTATTATGTTTTTTTTAATATGTAAATGACTTGAGTATATTTTTTAAACTCTAGATTGCGTGGTCAAGGTTATGACGGAGCTAGTAATATGAGTGGGGAGTTCAATGGTCTCAAAGCATTGATTTTGAATGAAAATAATTCGGCCTACTACGTGCATTGTTTTGCTCATCAGTTGCAGTTAACTCTTGTTGCAGTAGCTAGTGAACATCACGAAGTTATGTTATTTTTTAACATGGTTGAAAGTATTCTCGTAGTTGCTGGTGGATCGACTAAGAGACGTGATCAATTACGTGAGAAGCGAAGAAGTGAAATTGTGGAAGCTCTTTCAAATGGAGAAATTGTAGTTGGACGAGGTTTGAACCAAGAAACAAGTATTGCACGTGCCGGTTTTACTCGTTGGAGTTCTCATTTAGCCACCTTAAATAGTATGGTTATACTATTTTCAGCCACATTAGATGTACTTGAGGAAATAAAAAATGAAGGGGGAACAAAATTGCAAAGAGCACAAGCGCATGGATTTCAAAGAGCTATGCAAAGGTTTGAGTTTGTATTTTTGTTGCATCTCATGAGAAAATCATTACTCATCACGCATGATCTTTCACAAATCTTGCAAAAAAAAAATCAAGATATAGTGAATGCTATGCGCTTAGTGAAAAGCGCTAAAACTCGGTTGCAAAATATGTGAGATAGTGGTTGGGATGAATTACTTAAAGATGTATGTGAGTTTTGTGAGAAACATAAGATTCAAGTTCTAAATATGGAGGATTTGTATTGTGATAATCCACGACGCCCAACAGACGTAACCAATTTGCATTATTATCGTGTTAATTTGTTTTACACGGTTATTGATATGGAATTGAAAGAGCTTAATGACAGATTCACGGAAATGAATAGTGAACTTCTCATTTGTATGTCTTGTTTGGATCCGAAGAATTGTTTTTCATCTTTTGACAAAGATAAGTTGGTTCAATTGGCTCAATTTTATCCCACTGATTTTAGTGAATTCGAGCTTCCAATTTTAACGAGTCAATTGGAGAACTATTATATGGATGTGCAAGATGATAGAGGCTTTTTAGAGGTAAATAACTTGGGTGAATTTTCTCAAAAGATGGTGGAAACGAATAGGCATAATGTTTATCCCTTGGTTTATAAGTTGGTGAAATTGAGTTTGATATTGCCGGTGGCTATCGCTAGTGTTGAACGAGTATTTTCGGCTATGAATTTGGTGAAAACCGAATTGAGAAGTAAAATGGGAGATAAATGGATGAACGATTGTTTGGTTACTTTCATTGAGAGAGATTTTTTTATTAGTGTCGACATGGAAAGAATTATGCAAAGGTTCCAAAATATGAAGTCTCGTAGAGGAAAACTTTCTTCATTGGCTTGATTTTATATTATTGTGTTTTGTGTTAGTTTTTTATGTAAAATGAGGAAAACTATCTTCATTGACTCGATTATGAAATTATCTATTATTTAACTTGTTATTTTAATAGTTTTTTATTATGTATGTTCAAATTTTTTTTATGATTTTATTTGATATCGATGAGCTAATGAGTTTGAATCTGATAAAATTTTATAATTCGATTATCGACCCACCCTGAAAAAAATTCTGCATCCGCCACTGCCGACAATTGAAAGAAATCAAATAACAAGAATACTGGTGCAGCCACTGGTTCAGCATATTTCAATCAAACAAAAATATCTCCGTAACTAGGGCTGTAAACGAATCGAACTCGAACGAACTAGTTTGTATAAAACTTGGCAGCTAGTGTCACTACCACCTGACAAGAAGGCTGTAGGATGCAAATGGGTCTTCACTGTGAAGCAAAACCCAGAAGGACGAGTTGAGCGCTACAAGGCCCGGTTGGTGGCGAAGGGGTATAGTCAGACCTATGGTATTGATTATGATGAGACATTCGGACCAGTGGCAAAGATGAGCACAGTCAGGACCTTGGTCTCTTTAGTTGCAAATGAGGGATGAAAACTGCACCAACTCGATGTGAAGAATGCATTTCTTCATTGCGATTTATTGGAGGAAGTGTACATGGAGATTCCCCCAGGCTTTGGCACGAATCAGACAGTTGGTAAGGTCTGCAGACTCAAGAAGTTCTTATATGGTCTGAAGCAATCTCCTCGAGCTTGGTTTGACAGGTTCAGAAAGGCTATGATTGGCATGGGATATCAACAGATCAATGCCGACCATACAGTATTTTACAGACGAGATGGAGCCCATACCACGATGCTTGCAATGTATGTGGATGACATGATCATTACCGGTAATGATGAGGATGAGATTGCGAGGCTGAAGGTAAGACTAGGAACGGAGTTTGAAGTAAAGGACCTAGGGCAATTAAGATATTTCCTTGGGATTGAGGTGGCTCATGGGCCAAAGGGAATTGTTCTGTTCCAAAGGAAGTATGTGCTAGACTTGCTCAAGGAGACTGGTATGTTGGGTTGCAAGCCTGCAAATGCGCCCATTGATCAGAAATCAAAGTTGAATGCGGAGGCAGGTGAGCCGGTTGATAGGGAGAGGTACCAAAGATTGGTGGGCAGATTGATATATCTGAGCCATACTCGTCCAGACATATCCTTTGCTATGAGCGTGGTGAGCCGCTACATGCATGATCCTAGGAAGGATCACATAGACGCAGTGTACCAAATTCTGAGGTACCTGAAAAGTGCACCAGGAAAGGGGTTGATCTTCCGAAAGAATGGGCACCTGAATATTGAGGGCTATTGTGATTCAGATTGGGCCAGCTGTGCAGATGACAAGAAGTCTACGTCTGGTTATTGCATGTTCGTAGGAGGGAACCTGGTCTCTTGGAAAAGTAAGAAACAGTCGGTGGTCGCTCGTTCCACAGCCGAAGCAGAATATCGAGCCATGGCCCTCAGTGTTGCAGAGATGATCTGGTTGAGGTCTATGTTGGTGGAGCTCAAGATGGACCAAGGGGCTCAAATGAAGTTATGGTGTGACAATAAGTCGGCGATCAGCATTGCAAATAACCATGTGCAGCATGACAGAACCAAGCACGTGGAGATCGATCGGTTCTTCATCAAAGAAAATTTAAACAGTGGACTACTAGGGTTGGGACATGTAACCACTAAGGAGCAGGTGGCCGATTGTCTCACCAAGGGACTTAGTTCGCTAGACATAGTTAGACTGTGTGACAAGATGGGCTTAGTTGATATCTTCCGCCCATCTTGAGGGGGAGTGTTGGTGTTATTTGTAGGTTTACAGGGGCCTATATGTTAATAGGTCATTATGTAAGAGTTTAGGGGGTTATCCGTAAGTCTTGTAAGATGTAAACTCTATAAATGCCCAAGGGCTCTATGCTAATAAAATCATCTTTTTGGCTCAAAACAAGTTGATTATATGCCTCTTGATGATTATTACTCTTTATTTCTCTTTATCCCTTGTTCTCAATTGGAAAATCTTATGAATTGTGCATTATTTGCAAATTTTATTTCATTTAGGGGGAGTAATATAAAATTGCTTGACTTGTATGAATATATATTTGCTAAATTCAGGAGGAGTTTGTTTGTATGAGTCTTTTGTCATTATTTGAAAAAAGAGGGAGAAATGAAGATGTGCATTATTTGATATGCACATCTTACATAGGTTTTGCAAATTGCCAAAATGGAGAGTTTGTTGGATTAAACTCATCTCTTGTTTAACAATTTGCAAAACAATTAAAGTACTAATCTTGCACATGAGTTTTGGTGAAGTTGTAGATTAAAACATGTACATACCAATGTCAAACATGTCCTGGACAAGTCAAGACATGCTTAAGTCATCAAGGGAAGGCTTCAATGTGCAATACAGAGCACAACGTTACCATAACGCTTCAAGACTCATTATAACGAGTCACTAAAGTATTATAATAGGTGCCCAAGGCGTCATAACGCCTCAGGAGGAGAGAGAAGCTACAAGAGCTAGAATTTTCCGAAACCACTGTTATTTTAACGCTTCAGGAAGACGTTACAACGAGTCATCACTCGTTATAATGAGTGAGCAAAGAGTTATAACAGATTCCTTGCCCAAGGCGTTATGGAAGAGTTGTAACACCATGAAAAGTTTTGACTGATCCAAGATCCCAAGAAGTGCTCAATCTATATAAAAGATGCAGTAACGAACCAGCAAACCATCAAACCATTCCTACAAGCTTCCCAGCATCAAATTGAGCACAGAAAAGAGCCTAATTCAAGTCTCCTCCAGCTACCTAACCTAAAGAGCAATTAGGATAACTACTATTCTCTTATTGTCTATTCGAGAACAAACCCTTAGCTAGTTTTAGCCTTTGGTGCATCACATTTGTGTTGTCAAGTGGTGCATCTCTGTCCTTGATTGTGTTGCCAATCAGACCTTTTTACCGTGTATTGTGGTGTTGTCTCGTATATTGGTCTAGGAGAAGAAGATTGACTTGCTTGTGTAAAAGAAGTCAAAGATCAGCTCCGCACTTTGTAAAAAACACTCGTTTATAGTGAAATCGGCCCGAAAAGAAGATTTTATTTCGGGAGACCCGTGGATGTAGGCCTAAGTTAATTTGATAGGCCAAACCACGTTACATATCGTGTTCTCTTGTTCTCGATTGCTCTCTCTTCACTCTCTCTCTCTCTCTTTATTACTTTGCTCTTAGATTTGTGATTTGCTCAATTAGTTCTTGAAATTGTTTGCTTTATTACTTGACTAGGTGATTAAAATCTAAAAGCTTTAACTTGAATTGAAAATGCTTCCGCCTATAGAATTGACCTTAATCTTGCGCTTTAAGCCCCAACCCTAATTCTGACAACGTTTTCACTAGTATAAAAGGTGTTGGGTCTTCAAGCATTACCAGCAATCAAATTATAGGACACATGTGATGTGATTAGCTTCCACATTCTTCTCCATTATAGAAAGTTATTTCTCGGGTTCGTCCGAAACCTTGAAAAACAGCTCGGCACCGGTAACTGCTTGGAAGGATCTGCTAGCGCCACACGGTGCTGCTCAACCATCTCCAACGACTCTTGATTAAGAGACTCGTGTACAAGGAAGACTGTAGGGATGGAGAGTAAGTCACACTTCCGCCCTCTTTATTTTACATTCTAAATAACTGCACGAAGGTTTTATTTGAACTGCAATTTCTTAGTTTAGATTTTCGATATTTTGGCTTAAACTGTAACTTTGAATTGCACCAACAGAATCCCTATCAATGATTGTGCCATCGATCCTATCGATTTTATTCTTTTATTCACCCTGGCATCATTTTAAATTCCAACACTCATGTACTAGATTACGACTAGTGTATGTTCACTAATCCTAAATGAGACAAACTATTCAAAGAGCAATTCCAAACAGAGACTATTCAAGATTAACCCCTATTGGATTAATCTCGAACGGTTATTGAACCTAAATTATTTCATAAACTTCTTGTATATTGGTCCTATATGACATAAAAATGCAATTAATTAAATACAAATTCTAATTAATCATGCATTCAAATTAAAACAAATTTATTTAACAAGAAAATATAGAAACTTATCGAATTTATTTTGAAATTGTTTAACTTTGTTGACTACTCTTCTTGGCTTCCTCTTTCAACTCTTCAATGTAATAAAAATGCAATATTCTAAAATTTAAAACAAATTATTGCAATATTTAGAATTTACCAGACATTAAAAACAAAATAACTAATAAGGAAAAAAAAATTACCAAATATTACTGCAATATTCTGAATTTTTCGCTTCTATGTATTCTCTTTGACTTCCTCTTTTAATTTTTTTAATTTTTCTTAATTTATAGAATATTTTGCCTATTTTTTGAGATGGAGTGTAGCAAAGACTAATGATGGCGCCATAGATCAAAAAATGCTGGGAAGACAAATGAGAGAGAAGAGAGAGAATCGGCCAACTGCTACGAGTTAGATTAAATGATTGGGCAATGATTGTTTAAAACCATAGTTGGACTAGCGCGACCAATGCCTACAGTCATATTAAATAGTGGTTGCCTTTGTTTTTTCTAATTCTGAAAATATAAGGCAACAATTAATTTTATTTTAAATAATTATTGATGTAGCGTCACCTACGCCAACAGTTATTCAAAATAGTCATTGTCTTATCCTTAGAGAAATTTTTTGACACTTCTGTCAATAATGTTTAACAATTTCTTCAATAATCATTGTTTTATGTGAATGTTAAATCTTCTTTCTTTGATAGTGATTAAAAAAAAATGCAAATAACTTTCCAAATTATAATACTGTATAGATGCATGATTTCTAATTCCATATATATAACGTAGCACTTGCATATGATAAAAAATAGCACTTAAATTTTTGTGTCCATTTGTTGCTTCGCTTAATAATTATCTAACAAATAATGTAACAAATGGACATTAATATCTGAGGTGGGCTTCTCTCATACCTCTTTGCATATATTGAATCATGCGCAAATCATAGAAGAGATGGAAAAAATAAAGGACAGACAAGATGTCGTTTTCTTAACTAAACGACCATCTTTATACCGGAATGAGATTTTCTATCGCGCAATATAAATATTGGGTATGTTCTGCAGCAAATTTCAGTCTTTAATTTGCATCGAGATTCGTGCAAGCTAAATTTTATAATATCAAACCTTCCTGTATCAAATCTAAACCGTCCGTAACCTACAGCGTAGAAAATCTAAAGCATTCATTCCTACTGCGCTGTAGAAAATCTGCTTTCCTTCCTACCCTATATCCACTATCTTACCAAATCGGAGTGTCTGTATGAAATAAGAAAAGAAGAAAAAAGAAATATATTGAAGGGATGGAAGTTAGTATACCTACGCTGAAAGAAACTACTTTCTCTACAACAATTTACTTCTATTATATAATAATATATAATCAGAGTATTCTAAAATATTTTATAAAGCATCAAATTTATATATTTAGACTCGTATCTCGAGATAAAAAATGTAAATGATAAATTCGAATCGTTGAAAATATTCTCTATACTAACGTATATATGGAAATTAAATTGTATATATATACTTTTTTATTTTTTATTTTATCGAATGAGTTAAAAATTCATTAACCTAATTATTTACGGACCTCTAATTTTTAACGATTTTTTCATCCATTCAATACAATAGTACAAAAAATGTTAAATTTGATCTTCAAATAAATTTTAATATGAAAAACATTTTCAACGATAAGGATCGACTATTGCACTTTATACCTCGAAATACGATTATAAAGTATATGAAATTTTGATGCTATATGAAGTATTTTAGCACAAATCCAGAGAATAAATTTTGATGCTATATAGGAGAGAAATCACAAATCCTGCATAAATCTAAAGACCAAGTCATTTTCACTGTCAGGAGTGTCAATGAATTAAACTAAAATTTAGCTCGATTTACATGCAAGTTCGTTAAATATTGAAAGACTCGCGTACAATTCAAATCTATTATCGTGGTAAATTTCGAATCGGATTCAAATCGTACTATGATTAAAATGTTGAAAATTACAAATTTACAATACATGGACCATACAAGTGAATATAATTAGAGTGAGATTATGGTACTTCATAAAGTACCACTCATGCGATATTTCATCTTCATAATTTATGTTTTAGAGTTCAAACGATCAATTCAAACTATTGAATTTATTCTTCATTAAAATTTTCTTGGAGAGCTAATTTTATTTATTTTTTTTACTATTTTTAGAGAGGTGAAAAATATGTTCATACTGAATTGTTTAGTAGACTAACAACTTTTCACTTTTAAAAATAGTACAAATTCTAAGAAATGTAAAATTTGAACTTCAAGAAGATTTTAATATGAAAGTCACATTCAACGATCAGTGATTTAAACTTTAAAATTAGTGATACAAAGGCTAAATACTACGAGTGTGTTTGGATGGTGCTAGAATATCATTATCTTGGATTAGTAACTATTCTAGAATACTATTTTATGTTTGGATGAAAAAATAGCTATTTTTTTCATTGAGTTAGTGAGCTATTCTTGCTATTATTAATCCAACCAATTGTTGGATTTGTATATTCAAAATTGTTGAGTTAGTCACTAACCTCACTAACTCATCAATTCATCCAAACGCACTGGTGTTTTATGAAGTACTATAACCTCACTCATATAAATATTTTTATATTATAAATGTAGTAAAACAACACATTAACTTTAATTAAACTAATTCATCTGAATAAAATGTTTTTTCAAATCATATATAAAAAAAGTATAATAACATTTTAAGGAAATTCTTAACGCTCAAATTTAAGATAACGATTTTAAAAATTCATATGAAATTTTAGTTTAATATATCAGAAACATTTGTATAAATTCAATATATGTGATTCATTCAATAATTGTTCGGATCAGATAGTCAGGATAATCAGATACTACGATTACTGTAGCAATGGCTGCGCCGCAGCAGCACCGCTACTGTGCTTGCTGCATAGAAAATCTGAATTTTTGATTTGCATCGAGATTCGTACAAATTAAACTTTATAATATCAGACTCCTGAATCAAATCTGAGCCGTCCATAACTCAAGATAAGCTTCCGATACAAAACCCATCTTCCGAACACTGCACAAACGCTGAAACCCTACAGGCGCTGGTTCCTTGAAGTTCCCGAAATACCCCTCGTCCTATCCCACGCGCAAGCAACAAGTGCGTTTAGTACTTGGCTGTTTCTCTAGCGCGTATCGTTTCCCTCATCTAACATTCTAACCCCTTGGAACACTTATTCGTCATTTATCATTTTCTTATAAATAACCCATCCTCAATTATCCCCCATTTTCATTCGCCTCAGTTCTTTCCCCTGTGGACCTCAGAAATATCCTACAAAAGAAACGAAATACGAATAGAAGTTCAAAAACCAAAGAAAAGAGAAAGGTAAAAGGAACTCCAATTCTTGATCCGACACTCATGGAGTTTAAACAAAAGCTACGCGCCTCTAATTGCTTCTCTTGCTGCTTCGGCGCCTCGGGATCATCCGATGATCTCATCGAAGAGCGACCGATTTCTCTGATGAGATCCTCTTCCACGTGGCTGAAGGACAGGGCACAAGAGCTGCCTGAGCTCGGCGACCGGTGCCGCGGCATAGTCGACCGGATCAGGTGGCGTCAGCGCTTCACCGGTAAGTTTACCTACGATCCGTTGAGTTACGCGCGAAATTTCGATGGAGGGATGGATGAGATCGAGGAAGTTGATGCCGCACAAGGTGATGCGTTTAGATTTAAAGATTTCTCATCTAGGTTGCCCCCTTCGCCTTCACCTCGACCCGTGGTTGCTATTTCATGATAACAAATTAAGACATGGATGAATTTTTAGATGTTCTGTTTTTTTTTTTTTTTTTTTTGTATTTTGGTCCCATGTATATATGTGTTTGTCGCATCTATTGTGGCTTTTGTCGAGAACTTGAGATTTTGTGAGATTGGGTCGAGAGAATGATATTTCTTGTTAAAACTTCATGTTGCTACTATGCTATTAGCCTATTACATATTACTTATCATTTCTTTAATCTCTACGTATTAATTTAGTAATAGCTATGTAAGTAGATTATATTTATGATCCCTCGTAATTAAATGGATAATTGGCAATTGAAATTCCTTTAGTTCTCAACTCCCAACCTCCCAAGTAAATCTAAGATAGTATTAAGCTCCGTCAGTATCCAATTTGGACACGACGGGATCAATCTTCTCTTTTGGATTAAAATGCATTTAAATCTTGATTGTTGTTTTTTCTACAAAGATTAAGTGTTGCAAGGTATTTTGTATATATTATGTAGAGAGTTATTTTTTGACACAATATTGATCTGCAACACATTTTTGTTGTTGCAATGATAGTATTGCACATTTATTAATATTTTATATTTAATTCTTATCAAAAATGATATATGTATATCAATAATTGTTTATGTAAAAGTAGTGTTTATTTGTATCTACCAAATTGTATTAAAAATATGATGTATATTTGATATATTTCACATTATATGTATATAAAATAATGTAAAAAAATGTATTCATATATTTTCAGATTACTATATAACTCATATAAACTCACGTAAAATCACAATATTATATATTTTCATATTAGTTCAATATACATAATAATATGTATATTAATTTTATGAATATTAATAATCACTCATTAAATGTATGAATATCAAGATATATATATTTTAATATTATATATATATTTTCCATATCACATTAAATTTAATGCATATAGAAAATTAAGTCACATTTAGAAAAATCATATTATGTATTTTTACATATATAATATAAATCATATTATGTATGTATTTTTCATATTGTGTGTATATAATTTATATAACTCACATACATATAGTTCATATATTCTTCATAAATTTTATGTATATAAAATAATATAAAAATAATTATATATATATTATCAATTTTATTTAGATTGAGCAGCTCAAATTTCAGCTGAAATAACTCATGGTAAGTTAGGTAACATTGATTATGAAATTTGTGGCAGTGTTGAAAAGTTTGACAATTGGTCAACGCGTTTTTTTTTATTGCGGCTGTTGGTGTTTTGGGATTCGAATCTGCTGTTTGTATTTGAGGCAAGTAGCATTTTATTTGTCTCGATTCGATAGTCACGGACATAACTGTGATTTGATTTAAGAGACAGATATTTTGACCGTTAAATAAATTTTAAACGGTCCAATTCGAAACAAGTAGAAAACAATGAAGATTTTAACAAGCAGCAGATTTGATTCCGTGTTTTGGAAGGTTTATATCATTATATGGTTCTCGCGAGAGTTCTTTTTCTCAGATACTTCGCTATATAAGCCTATACTGAATATTTCCACTGAGCCAATAGATTGCTATATATTTTGGCGTTCTCTATTTTCTAACATCTCTTTTATGTGCTGACGTATGTAGACGTGGTTTGGTAAAGTGTGGAGGTGAACTAACCGCAAAAACCTGAGGTAGAAAGCCGCGGTTTGTACTCACTTCCTCCCCATTTACGCTGTCAAGATATCTATATCTTGTGATTGCGTGTGTAAACAAACTTTTAGCGTCATAAAACAATCGAAGTAAACCCCAACAAAATAAACCTGTTAGGTCACACGGTGTTTTCTTCAAATCACTTTAAGAAAGTGAAACCTTAATTTATCTGCGGTTGATTGCACATTATTTTTTTTTATTATTCACTTAATGATTGTACCTTTTTTCGCCTATGAGAATGTTGAATATTGAATAACAATATTTTACATCCTCAATGAGAGTATATATTGCCAACTTGAGCCAAATACATGTAGGGACTAACACCTGTTTAGAAAGGCTGAAATGAATAAATTTAGAGGAGGGTTCTAAGATTTTGGAGGCGAAAAAAATAGAGATACTTGAACACACATGAATTTATAATAATAATAATAATAATAATAATAATAATAATAATAATAATAATAATAATAATAATAATAATAATAACAATAATAATAAAATAGTTTTTTCAAACACTTAAAAATATAATTATATTTCGATTTTTTATTTCTGTTTCTCAATTAAGTGGGTTCTTATACTCATGTTTAAACTTGAAACACATGCTTCCATATAAATATACAAAATAAAATATTACTAGTGGACCTCAGCTAATTTAATACGTTTCGTTGAATTTTAATTTTCATATTGAATTTTATGTATGGCCTATAGGATATGGACTTAACTTTTTGCCTCTAGCTGCTTGGAAAGAAACCTTTAGATTAAATCCTATCCGTCAGATGAGATAAATATAGACCGTTAATTTTTTTGAATGTACCGAAGTAATTTTCCTTCCTCAATGTATTGTTATTACATTTATAATGTTCTGTAAATACATATTTTAGCTTAAAGTCAAACTATCATGGAAAATCGACTCATATTGATCCACAAATTTGATGGTACTTGTTGACTTGTAAAAAAATTGTATCCAAAAATTTTAGGGGACTTATTGACTTGTAATCTTTTTATCCACAAAAATATGGGTATTTTCACCAATCATGGGCACGGATTATGATGCAACCTACATAAAAAAAATAATAAATAAACAAATTCTTAAAATCAAACCAATGCTTCTGATATTGTCCCAATTGTTACATTGCAAGAAAATTTAATTCCATCATACATTTCAACAAAAACCTCTGTTCATGCATTAAAATGAGGGCCAAATTTCATACAATTGCAACCCCAAATACCATGAACATTTGATAACAGGTATGATTTCAAGTATGGGTGTGGTAATTTTGAACATCCGAACTAACATGACCTGAAAAAATGATGCACCAAATAAAATATTACATGCATTCATATTCATAATATCACAATACATCTCATTTCTATATTTTACAATAAAAAAAGATTACCTTACAACGTTTGTACACAGAATCTTCTCAGCAACTTTGATACACCGAATGAAATAAAAGTCGAGATGCTTTTTCATCAATAATATTTCCACAACTACCGCTGTTAATGATTAGATCAAAGGCATTACCATTTTAATTTAGTTAACTTTGATCAAGACTAACCAAGTTCAAGTGTCAAATAAGAGGGAGAAATTGGATTTAGCCACCAACCAACTACAAGTTTGAGACTAGAAAATAACGGAAGTTGGTGTTAAGATGTGAGGCCAATAAAACATGAGACACATGTATCTGTAGAACAATTTATTTGTTCAAATAACGGAAGTTGGTGCTATGGAAGAGTTTAAATTTGGGACATAAATACAGCTTGACTATCATCATGGGGTGTTAATTGCAGTAATACAGCACGATGGTATTAATCTTTATAAATTATGATTCGATAATTTGGAGTGTGACTAGTCTATCAATCTGCAATTGTTGTCGTGAGTCATCCCTAAGAGAAACGGATCCGGATCTGCTGTAGCGCAGTAGCGCGCTACAGCAAATGGACAGTCTGAATTAACCGCCAATTTTGCGATCGATCGTCAGAGATGAAAATCAGAGGGGCCTTTATACTTTAACACGAATTTTGATACAATCAGTGAAAATCGAACGATTCAGATACTGCGCTACACCGTCCCACATAGCACCATATCCCGTTCCAAGAGAAACATATCAATATATCATAGTGAGACCTAAAATTTATTGGGCTTTTATACTGAGAATCTCAAAAATCCACCGGGCAATAAACTTCTTTCCGTTGCCATATATAAACTCAATAATATATACAATTTTCTTTATTACGTTAGCTATGTTCATCAAAGGAGTATATTCGACCATTTGGGACACTACGTGGGATTTCAATAAATATCTTCACCATTCCTCAGTCCAACCACGTTTACTGTCATCCCGATCGTCAATCCAATAATTTTGAAACATTGGAGCAGATCAAATATTAATTTTATAATACAATCAGAGATATGCTAGTAATATGCTGTAAAATTGTTATACAAGCTACATCGAGCGAGTTTAAGCTTTTACAAAATCCGAGTTGAAAAGTCATAACCAATGTCGATTCTACAGTGCTCAAAAGATTTTTACAACAAAATTGAATTATGAACAGCTATCAAGTTTTTTACGACCTTTACTCTTCTCTAATTATAAACATGTAAATAAATTATTGGAAAAAACTTAAGTACAATTCTAGATGTTTACTATGTACTCTAATCAATCCGTACTATTAAAATGCATTAAAATTTATATCATACATATCAGTCAAATGATACGGATTAATTGAAGTACCTAGAGATCATCTATAATGTGTACTCAAAAGTTTTTGTCTAAATTATTTTCATTTATAAGAACACATAATTTAGTTAGTTTCTTTGCCCCGTCCTCCTGATGAACCAGCAGTGCCATTGCTAACAGAAGGCAAAGGAAGAACTGTAGCATCATTAATTTCTGGTATGGTCGAGTCACCGGGCTCGTGATCAGCACTCACACTTTCAATTTGAGCTATTAGAGCACTTAGCTGTCATACATTTAAACAGAAATTATGTAGGTAGTTGCCAAAAATTAAGAAAGAAATTAATGCAGCACAAATGAATCCATGATTAAATATAGATGAAACCTTTGAGGATATACTGACCTGCTCCTCCAATTGATTAATTTTCAAATCCTTCAATCTGGTACTAATTTGCTCCCTAAATAAGAAATAAAATTATTACATCAAATAAACTGAGAATACATTAAGAATCAGTTGAATTCATGTTTTACTCGGAGTTCGTACCTTTTTTCGGCCTTTTTAATCTTCTCTTTCCACATCGCTTGATTTTCCAAAAGATTTTTGTTTATCTTTGTTTCAGAATAAGAGGAAAACCCATGTTAGATATGATACATGACCAACATTTGGAACACTCATAAAAGTTGTACAGGATGTAAATGCCATTCTGTTAAAAAACATATAAAAACAAGATTCCAAAAAAGTACCAGATATACCAATGGTACTTTCTTGGAACACTCATAAACTTTGTACAGGAAGTAAATGTCATTCTGTTCAAAATACATATAAAAACAAGATTCCAAAAAAGTATCAGATATACCAATGGTAGTTTTTTTGGTTAAATAAGGAACAGGTACAAGATAACAAATAGAGTTCTATTTAATTTGGTACTAATTAGTAGGGGGTTGTTTTCTGCTGGTCCTCTGATTTAACACCTAAGCGTAGACCTAGATTCACAAGACCAAAATGCCAAAGGTATGTTTTGTACCAAAGCTCAGCTGCCACTACTAGAAATCAATGTTTATGATGAGAATACTATCTACCTCTTGGAGAAAAGTCCTCTCTTCAATGGCTTTGGTGAGTTTCGCTTGTAATCTTGGCAGCTTTGCATTTAGAGCTTTTTCGACAGCCTCAGCTATTTCTTTATCATTGACTTCTTTAGTTTCCAGCAGAAGTGACTCAAAGTGCTACAGTAGAGTACAAATAACTTGCATCAGAAACTCACAAAGTTACAAAAGCATTATGTTTCTGAGTGAAAAAGTAAGGGAAAGATGAATATACTTTTCTCTGGTTCTCGAGTTGTGAGGTGAGAAGATTATTGTATTCTTCAACAATCTGCAGAATAAAAAGTAAACACTGTGTATTCCAACTAAAAAAGATTTCAATGTCTACTAAGCACAACCATACACTAGTCCAACTACTAATCAATTTTCTTGTTATTGAACAGATCTTAATGTGCCCAAAAATTAATACTTAGGTTCAAATATATGTACTATTTCGGAATTTCAGAGCATGTTGTAAACCTTGGTTCATGTCAACTTTAGGACCATGGGCTTCCTCATTTTCCTGGGCTGTCATTAAACCAAAAGCATGTTGGTTGTCACCAACATATGAGTTCAACAAACCAGTTTTGCAACCTGCCTAATCTTAAATACAAGATCAAGCATGAAGGCAAAAAGGGAACAAAATTAACATTTAGTTGGAAAATTACAGCTTCAACTTTGCTATTCAAAAGAGCCTCACTAAGATCTTCATCACAGTCACAGCTTCTGTCAATCTCATCTCCCTGGCCACCACTAAATTCGACTAATTTGCCATCAGTTTTCGACTGGATTAAACGGTGCACATAATTATCTCCTACATAATCCCAAACTCTTTGAGTCTCCAACTCAAGGGAATAGCAGTGTTGCGTCTCCCTCCAGTGTATTGCAGCATGCCCTTCTTTATACCTGTATTTATTGAATAAAATAATAAAAGGAACAACAGTATAGGAAATGTATCAAAACATACAAAAATGGCAAAGCTAACGAATATAATAAAACAAATAAGATAGTACAACCATGAATCATCATGCAGACAAATAGCATTCTCAATTTGGTATACTTTTCACATTTAACAAACATTTTATAATAAACATACCTCCCATATCCAAGTTACAT
The DNA here is from genome assembly GCA_964058865.1 of Eleocharis quinqueflora. NCBI lineage: Eukaryota > Viridiplantae > Streptophyta > Magnoliopsida > Poales > Cyperaceae > Eleocharis > Eleocharis quinqueflora. The sequence goes on along the minus strand of CAXKVX010000024.1, from coordinate 254,620 downwards.
TAGAAATTAAAATGAAAAAAGAGGGAGAAGATTATAACGAGCGTTTCTTATGTACCTGCCACAGCCAACAAAACCACAAATGACACACATCCATAAGTTTTCAGATTGACCGCAAATAGAGCATGTCGATTGCTCGGCTTGTTGTTGGCAATATCTACAAACCTACCGAAACCATTCAAACATATGCTATCAGATATATAACTACATAACCAATGTGCAAAAAAAATCAGGAAAAATGTGAGAATAGCAGCAGCCTTAACACTAAATATTCATTTGTCAACTCCTTCAATCTTCATTCATTAAAAAGATGTAAGACACAGTATGTTGGAAGCCAAAGCCTCCTTTCAAAAAGAAAGCTACTCTTTTTTTTGGTTATTTATTTGCTTAAATAAGGTCCATGAGAGTACAACAAACATATAGCGGTAAAATAAATAAGTCTATGGTGGTAAAGCTCGTGCATGCTTAAACAAATGAAGAGAGAGAGAAGAGGTAAAGAAATGACAACTCACAGGACATGAAGAGTCCGCCCATTTAGAAATGCAAGAACAATGGAAAGAATGGTTGCAAATTGTTGTTAGGATGCCACCCATGTCTTTGTCTTGATCTAGTCTCTCTATGGGAGGGGACAAATAAGGAAAAAAATGTCACATGCAAACACAGATTTTCATCATTATACAAACTCTGCAATCACAATGCAAATCAACACTCAAATAATACATGAAGCCACAAGCAATACAACAAATAGTGATAAATACACCCTATATTTATTGCACTAGACAATAGTAAATAACACCCATTAGCGACCTTTGCAATTAACACTAATATTTTTTTTTGAAAGGTTGTCACTCTTAGCATAGTCTGCTCAGTAAGGTTTGTAGGCATAGAACAAGTTTGTTAACTCTTAATTGGCAAAAGTTCAAATCATTGAAAAAGAATTATTTGCTAAATCTGGTATGCACTTGAGAGTAAATGACTGTTTATTTTGTATGCAGATCTCATGTGAACTTAATTCAAAGGGCCGCTTTAATATCTAATAACGTGAAATTCAAGGGTATTTATTAAGGGGAGATAAAGACACAGAAAATACCCATTAAACATCAAATTCCCAGAACAACTCAACGTACATGTAAAAAAAAAAATCAAAATTGGCAATTTCTTTTTCACAAGTTACTCAAGATTACACACTTAGACCAAAGTAAATGATGGTTCCAAGTATGAATAATATGGTTGGAGAATTTGCTAGGACATAAATGACACTCGAACTTTAAGACTAAATTGACCCAGAATCATGGAATCAGAAAACTCCAGTCATTTCTTATTCAACTTGTTGATTTTACCGTTCAAATATTACATGCAAATAACAAAAATGATGGGTAGTATTTGCAGATACAAGATCAGTCAGGACCTTTTGGTAAACATAATACTCATTATATTGTGAAAAATGTCAATGATGAAGATCATGGATATCAGAAAAGGTAGAAAAATATATATAACTGGTAAAAGTCTAAATTGATAGCGCGGGTAGAACAACCCTTGATTTAGCTGATTACTTTAATAAGGCAGACATGAACAAGTGAACTTACCAAGACATACGGGGCAATCAGCTGAGCTTGAAACAGAGCTTTGTGCACGTTCTATTAATTCAGTTTCGTGTACATCTACTGTATAGCGTACACAGCAAACATTTCCCTATATACAAAAGCTACGTACAATTATCATATAGTTTCCTTTATCAGGTACTTGTAATTCTTTGCAGTACAAAAGATTTCCATTAACCAAAATATTTCGTGTCCGGAAGTACGTGAATTTACGGCTACAGTGCCTAACTTTTGGTGTAATGTTGTCAGGAAGACGAACTATGCCAGTGCTGGGATGTATTCATTTCTGCAAACTTATACATGACTCACTTGACCTAAATTTCAGGTAGTTCGTAAGTGTTTAACAAGTTAAAATTTTAATCTGGTATATAAAAGCCATTCAAAAGTATTGCACTCACTCTAGGGGTTCACAATCAGTAAGTTTTTAGAACCAATTTGTCAGTTAACAGTCACCCAACCACACCAACACTTGACATGAATACCATAAAGTTATCATGCTTGCTTTCATTCAACATATATAATTATTTAATCAAATCTAATTATGAAGTCATATTTGTGTTGAAGTAACACAACCTCAAGAGAAGAGAAGCGCTTTCCATTGTAATGCTTATAGAAATCATCAGTGGAACTCTGGTCATCGAACCTAATTATTACACTGTACTGGTCATCCACACCATCAATCCTGATCCACCAAAAAAGGAGACAATAAATAATTAAAGATCATATCCTAGAAAAGAAAAATCACATAGAATTTGACAAGAAAATACCTGACAATACGCATCTCAAGCATGCACTGTATATAAGAACCACAAAATCGACAAAAATCAGCATAGGTCATGTGATTTGGCACTGCAAGAACACACACCAGTGGCTTCCTCCCAATCTACGCACAAAACATGAATTAATATAAGCCTCTCTTATAAGCATTTTTTTGCAGATAAATTTTTGTTTCATTTTTTAAAATTTGAATCCATTTTCCCCATTTTTTTTCTTGTTCAATTCGGAAGAAGGTTCCTATAGTGACCACTGTTCCAAATGCATGTTAGCACATAACTTCGGTTATAACCATTGTTGATTATTGCTCTTCCAAAAGGTAGCAGAAATCAGTTTTTTTATCTCCATTCTCCCAACAACAATCATCAGAATTGCAAATTTAATCACGCAACTTTTTCACAAATCATAATCAACATGTTAACGCATGATTCACTTTACAATTCTACTCAAGCAGAAGAACCTGAAACTGAAACTGAGATAACCAATTCTTGATTATATTATATCATACAGGACGAATCAACGGAGAGGAGGAGGAGGCGGAAGCGGCAGAGATATCGCGGTAGAGGTGCATGATGCCACGCGTCTCCTCGATCCTAGGATTTCCCGACGAGAACAGAACTGCCTCAGTGGGACCCGCAGAGGACGACGATGGAGAGGACGACGAAGAAGGGATGCTAGTATGATCGGAACTGGACATTGAAGTAGGAGGGAATACGATCGGATCTAACCCGGATGTGCAGGTGGAGGTCAAACCGGACGACATGGCGATTGTGCAGTAGGGAAGCAATCAAGCAATCGATCTGTGACCAAGGCCTTGGAGTGAGAGAGAATGGGTTTTTCGACAGGAGGGTCGGTGCGTTGGCTCTTTCGGATCCGAGTACCAGTCGCTCTGATGACGGAGGGTTTCTTGGGGAAGCAGATTCTGTGCAGCGAGAATGAACGGTCTACATTATCTGCGCTCTGTAGGTTATGGACGGCTCAAATTTGATTTAGGGATCTGATATTATAAAGTTTATTTTGCACGAATCTCAAAGCAAATCGAAAGTTGAAATTTGCTACGGAGCACACACAGTATTTTTTCTGCGCGGTAGAGGATCTAATTGCGTTTCGTGGGTGCGGCCGTGCGGATTGGGTAGATCGGGCGCATCTCCAAACTCCAGGAACCGTATTCTCTAGATTGGAGTTTGGAGAATACGGTTTCACAGTGCGGATTGGGTAGATTGGACGGCAGAACTGTGAAACCATAAAATTGAACAGTTTAAAAATTATAAATCAATGGCAAAAATAGTGCGTAAGCCTACTTCACTAAAAAAACACATTATCTTCAAAATTGACTAATAAGTAGGCGAAGAGATCGCGCTTCGGGCGAAAAACTACAAAAAAAATAATGGTAAAAAAAAAATTGAAAAAAATAAATCGAAAAAAATTCTGCAGAAAAAAAATTCGGAAAATTTTTCTGAAAAAATTAAAAAATTTAAAAAAATATATGCTACAGTGTTTTCACTGTGTAGCGTGCTACAGTAAAATCTATGTATACAAATAGTGTTTTCCTTGAGAGAAAAAACTCTCCATGCTTTTGATTTTTTCTTTCCTGGCTGCAACGTACAAATATACAATTTTGCATCAACTCTTATGAAGTAGCCCTCACAATCACAATCACATTCTCATTCACATTGATTTCAAATGGATCCAAATTATTTAATGAGGATGAAATCATAATATAAGGACTTACGCATCATTCTTACAGCAGGAGCACACATGCATCTTCTCTCCTTGTCTTTCCTTTGGCTTCTCTTCAAATTTCAACGTGCGCTGTTTTTTTGTCTTCCTCTTTCACTTCTTTAGAAAATTATTATTCTTCTCCTATTAATATTTAAATATGAGAAGAGGAGAGAAGGGTTGGACATGAAGAAAGAGAGAGAAGACTTGGGATAACATAGAGAATGTTGTTGAAATTTTGGAGTATTGTCGTCGGCAGTGTTTTTTCGTAGAAGAGAGATATTAATATTAGAGAAGTTAGATTATTTTGGTGGAAACGAAAGAAATTTCGTTCATAATTTATTTCGTGATAAATTCACGAAAAAAATTACTTTAGTAAAAGTGATTTTGACGAGGGCTGCAAACGAATCGAACTCGAACGAATTAGGTTGTGTTTGAGTTTGATTTGAAATCAATTTCGAACTAGTTTGATTTGAAATAGAACAAGTTTCGAACGAACTGTGCGAAGTTTGAGTTTGATTTGATACTGATTCAAATCGAACTCGAACTAATTACGAACTATGATTTTTTGCGGCTCAACCGGAAAGTAGTAAAAGCAGATGCCGAAGATGAGAAGTATTATCTAATTGAAGATGATGAAAAATATGATGTTAGCAATGGAGAGAATGCATGTGAACTAACTAGAGAGTATCTAAATGAAGATGATGATGCTGACATTAAAGATACATGAACTATTTCTAATAAAAACGAAGATGAAGTAGATAATATAATTGAGAAAGATAGAAAAATATCAACAACATTCGAACTATATAGTCTGCAAACAACATTCGAACAAACTATATCAAGTTTAAGTTTGATTTGATACTAATTCGAACGAACTCGTAGCACAGACTACGTATATACCAATAGTCTCGAACTCTCGATATCATATGACGGTTCAGATCTCTCAAGATTCAAACTGTTTTAGTTCACGAACAATTTCGAACGAACTGGCCATAGTTTGAGTTTGATTCAAAATCATTTCGAACTAGTTTGATTCGATTTGAAACTAATTTCAAACTGAAATCGAACGAACTAATTTCGAACTTTTCTCAAATTGAACTCGAACAAATTACGAACGACGAATTTTTCTTGCAGCTCTAATTTTGACACACACAAAAACATATCTAAACATAAAAATATTGAAAATCGTGGTTGTGAGAGAACATAGACCAAATTGATACCAGAATTTGATATCGAAATTTCTTGGTCTGACAAACAACCAATAAGCAATTAGACAATCCTTGTGACGACCAATAAATAAACAAATTAAGTACACCAAATTTAACATTGAAAAACAAAACCCAAGGCACTTCCACTTAATGCAGAAGGCCTTGTGTGACCCAAGACAACAACGCTCATCCCCTCCACACATGACTACAAAGAAGGAATCAAAGCACCTAGGGAAACTCCCTTAAATTGCATTTGTTTATGAGATACTAATCTTGTACCGAGTTTAAGTTATTACCTATTGCCGCTTGATGACTCAAACTGATCTGGAGAGAGGACCACTTTCAAGAATATTTCTACCATATTAACGCCTAGTTAATATGGTATATATATATATATAGAGTTAGACTATGGTACTTACGTAAGCATTAAATTTCATCGCGCTTACGATCATATCTCGAATATCAAAATATAAATGGCCGATTCGAACCGTTGAAAATGTTGTTCATACTAAAATCTACTTGGAAATCGATTTTTTTTATTTTTTTACTATTTTATCGGATGAGTAGAAATTGATTAAATTTGAGGTATGTATATCGTCAGATTACTCAATCTTCTACCCATCGGATAAAATATTAAAAAAATTGCAAAAAAATAAAAATTTGGTTTCCAAGTAGATTTTAGTATGGACAACATTTTCAACGGTTCAGATCGTCCATTTGCATTTTGATACTTGAGATGTGATCGTAAGTACCATAGCCTAACTATATATATATATATAGAGGTGGCAAGTCGGGTCGGTTGGGCGGGTTCGGGTCGGGCCGGGTCGGGTCGGGTTAGTTTGACCGTTTATAAAAGTCGGGTTGGAATCGGGTCGGGTGAGGTCGGGTCGGGTTTCGGGTCGGGTTGCATCGACAACTTTCGGGTCATGGGTCGGGTCGGGCGAGGTCAGGTCGGGTTTCGGGTCGGGTTGTGTCGATCTTTTTCGGGTGATGGGTCGGGTCGGGCGAGATCGGGTCGGGTTTCAGGTCGGGCTGCATCGACAACTTTCGGGTCTTGGGTCGGGTCGGGTGAGACCGGGTCGGGTTCGGGTCGGGTTGCACCGACAACTTTCAAGTATTATTTTGAGTTTTAAGTTCAATCGGACAAGATCGAATCACGTTATTGAATTGTACAAGTAAATTTTGACTTTCTCTGATATTAATTTGTTAGTAAAATTAGATTATGATGTAGGCAAGATAGGATTAGATCAATTTACAAGTTGTATCAGGTCAAGTCGGGTCGGGTCGGGTCAGGTTCGAGTCATCATGTGTCGCTCCATCTCGGGTTACGGGTCGTCTCGGGTCGGGCTTGGGTCCTCATGTGTCGTGCCATCTCGGGTTACGGGTCGTCTCGGGTCGGGTCGGGTTCAGGTCGGGTCGGGTCGGGCGGGTTTGTCGGGTCGGGTTCTGCCACCTCTCTATATATATATAGCTACACTATTATGCTTCATGAAGTAATGAGTTGTTTTTACTTTATATTCAAATTATAAAATTTTATAATTCAAACTGTCGATCCAAACCATCCAATTAATGTGATCTCCATATTGAAATCTTACTAGAAACCAATTTTTACATTTTTTGAATTACTATTATTTAAAGAATTGGAAAGTCTGTCATATCAGATGGTGCAAAAATTACATTAGATCAACAACTTTTCTATCTTTTAAAAAAATAGTAAATAAATTCAGAAAAATAAAAAATTGGTCTATAGTGAGATTTCAATATGGAGAACACATTAGACGTTTGGATTGATAATTTCAATTAAAAAATTTCAAATTTGAAGTGAAACTAAAACTTGAAGCAAAACTTCACAAAGCATAATAGCATTGCTCCCTCACTCTCTTTCTCTCTCTCTCTCTCTCCCCTCTCTCTCTATATATAATTGTGCTACTTTGCTTTGCAAAGCGCGACAAAACTCTCGCTTTGCTATTGTGGATCAATGGATCGCGTTTTGTGATTTGTGCCAACATGATAATCAAAGATTTAATGATTCTACAATCGCAAAGCACGTTTTTTGTTGTGCTAGCACAACTATATATATTATGTCATGTTTTCCGTTGGAAATATGCAATTAATTTGACCTATGATGCAAGTTGGAACAATAATCACATTTTTCGTTCAATTGCTAACAACTATTTATATCCCTTTTACAACATCTTATCATACTACATTACATACTGAGAATGTGTTTAGACAAGGAAATTAGAGTTGATTGTACTCATGGAGTCATGGGCTCAAACTGGGGTTGCATAATAAAACCATGGTTTAAAAATTTGAGCTCCATAGCCGAGGAGAGAGAGCTTGGTCTCAAGTTAGAATGCTTTAAAAGGATTGCGAAGCACAAGAAACAGCATCCACGTTCCCCTCACCTCTTCTCGATATTTTTTTCTTCTTATTTTTTCTCTACCTCCTGTTTCTCTCTCTTCGAAACCAATGTTTTCTTAGCAAAATTGTAGTTAGCTTTATAACCCTGGCTATAATGTAGTAGTTAAATGACCCTCTGACTTCTAGCAACCTCCATAAATACACTGCAACAAGCGCTACGACTTTCTCTCTCTCCATCTTTGCAACACCAGAGTTGAATTGCTCTTGTCATGGTAAGAACCACTCCTGTTTTTACTTCTAGTACTTAGGTTACCTGTTTTTTCAGTTGATTTTATGTACACAGTGACAGTGGGTACCAGTTCAAGTCTTCCTCCATAGCTATCTCTCCTAACAAAAACCCACAATTGCACCAACACCTAATTCGGTAATTTGTTTTGAACTTCGACGTGAAATTCTCTCTTTCTCCTTTGTATGCTTAATTATCTGTTTTGATGACAGGCGGGGTGGAAGCCAACATGGTTAGAGGCCTTAAACACACAATTTTTTTTCGTTCCATGCTCTTACCATGAAAATTCAAAAAAAAATGAGAAAAATATTTGCTGCTTAGATTGTTGCACCAGTATTTGCCCGCACTGTGTTTCTCTGCACCGAAGCCACCGCCTTCTTCAGGTGCGTCGGTATGTCTACCATGATGTTGTCAGACTTGAAGATCTTGAGAAACTCATTAACTGTTCCAATGTTCAGGTCAGTGAAAATATTTTGAAATTAAGAATTTTTGCTCTTTTTAATTTTCGTTAAGATACTTGAGCTATCAATATATTTTGTTTACTCATTATTTAGAATGTGTTGCAGACTTGCACTCCTGTAAACATCACACAATTTAGAGCTCAAATCTTAATATTTGTCGTTTTGCCAATGAAAACATGTGTTCTAATTATCAGAAGTTTCCTCCATATTTCTTCTAGTCCCACACATCCAATAATTGAGTAAAATTAATTCATAATTCAAAAACTGAGTGCCTCACTCAAATTTGTAGAAGCTTAATTCTGGAACTGTTTATGTTTATTAGTCTAGTTATTTTATTAATCTTAATATCTCCCTGTTTGTTTTTGTAGTCATACACAATAAATAACTCCAAGGTAGTATTTCTAAAAAAGAGACCTCAAAACAGGCAATTCAAGGGACCTGGCAACATATGCACTTCATGTTGCAGGTGTCTTCAAGAGCCCTATATCCATTGCTCCCTTGGTTGCAAGGTAATGCAATCCATGCATATACTAGGGTTTTTTGTTTCTTTGTTTTTCTAGTTCTCTACTTTCATCATTCTGGCAAAATCAAATTGTTACTTCTATTTTAAATTTGTTCTCATGGTATTCCTTTTCATTATGGTGTTCCAACAATTGACAAAAGAAATACTGTTATTAACTTTACGGTGAAATTAAATTATGTTTTTACAGTAGTTGACTGGCACAACAACTTAAGTTCAATAAATATAGAACAGTGAAGATAGGTTAAAAAATGTAATATCATCAATTAAATGATTACATATATCTACGATGGTGATGTGTTTGCCTTCATAGTCTTAAATTTCAGTTTAAGAGAAAAATAATTTTAATTTAAATGAAAAGGGCTTTGAATTTTCATTCCTCATTAATGACATGGAATTTTTTCTTCCCTCATTTTCTGTTTATAAACTAACTGCTTTTGTGCTTATAGGTAGATTACATTCTACGGTATCAGCAAAACTTGTCTCAGTATTTGAGACCATGCAAGACACTTCAATTGAGCCCTGATTTCTTCATCCCTCATGACAGTACCGATGAAGAAACATACGAAACCATCCATTCCACACTCATTGAAGGTGAAGAGTCGATGACCTCTTCAGACTCAGATAACCTAAGCATGCCACCTATGGAATTTACAAAAAAGAAACGAAGTGGCGTATACATTTGCGGGAGGTCAGCTAGTAGCCGATTCTCCCATGAAGACCTTATGATTTCAACCATGAGCAAAAGAAAAGGCACACCTAGAAGATCTCCCCTTTGCTAATAGAGAGTTCATTTTTTCTATACCTTATTTGAACCTTCTCTAACTCCGCCAATGTTTTACGTAATCAGTCTCAAGTCCGAAAAAGAAGAGAGTTATGATAGGTTTGACGAGTTAACGTAAAAATTCAACAAATCTTATGAAAATGAAATTCAATATAATTTCATTTCTAGCCTATCTAACTTGTTTGAGATAGAAAACTTTGTTGTTGTTGCTTTGAACCTCCAAGAGCTTAGTTTCATCATGATTAATTAGGAAATCGTGTATATCTATAAAGGATTTTAGTACTATTAGTCGATTAATTAGCAATCAACTATTCAGTCTTTATGGATGTGGCATGAAAGTATTACATGCTTTTAGTTGCAATATCTAATAAAATTGTTCACTTGATCCCAACTCCAACTTTAAACTAAATAAATATACAGTCTAATATGATGTTATCATGATAATAAACAAGTGTGTCCTGTTTAACTTAATTATTTGTTAATACTTATTTCCTTCAAGCATGCAAGCTTACTTGGTGCAATTTCAAATTAAGTAGAGCTAAATAAAATATTAAAATTCTAATTAAACAATTGCGAGAAAAACTCAATGCAAGATTTTAAGATTAAAATTAGCAGAAGCAAGAACTTAGTATCCATCTCTAAGGTCTTCCGTCTTTTGTCACTCGCAAATCTAAGAAGTTGATAAGGCGGTTGAACAACACCTCAGACGATTGCAAACAGTTCTTTCCAAGCAATCACATGTGCTCTCTCTTTTCTTCTAAGGCCACGAATCAACCATATCGGCTTGGTGATGCTATTGGAACCAACTCTTTGGTGCTACCCTCTGGATGGAAAAATGCAAAAGCATATCCAATTGCTGGTTCAAACTAAACCCACAGGGATTGATCAAAATAGTTGAAGAAAGCTGTGAAGTATTCATTTGTGTGTTGATTTTGGTTATGTAATGTAAACAAATGAAACAATTTCAAATTAAGTAGAGCTAAATAAAATATTAAAATTCTAATTAAATAATTGCGAGAAAAACTCAATGCAAGATTTTAAGATTAAAATTAGCAGAAGCAAGAACTTAGTATTCATCTCTAAGGTCTTCCGTCTTTTGTCACTCGCAAATCTAAGAAGTTGATAAGGCGGTTGAACAACACCTCAGACGATTGCAAACAGTTCTTTCCAAGCAATCACATGTGCTCTTTCTTTTCTTCTAAGGCCACGAATCAACCATATCGGCTTGGTGATGCTATTGGAACCAACTCTTTGGTGCTACCCTCTGGATGGAAAAATGCAAAAGCATATCCAATTGCTGATTCAAACTAAACCCACAGGGATTGATCAAAATAGTTGAAGAAAGCTGTGAAGTATTCATTTGTGTGTTGATTTTGGTTATGTAATGTAAACAAATGAAACAATTTCAAATTAAGTAGAGCTAAATAAAATATTAAAATTCTAATTAAACAATTGCGAGAAAAACTCAATGCAAGATTTTAAGATTAAAATTAGCAGAAGCAAGAACTTAGTATCCATCTCTAAAGTCTTCCGTCTTTTGTCACTCGCAAATCTAAGAAGTTGATAAGGCGGTTGAACAACACCTCAGACGATTGCAAACAGTTCTTTCCAAGCAATCACATGTGCTCTTTCTTTTCTTCTAAGGCCACGAATCAACCATATCGGCTTGGTGATGCTATTGGAACCAACTCTTTGGTGCTACCCTCTGGATGGAAAAATTCAAAAGCATATCCAATTGCTGGTTCAAACTAAACCCACAGGGATTGATCAAAATAGTTGAAGAAAGCTGTGAAGTATTCATTTGTGTGTTCATTTTGGTTATGTAATGTAAACAAATGAAGGGATGAAGGGTATTTTAGGCAAAACTTTGTTTCAATTCAGAATTTGTATGTTGATTTTGATTATGTAATGTAAACAAATGAATGGATGAAGGGTATTTTAGGCAAAACGTAGTTTCATTTCAGAATTTGTGTGTTGATTTTGATTATGTCAGAATAATTAGAGATCAAAATGAAAATAAGTATCAGACTGGTACTATTTGACTACATCATGTATCATTTGTTTTCTTTTAATTAGTTTTCTTTCACATGCTTTTCTGATGCAAAACTAAAATTAAAGCCAAACCACAAGGAAAAGGAATCGAAGAACATACAAAATATAAGATGGATTTCAGCTCTTCGTGGAAGAGTCTTTTTACAAAATATATATTGAGCCTTGAGTTTACAAATAGAGGTTTTCGCTTAATAATCTTCTAAATCCAAAAACTATACAAAACATGTACTTTCTCCACAAAATATGATGATTTGCATGAGAAATCTATTAATCAAAAGTCTTCCATTTTTATATCTTTAGTTAAACTGACTTCATTGTTGGAATAATAGGGCAGTGAAGTCTCATTTGATTCTCCTTACACAAAGCAAAAACAAGGAGCACATGACACATAATCATTCTTTTCACCATATTCTCATAAAAGGTTTACAAGAATATCAAAAGTAGAATAAATATTAGAACAATATGGATTAATTTCCAGCAATTAAACTAGTACCATCAATATATCGAAGTAGCTGTTGAAATGTTCATAAAATTCAAACTCTAATGACAGTGTTGGCTGATGAGTAGTTTTTTCATGCTGACCCTTCATGTTTACTAGATTTCCATATTGCTGAAATAAACAAAGGTTGAGTAATTTACTAGATTTCCATGTTTACTAGATTACCATCAATATATCCAACAATTACCATTTTCATGAAGTCAGGTTGAGTAATTTAGTTATACGGTTATACCTGATGAGGTTCACCTTGATTATTACTTTTCTTATGTTGAACTTTCATGTTTTGTTGGAATTTAATCTTCGAAACAATGTTGTAACACAGAGAATTGAAAGTGTAGAGAAGAAGAGAGACACAAGTTTGCGGTGCAAAAACAGCAACACCATTTTCTGATTTCATTTCTGTTCTTATTCTTACAAAATATCAAATATGGCAATAAATATATCATAACATTTTCTAACTAAAACAGCAAATGGTTTCTTATTTTCCATTGCTTAACAGAATAAAGTAAATCCTAAATAATGCTAACAAAATCTTAACTAAATCTTCATCAAAACATGTGAGATACACAAGGTGTAGAATTATTCTGGTACACCACGTACCGGCTCTGCTTTGCGTCCCAGCTGGCACAACAGCTTATCTCTCACATTTTCCCCCCTAAGCTCGTTGTGCCCTTTCTTCACAATACACACTCCAATCTTTTCTCTGAGTTCAATGAACTTTACCCTTCCTAGTGGTTTGGTTAGAATGTCAGCAAGTTGATCATTGGTACTGACATGTTCAACTTCAACTCTTTCCTTTTCAACACATTCCCTTACGAAATGGAATCGAGTGTCAATATGCTTGCTACGATCATGGAACACAGGATTTCTACACAGGGCTATTGCTGATTTGTTATCAATTCTGATTCTTATCTTCTGAACTTTCTGATTGAGAAAGTCTGAACGCAACGACTCCAACCACACACCCTGACATGCAGCTGCTGCATCAGCTATATACTCGACTTCACATGAGGATAATGCTACTACCCTTTGCTTTCTCGAGGACCAACTAATCGGGTTACTCCCCAGGAAATAAATTACCCCTGATGTGCTTTTTCTGTCATCCAAATCCCCAGCCATGTCACTGTCTGAGTAGCCTGTCAAGTTTTGATCTCCTTTCAATGCTTTCTTGTATACACACCCCATGTTGATTGTCCCTTTTATGTATCTTAAAACATGCTTTACAGCTGACATGTGTTCAGTAGTAGGTGATTCCATAAATCTACTTATCATACCGACAGAATATGCTAGATCAGGCCTTGTGTTCAGCAAATATCTAAGGCTACCTGCAATGCTTCTATACTTCGTTTGGTCTACTGATGGGAACTTGCTATTCTTGCTCAATTTCAATCTGGCTTCCATTGGTGCCTGAGTTGGGTTGCATTCCTCCATCCCACACTCCTTGAGTATCTTCTGAGCAAAGTTATGCTGGCACATGGTGATTGCATAGGGAGTTTGTTGTACTTCTATGCCAAGGTAGTAAGATAACAGCCCCAAATCACTCATTTTAAAAATCTTCATCATTTCAGTTTTGAACCTTGCTATTTCAAGCTCAGATGTTCCTGTGATCAACAAATCGTCCACATATACCCCCACCAGAATGCTTTCACCTCCTTCCTCTCTCCTGTATACTGCATGTTCCAATTCCCTTCTCTCGAACTCATAGCCTTCAAAGTACTGTCTAGCTTGTAGTTCCAAGCTCTTGGTGCTTGTTTTAGCCCATAGAGGGCTTTATGTAGCTTTAACACCTTGTGCTCACTGCCTTGTACTTCAAAACCTGGGGGTTGTATCACATACACTTCCTCACTCAACTCTCCATTCAGAAAGGCTGATTTCACATCCATGTGGTGTAGTAACCATCCTTGTTGTACTGCCAACACCATGATTAACCTCACTGTCTCCATCCTTGCAACTGGTGCAAACACTTCTTCAAAGTCTATGCCTTGCTGTTGCACATACCCTCTTGCTACCAGGCGTGCTTTATGTTTTGCAATTTTTCCTTCTGAATCTTTCTTCAATTTGAATACCCACTTCAATCCTATTGCCCTTTTTCCTTTCACTGGTTCCACCAGACTCCAAGTTCCATTCTCTTGTATTGACTCAATTTCTTCTATCATGGCACATTTCCATTTTTCATCCCTTGCTGCATCAGTCCAATTCACTGGCTCTTCCATTCCTATTAGGCAAAATTCAGTGCAGTTCAACTGTATAGGCTCAGTTTCATTGTATATCTCATCAAGACTTCTCAACTTTACTGGTGTTGCTCTTGATTCAACACCCCTTTCATCTCCTGTGTCTTCATCTAGCTCCTGTGTAGACCCAGTCAGATCTGAGTTAAAATCACCTTCACCCTCACTATCATGCTGGTGCAATCCATCTGGTTCATCTTGCATTTGTGTGGGTTCCTGTTATAATCTGAATGTAGTACCTGTGTCACTTTGAGTACTGTTTTGCGTCTCAGTCCACTTCCACTCCTTGTCTTCTTCAAATACAGCATCTCTTGTAACGTGTACCCTTTGTGTAATTGGGTTGTACACCCTGTATGCCTTGGACCCTCTTTCATACCCAAAGAACACCATCAAGATGCTTCTATCCTCAAGCTTTGATAAGAATGGTTGAGTCACCTTCACATGTACCAAACACCCAAAAATTCTGAGATGATCAATTTTGGGTTTTCTCTTGTACCAGGCTTCATAAGGAGTCATGCCAGTCAGGCTCTTGGTGGGTGCTCGGTTCAAAATGTAAACAGCTGTTGTCACTCCTTCACCCCAAAATTCTGAGGGAATATGCTTGCCTTTCATCATACTTCTTGTCATTCCCATAATGGTTTGATTCCTTCTCTCCACTACACCATTCTGCTGTGGTGAGTATGGTGCAGTAAGATGCCTTTGGATGCCCATTTCTTTACAATACTCATCAAACGCTTCTGACCCGAACTCTCCTCCTTTATCAGTCCTGAATGCCTTTAACTTGACCCCATTTTCAACTTCAATTGCATTTTTGATCTCCTTGAAGGATAAAAGGCTTTGTCTTTAGATTTCATTAGAACCAGCCACATGAATCTGCTGTAGTCATCTACAAGTAATAGAAAATACCGATTACCCCCTGGTGTTGGAGGTGTGATGGGTCCACACAAATCACCATGAACTAGTTCCAACACTTCACTTGCCCTGAACCTTGTTTCTTGAGGAAATGGCTGTCGTCTTTGCTTTCCCACCATACACACTCTACAGGTCTCCATCATGGTCTCAACACTGGGTAATCCTTCTACCAATTTTTCTTGATACATTTTCTTCAGAGATTGAATGTTGATATGCCCATACCTCCCATGCCACTTTCTTGTCTCTGACTCAACACTGCTTTGCAAACACACATGCTGCATCAGGTCTAGTTTTAGAGTGTACAACCTGTTCTTTGATCTTTGAACTTTGATAATCAATCTACCACTCTTGTCAAGTACTTTCAGCCAACCTCCTTCCATCTGTACTCTACAACCCCTTTCTTCAAGTTGCCCTAAGCTGATTATGTTACTTGCTAATTTGGGTATATAGTACACATTTGTCATTGCCTTTGTTCTCCTGTCTTTCCTCTTATCATTACTGTACCACACCCTCCTATCAGAACCTCAGAACCATCACCAAGCTTTACCTTCCCTTGTATGGATGTGTCAAGGTTAGTAAAATAGTCCATACACCCTGTCATGTGGTTGCTTGCCCCTGAATCAAGGTACCAAACATTTCCCATAGCCTTTTCTTTGATCCCCACATGCAGTTCACCAAATTTTCCAATTTTACCCTCAGTATCAACAACTACTGGTGATTCTCTCATCACTTCATGCATGAGTAGGGTTGATTCTTCTATCTCCTCTACAAGGTTCACCTTCTCTTTCTTAGGCTTGCGACACTCTGATGCAAAGTGCCCATAGATTGAACAGTTGAAACATTTCACTTTTGTTTTATCAAACTTTCTGTAAGGTTTTCTTCCTTGCTCTCCTCCTTTCCATCCTTCTTTGTTGTCAGAACCTTCACTATTTCTCCTTTCTTTCACAGACAATGCCTCCCATTGAGCTCGAGTTAGCATCAATTTCTCATCATCTTCCTTGGGTTGTTGTCTTCCTTTCATGCCTTCTTCAAACACCCTCAGTCTACCAACAGCTTCAGCCACTGACATAATGGTGGTGTCACCCCATTGCTCAATTGTCCCAATAATTGGTAGAAATCTGTCTGGTACAGCACTAAACAACCTCTCAACTACTGCATTGTCCTTTAAATCTATTCCCAATGATCTAATCTCACCAACTGTACTTATCAGGTTCTGTGAGAATTCTACGATACTGGTTGTTTCTGACATCACTAATCTAACAAATTGTCTCTTTAATACCTGTCCCCTTGCTTTTCTGACACGGTCTTCTCCAATGCTCATATGTTGGATGGTTTCCCAAGCTTCTTTTGATGACTCATTTTTTGTTATTGCCATAATCACCGAATCTGGTACTGCTTGTGAGATGGCCGCTAGTGCTCCCTGGTCCTTCTCTTTGTTACCAGGTTCACTTCCTTCTACGGCGTCCCATACTCCCAGTGCTTTCAGGAGTATCTTCATCTTCATAGCCCACAAACCATAGTTTGTGTCGTTTAGCATTGGATACTGTATCGGAACGCTAGTTCTTGTAAATGAACTGGTTTGAGTTTTCTCTCCCTCTCCATTTTTCATGGCTCTAATACCAAATGTTGGAATTTAATCTTCGAAACAATGTTGTAACACAGAGAATTGAAAGTGTAGAGAAGAAGAGAGACACGAGTTTGCGGTGCAAAAAACAGCAACACCATTTTCTGATTTCATTTCTGTTCTTATTCTTACAAAATATCAAATATGGCAATAAATATATCATAACATTTTCTAACTAAAACAGCAAATGGTTTCTTATTTTCCATTGCTTAACAGAATAAAGTAAATCCTAAATAATGCTAACAAAATCTTAACTAAATCTTCATCAAAACATGTGAGATACACAAGGTGTAGAATTATTCTGGTACACCACGTACCGGCTCTGCTTTGCGTCCCAGTTGGCACAACAGCTTATCTCTCACATGTTTGATGGATTCCATATTGCTGAAATAAAAAAAGAGACATAATTAGGCAATAATTAGCATTTTTATGAAATCAAGTTAAATAGTTTAGATGTACCTAATGAGTTTCACATTGTTGATTACTTTTTTTCATGTTGACCCTTCTTCTTTGCTGTTTTTTCAACTTGGGTTCTTCTATTCGATATGTTTTATGTCCAACTTGGTAAACGCTTTCCATCCTTTCTGTCGGTTTTCTCCTTGAATCTAATCGAGTCATGAGTCAAGTTTTCTGGTACACCATCTTTTATGCCATCATCAAATACCCACTATGGTTGATGTGTTGGAGAAGAATTATCAGTTTCATCATTTGAATTGCTCTTAAGATTTCATACCTTTTCATCAACCTTCAAATTCAGAATAGTGGTCGCAGAGTCAGCAAATTTGAACACTTCTTCAAAATCTGCTACTCTAGCAGCTACCATAAGAAGCTTTCGTGCGAGAATTCAGTACCTACATGTAGCATCCATCTTAGGATTTTCAACAATGGTTCTTCCACTGAAATCTTCAATTGTACCACTTCTTGCTTCTCGAGTCCATCTTTTCAAAATATAAATGTCTGATAATAACTTGATATCCATAATATCAAGAACCTTAAGAGCATGGCCACACAAAATTCCCCATCTTTTGAATTTCTTGCAACTACAAGATACAGTCTGATCTGTATGGTTTGCAGTAACTTGAAAATACTTATTTGGATTAGGGTTATTACCAAACTTACCGACTCTAATGCTATATTCGATTATTGACTGACCTTCATTTCTTGACTTAACAAAAGAAGCCTTTGGCAACTCCCATTCATCTTGAAATATAACAAATACCTTTGGTGTGTACAACTCACCCATTTGTTGAAGTATGGGGATAGTCACCTTAATCATTGGCTTCTTCTTTCTCATTTCGTACTCTGATTCTATTTCTTTGTCACGTTTATGCACAAGACTTCTCTCAAAATGTTTAAAAAAACGGATTATATCCATATTCCATTTGAGAAAGCTTTTCAAGTCTTTGTTGAAACTTTCATTGAGTTGTGTGCTTCACATTCCCAAAGTAACCTCATCATTCATGTAACAGTTCGCCCATTTTTCTTTAACTCTGTACATAAACTTCAGCCAATTCTCTTTACTATCTTTCCTCTTATTTGTTTCATCACTAACATTGTCCTTGTACTCCTCTTCGCTTGCATCACTCTCATCACCGGCCTCAACTTCTTCAATTTCCTTGTTCGACTCTTCTTTGTTGGCCTTACCTTCTCCACAAACCATGCTCAATATGGACTGAAAAGCACTTTCAAAATCATGCTCATCATGTTGGGCATTACCACTTTTAGTGCTTTTGCCATTGCAGAATCTTGATCTGTAAAGATGGTCTTCGGGTACTTCTTATTGTGAGTTGCTAAAAATGTTTCAAATGACCATTTGAATGATTCTATTGATTCATCGTACAATAGAGTGGCTCCAAATACCACAATCTCTCTAAAGTGATTAAATCCAACAAAAACACCTAAAGGCCTAAATCCTTTGTTCGTACCATAAGTTGTATCAAATGTAAACACATCTCCAAATAAACTATAATCAATTATCATCTTTGCATCAGCCCAAAATACATTTGTAATCTGCCCATTGTCATCTAATTGCTCTATGTTGAAATGAACTATTCTCTAAAGATTGGTCATAAAAATACCTTAACATGCTTGCTGCCTCACAACAAGCCAAATCTCTTTTTCTTTTATTTCGAATATGATTAACGTAATCTCTTTTTCTAAAGGAAAGGTTTTGTGAATCATCAACTTCCCGACCCATTAATTCATATGCTTCTTTTGGTCTAATTCTTGATTCATCGGCTAAATCAATAGTTACTCCATAGGAATCGACAATCTCCCGTTGTGATGGCATCAAACCAATTGCTTCGGGTCTATGTAAAACATGATTATGACCGGCACAAAAATCATATATTTCATACTTTTGAGTCTTTGGAATCAATTTAAGGGAAATATGTACTGGACAATTAGTTCAGGTCTCGGCTCGCGGTCCATATGATCATATCGCGGTCCATTAGCTTGTGGTACCTACGCACAACGTTTTAACTAATTGTCCAGTACATATTATTCTTTAATAGACAATTAGTTCTATTCTTTAATTTAAGAAATATGTACTGGAAAATTTCAGGAGAGAAGAAGAACGTACTCGTACATACCGATCAATGGCACGATCGGACACGAGAAAAGAGCTAGAATAGTGAGAATTCTCGTGGAGAAAAGGAAAACACAGGAGAGATCGCGTAGGATGAAGACAGTTACGGCGTGTGCCACGTGCACATGAGATGATTGGACAAGGCGGGGATGTAAGTGGGGATGCGAGTTCGGGGAATCAAAGATTTTGTGTAATAATAATAATAAATTAAAAGAGTGGCTTATATATATTGTAATTTTTTTTTAAAAAACAAATGAGGATTAAGTTTCCAATTTTTTATTAATCACTAGAGATGATACAAAATGCAGATATATTTTAAATATGAAAAGGTAATAAAGAAAAAAAGTATTCATATGACAAAGAAAAAGAAAACATGACATATCTTTGTTGTTTCAGTTTTCTACTTCTCCTCCTCAGTACTCTTTTGATCGGATGTGTGAGGTTCATGAGTATTTGAATTCTGGATACCGACACATCAGCTCTGCCATTATCTCTTTGAGTTGCTCTGATAGATTACGCTTTGTCAGAGAAAATTCTTCTACATCTAGGGCTGCTAATGGATGGATTCTGATTCATGTTCAGTCCAGCCCGATGATGAAGAGTTGAAGTCCATGACCAAATCAAATCCATAATTATCTACTAATATCCAGTCCATGTCCAGTTCATTTAATAACCGAATAATGTCCACTATTTGTCCATAAGCTAACCATGCGGACATGATTTTGGACACCACAATGCACAATTCTCTTTAAATGGAAGCTCTTTCATCACTGTATTGAATAACTTAGGTTTCTTTATGCAAATAACTTAGTTCTCTATATGTGAAAAAGAAAGTTAGAACTTGGTTGATTTATTGGAATGTTTGAACGTATTTTCATTTAATCTCACATTAATCCCGTAATTAGTCCATAATTTATCCATAATTAGTTCATAATTTGTCCACAATTAGTCCAGTTAAGTTTTAGCAATTTGACTTGGACTAAACTTCAAACAAGACCAAGAAATAGTCTGATCCATAAATGTCCAATAGTGTCCAACCCATTTTGTCCATGAACCGCAATGTTCATTAGCAGTCCTATCTGCATCATATGGCTAGTGTTCATACGTTTGTGCTTTTGCTGAAGTAAAAACATTTGCACTTCGAATTTCCTACAATAATTTGATATGAAAAATTTATTGAGCAATTTAATATCAATTCCTAAAAAAATTATAAAGTTTGAATCGTTTGCAAACGTTTTCACTCTGATCGAAGTGCAAACGTTTTCACAGTAATCATACTTAATGAATATGTATATATGTGCATATATGTTCAAATTAAGACAGTTGTGCAGATGACATGGTGGAAGCTAAAGTTATTAATTTTTCTTTCAAATAATAAAATATTTAAGAAAATATTAATACCAATGACTTTTTATTTAATTAATTAGGATGTCTAGTGGCGTTACTCTAATGGAATAATTAACCATAATAATCAGTTATATGGTACTTTTACAATCCGAAAATGCAGACAAGAAAAACAACATGTCCGACACAAAACTAGTTGCGGTTTAAACTATCAGCAACCGACAATACTTTGAGCATTTTTAAAACGTTTTCCTCACCTTTATTACAACTAGGCATGCGACTCGGGCTCCGCGTGAAAAATTTAAATTTTAAACTTTTTTATTACAAGAATAAAATTATAATAAATCGTTTAAATAATAAAAAAATAAAAAAGAAACGGTAAAAAAAGGTGAAAACACTGTTCATTCATAATGTGAAAATAAATAGTGTCGTAGTGTTGCGCCATGAGTATATTAGATTAGATGTCGCTTTTACTTCTTTTGTGCTTTGATTTCGAATTTAAATTGCATAAAAAGTAATTCCAACATCATCGCTGACATGTGCTACTTTTTTTTTATTATACTACTTTAGTTTTATTTAAATCTAATATTGTATAAACACCAAAAGCTAATATAAACACTTAAAAAAATTAATAGTAATACTTGAAAAATACTAGCATAGTTACATATAAAAGCCAATCAAAACACCTGAAAAAAAAACAAATAGAAGCACTTGAAATAATTAGTATAAACACATGTTCAAAATAATCTAAACACAAACTTTATTTAATTAGCACACCACATATGTGATGAACATTATTAGTGAAAAAAATTGTACACAATTTTTTTTTCTATTTAGCGCATCATACTTGAAAAAGGCTAGTCTAAGTACATGTTGCAAATAATGCAAACACATGTTTTATTTATTTAGCACGCCATATTAGTTTCAAATAATCTAAATATCTATTTTAAATAATCTAAACATCTATTTTATTTAGTTTACATGTAAAATGTGTATAATTTGCACTATTGTACATGACATTAACACTTGAAAGCATAAAAAGTTAATAGAAAACATTTAAAAATACTAATATAAACACTTGAAAAAATTAACAGACACACCTGAAAATCTAAAATAAACGCCTTAAAATGCTAGTATAAAAAGGTTTGAGTGTGGGGTCTGCTAATATAAGTTGGTAACAATTAATATAAACATGCTAGTATAAACACCTGACGTATTTTCTTCGTTAATATAGTGCAAGAATCGCTAATTATTAATCATGTAATCCAACTTTTCATTTTATTTTTTACTCTTTGACTTTTATCTTTTAACAAAATTGGTTAGAAAATAAAAGAGGAGAATGAAAAATGAGAAAATGTTTGTCTATCTCTTTCCAATAATAAAGGGTTGAGATTACTTGAAAGCATGAAAGTTTAGTACAAATGTTTTAAATGATCATATATCAAAAGGAAGGGCACGGTGCCTTGAATCATAAATAGCAAAATAAATAAACTGCAAGAAAAGATCGATATAATTGAGAATTAATTAGATCTTCTGATAAGTTGCAAGCTCAATTAAACTCGAATTAAAAGATTTTTATAATAAAAGTCTTTGTTTTTAAATATTTTAAAATTGATCTAAAGTTCTCTAACGATATTTTGTTTTCATTAAATTTCGAACCCACGACGTCTCACAAAAAACATTACTCTCTACCACGGAATTAAAAGTCAGTTCTTAACTAAAAGTGTTTTTGTGAATGTTTTTTTAAGCAAGACCTTTTGTGAATGTTGAATATTGTTTAAAGTCTTCACTCTTATGATTTATCTTATCTTATAAAAAAAGGAAAGAAAGGAAAAAAAAACAGCTCTTAATTAATCTAGTGATCAAGAGCAATTTTCTTGTGTTAGAAGTTGCAAGTTCAAAATTTAATGAAAGTAAAAATGTTATTAGAAGCCATTAGATCAACTTGGTGATATTTAAAGGAAAAAAAAATCTTGCTTATTACTTAAAAGTAGATTTTTTGTTTTATCTTTTACTGGCCAAGAGTGGAGCATTTTTTTATAATTATGAAAAATTTTGCAAGAAAAATAGCCAAGTTGTTTGATTTTTTTAGAGTCAATAGTCAGAATGCTGAAAAATCTACCGTGCAGCAGAAACGAACCCACCGCACGGTAAATATTCTACCGTGCTCCCAATTCCTTTTCTCCCATTCAAAACTATTAACGTTTGTGGTTATGTATAGAAAATATTTTTAGTTATAACCATATGTAGTAATAATTTCGAGTATAACTATTAGATGTATTTATTAATATATTAATTAATTAATATAATTCATGCTTGAGATAAATTGATGCATCAACATGTAACACTTTCTTCTTGCAATGACAAATTTATTTTAAATTAAATTAATTAATTAAAACTTTATGGTCATGACTGAAATATATTTTTCTATATAATCATGACCGAAATTATTTTTCTATATATAATCATAACAGGAAATATTTTGAAAAATTGTATTGTGGCCGAGAAATGTGTCAAGATTGTGCCTATATAGGAAATATTTTTCTATAGAGACAAAAATTTTTGTCAAGATTGTGTCTAATTCACACTTATACAAGCATTATGTAAAATTGTAAATGTCCCAATGCGTTCTTAATTTTAACTCTTTTTTAAACCTCAAAACTCAAAACTACCTCGACTCTTCCCACAATCTTTTAACACTTTGATGGTATTGACATTATTTTCGATATTTAATTTAATAATTCCATGTTGCTTAAAAAAATAGATGTCTATCAAATAAACCCACATCCCCGTACGTGTAACATGACTCTACCACTCATAATTCTTTGAAACTCCTTAAAATATTCCAATTAAAAAATTATTTGAATATTCCAACCTGTTTGGTCGTAATAGTCTCCGTGCATGCATGCTAGCTAGCTTAAATAATAATATATTAATTAGCATCACCTTGGCTTTTATACATGCGCAGAAAACGAATTGATATATAGGCAATCGATCGCCATTATCGTCTCATTTATATTCTGATAGCTACCAGATATTAAATGATCGATGAAGCTGTACAAGAGACCTTTGATTTTGTTTCTATCCCTTCTTTCTATTTTGTCTGCGTTATCTTTCTCTGCTCATGGATTTAACAATACACAACAGTCAGGTTTGTTCTAGCTAGGCTTATTGTTCTTATCATATCTTGTTGAATTTTATATTTTACCTTTCTTTCCCTGCTTAATGATCTTTCTTTTTCTAAATTATCGAAGGAATTTGAAATTTCTAGAATAATAGAAATATATATACATATTTCTGTTAACATATTAAAGAAGGGCTCAATTAAATAATTTGATCTTTGAAACCAACATGCAAGACATTTTCATCAAGTTATTTAAGAAAATGTTTGCTTGATATTTACTATTGAAGGAACTTAGATATACAGAAAATGAACAACGTAACAAAATTAAAACAATATCAAATCTTTCTTTGACAACTCAGGTAATGAATTTGAATCTTGAATTAGCAGAAAAGAGATCACTGGCTATATCTGAAACTGAAAGCAACTCCTATATATTAGCTGCAGAGAGAACACAGAGAAAAGACCCTTTGAATGGCTTCAGAACTTACACCAGGGGCTGGAAAATTAGCAATGAGCATTATTGGGATGTAAGATTTATACTTTTTTTCAGCGAACAAGAATTATCGACTACAAGAAAAAAAATATATAGTTACGTTGTTATATGGAAGAAATTTTCTCAGCCTATTCGTCTTTTCCATTTCCTCTCGTTTCCTTGAATTAATTCAATAAGGAAGTGCATGAAAAAGGAGGTCTAATACTCTAATTTGTGGATAAAACCACATTTTAGCCTTAATTAGATATATGAAATTCTTATCATATCTAGACCTTTGTAAAGGAGACAGAACATCTCAACTCTCAAGAAACATCAAACACTGTTATATTTTAAAATATTTATGGATTGCATTTAAAACTTTCCTCTGATTAATTGTTTGCAGTCTGTTGGTTCCAGTGCGACACCAATCTTTGCAATTGCAGCTGCCTGCACCATTATTTTTGGAATCATCATGTCTTTTGTGGTTTGCTGCTTCTGCTGTTATCCGGTTCGAAGCTATTCGTATTCTCAAACAGCTTACACTTGCTCTGCTGTTCTTCTCATCCTCTTCACTGCTGCTGCCATGTAAAAATCCAGTGCCAAACATGCATTCTTGATTCTTGACATTTTTTTCTCTTTACACCTTTAAATTCGGAAGAACCATTATACCTTTGAAAAATAAATGAACATGGCCCATATGCTGTACTTCGCGCGTATGAATAACCACATTCTGGCTTTACTAAATATGAAACAATTAATGTATTATTAACATCAGATTTATTTGACTATAATAATGCATGGCACCTATTGTAACCCACAAAATAACAAATACCTTCTCAGATTTAGCGTACTAAAAAAATATGATTGCTCGGCATCCACTAAGTTTGAAAGAAAACCTTATTTCCATTTGATTGGGGACCTTGTGATTTTTCAAATTATGTCAAGTTTCAGATAAGTGATATAAATGATCGATATAGAACACCTTTATAATCTTATTTTTTTCATTTTGATGAATATTATGATTAATTTTCGTAGTTGTCTATGAAATTGATTTTCAATATATTTTCCTTAGATTAAGTACACATGTAGCTAGCCTCATCTTAATTATTCTAGTTGCTAATCATGTTTACTTTGTTATGGTTTTAGACTTGGATGCATTGTACTATATGATGGACACGAGAAATTTCATGAAAGCACAAGAAGTACAACAAATTACATATTGAAGCAAGCTAGCGACACAGTCTCAAATCTAAGAACTGTTTCACAGTATATGAATGCTGCAAAATTAATTGGTGTAGATCAGCTTTCTATCTCCTCAGATTTAAAGCTGAAGATTGATAAAATGGTGACTGAAATTAATGGGGCAGCCAATGAGCTAGATTCACGTACCTTTAGCAACTCCGGTACGATAGCAAATGTGCTCGATACCGTGTAAGTTTCTTCCATGCACCAACTACAATCTATATATGTGATACCTACATATTTACCCATACCAAAAATTCACTTTATTTCTGTTCTATCATCATCATCACCACATAATCATGCATCATTTTTAGTTTTACTGTTGAACTTGCAGGAGAGTGACTTTAATCATAGTGGCATCTGCTACACTATTGCTGACCTCTCTTGGATTTTGTAAGAAATTCACTTTTCTTTTTAAATTAATTAAAACCGAGAGTTTGACTACCCAAAACTATGATTCACAATTCATTACTGAACTCACATCCAAATTCAAACCTCAATTAAATCGTTAATATCCTTCTTTGCAATCGCTGCATCTGCATGTTGGATCTCAGAATAGTTATGTGCTTCTAAGAATCAGAGAAGAGAAGAATTTTTGTGGTGCAAAAGAAAACCGCACCTTTTCTGTTTTTTCTTATTCCTTTTATTCTTGACTTACAATCATAAATAGAAAGAACTAAAAACTGCCTAAAAACAAAAGAATCGAAAATAGATATGGCTAATTATCTTCCATATCTTTACAAAACAGTAAACAACAAATTTCTTAACAATCTACCAAAATTATACTATAAATGTAAGCAAGGAAGAAGCGTGCCAGATACGTGCCAGACAAGTGTCCTTCCTCTAAATTCAACAAGCTTATATCTAATATTCACTTCCCTAAGCTTGTTGCATACTTTCTCACATCTTGCAACCCAATCCTGTCACACAGCTCGCAGAATCTCACTCTTCCCAACGGCTTTGTCAGAATGTCTGCCAATTGATCCTGAGTTCGCACGTGTTCAACTTCAATCCTGCCACTTTCAACATTTTCCCTGAGATAGTGAAATCTCGTATCAATATGCTTGCTTCGATCATGATAGACTGGATTCTTGCTCAACGAGATTGCTGACTGATTGTCTACCTTGAGCTTGAACTGTCTCAGATGCTGACTTAGTACATCAGATCGCAGGGCCTCAAGCCACACACCCTGACACGCACCCTGAGCAGCTGCTATATATTCTGCTTCACACGAAGATAGAGCAACTACCTTTTGTTTTCTAGAGAACCAGCTAATGAGATTTCTTCCTAAGAAGAACATGACACCAGTAGTGCTTTTTCTGTCATCCAAGTCTCCTGCCAAGTCACTGTCAGTGAAGCCAGTTAGACATCCTTCACTGTCAGGTGACCTCTTGTATACACAGCCCAGATTTACACTGCCTTTGATGTACCTTAATATCTGCTTAACAGCTGCCATGTGTTCTGATCTTGGGGACTCCATAAACCGACTGACAATTCCTACTGAGTATGCCAGATCAGGTCTTGTGTGTAGCAGATATCTCAGGCTTCCCACAATACTTCTATACTTGTTCGGATCAACTGGTTCTGAGGTGCTGTTCTTCTTAAGCCTTAGTCTAGATTCCATAGGAGTTCTTGTCAGGTTGCAGTCTGACATACCACACTCCTTTAGGATCTTGTGTGCAAAACCTGCTTGACTCAACATAACCTCACCCTTCTCTTGCTTAACCTCAATGCCAAGGTAGTAGCTCAGCAACCCCAAATCACTCATTCTGAAAATTTCTTTCATCTGATCCTTAAAACTCCCAATTTCAATCTCACTTGTTCCTGTGATGATGAGATCATCTACATACACTCCCAAGATAACACAATTTTCTCCTTGTTGTCTCTTGTACACAGCATGTTCCACTTTGCTTCTTTCAAATCCGAGAGTGTGCAATGTTTTATCTAGCTTGGAATTCCAAGCCCGAGGCGCTTGTCTCAGCCCATACAGTGCCTTATGCAGCCTTAGCACCTTATACTCACTTCCCTTCTCCTCGAAACCTGGTGGCTGAGTTACATAGACTTCTTCCTTCAAGTCACCATTCAAGAATGCAGATTTGACATCCATGTGATGCAGCATCCAGCCCCTTTGTACTGCTATAGCAATGATCAGCCTAATTGTCTCAAGTCTTGCTACAGGTGCAAATACCTCATCAAAGTCAACTCCTTGCTGTTGTACATATCCCTTTGCAACCAGCCGTGCCTTGTGCCTCAGGATTATGCCTTCTGAGTCCTTCTTGAGCTTGTAGACCCATTTGAGCCCAATGACCTTTTTACCCTTTACTGGTTCTTCAAGACTCCATGTCTGATTTGAGTTGATTGATTCGATTTCATCTCTCATAGCTCGTATCCAATTCTCATCCTTCCTAGCTTCATCAAAACAGGTTGGTTCTTCCACTCCTATCAAGCACACACCCAAGAGACCAACGGGTTCAGTCTCCTCATAAATTTCAGCGATACTGCGCATTCTGACTGGTGTCTGATGATCATCTCTTTCACCATTCTCATTAGTATGCTGCACACTTACTTCAGAGTCATCATCACCATCCTCCTCTCCTACAGCCCTTTCACTCACCAGTTGGAAAGGCATTATTCTTCTGGTCTCATTCTCCTCACTCACCTGTTCACTGTCAATTGGCCAGGGTCCAGGTCTGTCTTCCTCAAACACAACATCTCTTGTTATCACCACCTTCTTTGTAACAGGATCATAGACCCGATAGGCTTTAGAGCCCTTTTCATAACCAAACAAAACCATCTCAATGCTCCTATCATCTAGCTTCTTCATCTGTCCTCCTATCACTTTAACATGAGCAAGACAACCAAAGGTTCTCATATGAAGCACTGATGGCTTGTGCTTGTACCATGCCTCATAGGGAGTCATCCCTTCAACACTCTTAGTTGGAGATCTGTTCAAAAGATATACTGCAGTTGTAACAGCTTCTCCCCAAAACTCAGCTGGCACCTTCATTGCTTTCATCATACTTCTTGCCATGCCCATAATGGTTTGATTCCTTCTTTCAACTACTCCATTCTGTTGAGGAGAATAGGGAGCAGTCATATGCCTTTTAATGCCATTGAATGAACAAAAACTTTCAAACTCAGCAGATTTGAACTCCCCACCTCTATCAGTTCTCAACACTTTGAGTTTCTTACACTGTTCAGTCTCAGCCATCATCTTTATTGTCTTAAAAGCTATGAAAGCCCTCTCTTTGCTAGATAGCAAGGTTATCCACATGTATCTGCTAAAGTCATCTACTAAGAGCAAGAAATACCTATTTCCTGCAGGAGTTGAAGGGTTTATAGGTCCACAGAGGTCACCATGCACCAGTTCCAGAACTTCACTTGCTCTGAACTGTGCTTTCTGAGGAAACGTTGCTCTTCTTTGCTTGCCTACCAAACAGCCATCACACACCTGCTCAACATGCTCAATGCAAGGTAGGCCTTCTACCAGTCTCTCCTGTCCCATCCTTCTTAGAGCTTGAAAATTCAAATGCCCAAACCGAGCATGCCATTTCCATGCCTGGGAATTAGTACTTGCTGACATGCATACAGGTTGAGTAACCTCTAGCTTCAGAATATACAATCGATTCAATGTTCTATTCACCTTTATGATCAGTGTCCCTTCTATATCATGAATGGTAAGTACACCCTGATACATCACAACTTTGCACCCTTGCTCCTCTAATTGACCAAGACTGATCATGTTGCTTGACAATTTTGGAATGTAATACACATTCGATAAGGCCTTATGTTCACCACCTTTCCCTTTGAGCAACACTGTCCCCTTACCACCTATGTGTACCAGACTTCCATCTCCCAATTTTACTGTGCCACCTGTACCTGATTCTAGATCTGAGAACAAAGCAAGGTTTCCTGTCATGTGATTGCTTGCCCCAGAGTCTAAATACCAAGTATACTTCTTCTGGCTCACATCTTCACCCAGCAGCAGCTCTGCAACATCAGTTTCAGC
The DNA here is from genome assembly GCA_964058865.1 of Eleocharis quinqueflora. Lineage (NCBI taxonomy): Eukaryota > Viridiplantae > Streptophyta > Magnoliopsida > Poales > Cyperaceae > Eleocharis > Eleocharis quinqueflora. The sequence continues at coordinate 224,810 of CAXKVX010000024.1, read as the reverse complement.
ATTTTTCTGTCTTGTCCCAAGTATGACCTCATGCATTAGTAACACTGGTTCCTCCTCTTCTTCTTTCTCTGCCACAAATGCCCTTTCATTCTTTGATTTTCTACACTCAGATGCAAAATGTCCATAAATGCCACAACTAAAGCATTTTATCTTGGACTTGTCAAACCTTCTCTTCTGCTTTCTTTCGTGGCCTCCACCTTGACCTTCAGATCTTTCTGCTCCTGCCTTCTCCTTCAAGCTCAGAGCCTCCCACTGTGCACGGGTAAGAAGCAACCTCTCTTCTTCGACTTCTTTGTGCTGCTTTCTACCCTTTATACTTTCTTCAAACACCCTTAGTCTACCAACTGCCTCTGCCACAGTCATAGCCGCCATGTCACCCCATTGTTCAATCGTGCTTATGATGGGCAGAAACCTATCTGGCACAGAACTGAATAGTTTTTCAACTACACTGCTCTCTTTCACTTCTACCCCTAGGGAGCGCATTTCACCAACCAGACTTACCAACAGTTGTGAAAATTCGACCAGACTTGATGAATCAGACATCACCAATCTATCAAATTCTCTCTTTACCACCTGTGCCCTTGCTTTCCTGACACGGTCCTCTCCAACTGCCATCTGTTTGATTACCTGCCAGACTTCTTTAGCAGTTTCCTTCTCTGCAATCGCCATGATAGTTGCGTCAGGGACTGCTTGAGATATTGCTGCAATGGCGCTCTGATCCTTCTCTGTGTCGGCTTTGCCTTCGCCCTCCACTGTCTCCCATACTCCTAATGCACGCAGTAAGATTTTCATCTTTATCGCCCACAACCCATAGTTCGTGTTGTTCAGCATTGGGTATTGTACAGGTACTCCTCCTCCCTTGACTGTTACCCTAGGTCCATCACTTGCTGTTGCTGCCGCCTTTGCTTTACCATCGCCCATTGTTGAAGGCTCTGATACCAAATGTTGGATCTCAGAATAGTTATGTGCTTCTAAGAATCAGAGAAGAGAAGAATTTTTGTGGTGCAAAAGAAAACCGCACCTTTTCTGTTTTTTCTTATTCCTTTTATTCTTGACTTACAATCATAAATAGAAAGAACTAAAAACTGCCTAAAAACAAAAGAATCGAAAATAGATATGGCTAATTATCTTCCATATCTTTACAAAACAGTAAACAACAAATTTCTTAACAATCTACCAAAATTATACTATAAATGTAAGCAAGGAAGAAGCGTGCCAGATACGTGCCAGACAAGTGTCCTTCCTCTAAATTCAACAAGCTTATATCTAATACTGCATGCATAGTAAAAAACATAAAATTTGAAAATTGTTTTGTATAATTGATGAGTTCAAAAGTGTTTTTTTTTTTAGTTTTCTAATTTTTTTTATCATTAGAAGCATTTTTAAATCATAGGTAGCTTTTCAGTTTGGATCAAGTGCATCAGTTTAATGCTGGCACTCAAATTAGAACAAACAATTATCATGATCCAGCAATAGTGCCACTACATTAATAAATTAGAACAACATAGAGGCCAATTAATGTATCAGTTTTAATTAGTGTCCAATTTAGAGAGCTTTTGATGACCCAACTCCAAAAATTATGCTAGCATTGTTAAGACTGACATAAACTGCTAAAAAATGGATTAGCCTAAACCCAAAGATGGGTGAAGTTTTGAACTTTAAAAAATATAGAAGAAAGTATTCTTGATACAAGAGTATACATGCAGAAGAGTAAAAAAGAGATGCCCTGTTTTGTAATCAGCTTTATAGTGCATTTTTCTGGCTAAAAACATTTCTCTTATATGTATATTTTTTCGTGCAGTGTTTTCTATTTGTGGATTGCAAACTCTTATTTACATGTAAGCATTAGTCCATACTTTATTTGTCACTCATTTATAATTTTGCAATGCAACCATCTTGATTTGTTTTTTTTGTATATATAATTTGTAGTTTGGTTGTCATTGGGTGGATTTTGATAGCCTGTACATTGATAATCTGTGGTGTTTCCCTCCTCCTGCACAAGTAAGCTAATTGCATACTGTTTAATCTAGTACTTGGTAAACTTGCTTCATGTCAAAAGTTTTGGTATGTGTTAAACTATCTTACATAGCAATTCAACAATAGGACCTAAATTGATATATTCTATAGTGAAATCAATTGAAGCTGATAAAATTTATTTTTGCATTCTGGTCAAGTAAAGATGAAATATTTCTTTACAATTGTTTTAATATTTTAGCAGTATAGTCTCAGACACATGTGTGGCCATGAATAAATGGGTTCAACATCCGCTTGACCACACAGCCTTAGACGACATCCTCTCCTGTGTCGACCCTGCGATGGCAACCGAAGCCATACGACAGACCGAACTTGTAACATACCAAATAATAGATATACTGAATGGAGCGATAACAAACCTCTCCAATGGAGATTTCCCTCCTCAATCTGTCCCGTTGTACTACAATCAATCTGGGCCGTTGGTTCCAGTGCTATGTAACCCGTACTCAACCAACTTAAGTCCCCATACTTGTACCACTGAAGAGCTCCAATTTGATAATGCAGCACAGGTACATGTTAGAGATTTTTCTAAAGTATGGTAGATCACTAATAAGCGACGAGCCAACTTCCACTGTTGTTGATAAAAGTGGCAGTTGGCAATAAGTATAATATAATGCATGCATGTCAAAAACAACAACCCATAATGTCCAGCACATGTCGACTGTCTAGGCTTAAACATGCTTTATCTTGACTCAATTTTTTGAGGTAACATTTTCCATTTTATCTTTCTTGAAGTGTGATTCGTTTTTCAAGTTGAAGCACATTCTGGTCGAATTACTTGCTTTAGGTTGGTCTCTATGGTGACCAGGTGTGGATTGTTGGATTTAATTTTTACTTTTAGTAGATTTAGTATATCTTGCTAATTCCAATGATGGCCTTTCGAGCCCGATTCGACACGACCCGAGTTGATCTGTAATCCGAGAAGACGCGACACATGAGGATCCTAGCCCAATCCGACCCGAGACGACCCATACGAGATGGAGCGACACATGAGGATCCGACCTGATACAACATGTTAATCCATCCAATCTTGACTACATCATAATCTAAATTTACTAACAAATTAACATCAGAGAAAGTCAAGATATAAGAACACAATTCAACGCGATCCGATCTTGTTCGATTGAACTTAAAACTCAAATAATACTCGAAAGTTGTAGGTGCAACCCGATCCGAGCTCGACCCGATCTCGTCTGACCCGATTCAAGATTTAAAAGTTGTTGATGCAGCCCGACATGTTCTCGCCCGATCCGACACGTTTTCCGAAAAAGACTGACGCAATCCAACCCGACTCATGACCCGAAAGTTGTCGACACCTGATGACTCGAAACCCTACTCGACCTCACCCGATCCGACCTCACCCGACTATTGTCAACAGTCAAACTAATCCGACCCGACCGAACCCGACCCGACTCGATCCAAACCGATCCGACTTGCCACCTCTACTTAATACACGTGAAGTGGCTGATGAAATGCCAAAGTGATTCCTAACTGAAAATATAAAGTATATCCTACCTGGAAAAAAATATACTCACACATTGATCATTGTAATTATAAACTATTCGAAGCATACTTGCTACCAACTAATAGCAAACCATTATTGGTGTTATGAGACTCATTCGAAGCATACTCTATGAATGCTTTTCTACTTCAACAAATATTTTATACATAACCAACATCAGATATTCTAACTAGACTTCCCAATATAGGTATGGAAGGGATACATATGTGAAACAACAATTGTATCAGGTTCCGAGATATGTACCACCACTGGCCGGTTAACCCCGGCATACTATAACCAAATGGCGGTTGCTGTGAACGTGACTTACGGACTGTACCACTATGGGCCATACCTGTCAGATCTTGCCAACTGCAATTTTGTGAGGCAAACTTTCAAGTCGTTAAGTGATACCAACTGTCCTGGTCTTGACTGGTACACTGCACAAGTTTATATCGGTTTGCTAGTGGTGTCACTTTCAGTTATGTTTTCAGTGATATCTTTGGTTGTGTGTGCTAGATAAGCATTTGTACGGCTAGATAAGCCCTTATATGAGAAGAATCGATTGTCAGTGACTCAGTGGGCACTAATTTATAATGATACGGAACATGTATGATGAATTGATGTATTTATAGATGTAAAGAGGCAGGGACCCGGAATTATAATAAAGAATCGGTAATACACAAAATCTCCCAGAAATCACGAAAATAAAAAATCGATCGGGAGCCTAAGATTCCGGACCAAGTCGGGTTCAATTTTTTTTCTTACAATTGTTGATTTTATTTCTGTTGGCAACATGTACTCGAATTTTTTATTAATAAAATATTACTAATTTAATTCAAGAGTTGGCTTATATTTAGGCTATCATCGTCGACACTATAATTAGTTTTTTTATCATCGCAAGTCATTGAGCTGTAGATATTCGAGTCTACTTGAATCGCGTCGAATTGATTTGTGATCGGAGAAACGAGCGATTCAATATTGAATCTGACACAAACTCGTGATAGAAAAATAATAATTAAGACATAAGTTGAAGATGATGTCAAATTTGAGATGCACATTCCCTCAATCGCAAATCAGACTCGACGCGATGAAGTAAACCTGAATATCTACAGCTCGATTTATTGCGAAGATAAAAAACTAGTTACAGCCCTGACGAGCGTAGCCGAAGTTGCTACAAATTTTTTTTAAGAAATGCTAATCATACTTAATATTTTTGTAGCAACTTCGGCTACGCTCGTCGAGACTGTAACTTTTATCGTTGCAAGCCATCGATATCAGAGTCTACTTCCATCGCTTTGAGTTTGATTTGTGGTCGGAAGAATGTACATCTCAAATTTGACTCCATCTTCAACTTATGTCTTAATTAATAGTTTTTTATCACGAGTTTGCATCGGATTCAGTTTTTAACGCTCGTTTCTCCAATCACAAATCAAACTCAACACGATGGAAGTAAACACGAATATCTACAGCTCGATGACTTGCGACTATAAAAATTCTAATTACAGTCCTGACGAGCGTAGCCAAAGTTGCTACAAAAAATATTAAGTATGATTAACATTTTTCTCGAACTTTCTGTAGAAACTTCGACTACGCTTGTGGGGACTGTAATTATTTTTTTTATCGTCGCAAGCCATCAAGCTGTAAATATCTTAATCTACTTTCATTATGTCGAGTCTGATTGGCAGTCGAAGGAATGTGCATATCAAATTTGGCATCATCTTCAACTTATGTTTTAATTAGTAATTTTTATCATAAGTTTGCGTCAGATTCATTTTTAAATCGCTCGTTTCTTTGATCACTAATCAAGCTCGATGCGATGGAAATAGACTTGAATATCTACAGCTCGATAACTTGCGATGAGAAAAAAATTTAATTACAGTTTTGACGAGTGTAGCCAAAGTTGCTACAAAAAATTACGTAAATATAACCAACTCTTGAATTAAATTATTAATATTTTTATTAATAACAAATTCGAGTACTTGGCTAGATCCGCTGAGAGAAAAATAAGTTCTCGTCCGAAATCTTAGTTTCCGGATAGCGTCCAGAAACTAAGATTATGAATGTTTTATTTTTGTGATTTTCTTCTTTAGTTCAGTCAATTATTTTTTAAATATTATCTATTTATGACTGGGGCTACGATCGTAGTGGGTGAATCTGGGCAAGATGTGGCTAAGTGCTAAGAAGTCAGGTATCGGGATGTGAGGACTACAATCGTAGTCAAGAGTGACTACGACCGTAGTGGGTGTGCATGTTCTCCGGATCCAAGTTGGGGACTTGATTATGACCGTAATCAGTCCTGTAACTTCTCGGGTTGTCTGATCACACTCCAAACTGCTCCAAATCATCCAAAAATAGACTTTTATGCTTCTATATCTTATTTTCTGCAATGTAAATCAATTCTAGAGCAGTAACTTGAACTTTTGACTTAAATTTGATTATTTAGACTAAAATTTACTGAACTTTGGATTAACTTAAATAATAAACCCTATGATTTTGGTATACAATTATGGCTTATCAATGCATATATTGCTTATGAAGTTGGCCCGAAAAAAGTAATAACAATTATTATTATTATTATTAGGGAAATTCTTTAAAATGCCACTACAAAAAAGTGGATTTGTCAAAATGCCACTATAAAACGCTTATTCGTCAAAATGCTATTAAAATTCATTAATAGTTTTATTTATGCCATTATCACATTTTAAAAGAAATTAAAAAGTTCTAAACATTTAAAATGTCGAAACTACCCCTGTTAATATTTACTTCTATGATATTCTAATTCTGGATATCGATTAGAACTCTCTCCCTCTGAGTCGACTCAGTCGACTAGGGTTACTCTCACCCACCGCCAGATCCCACAGACCTCCCCTTCGCCACTTTTCGTGAGCTTCCGATTAGAACTCGATTAGAACTCGACTCTGCACCAACTTTTTGTCCCGAGGACACCTTCTGTGAGCTTTCTATTAGAACTCAGACTCCCTCTGCCTCTTACTGCTCGATTGCTGAAAATGGCATTTGAGAAGGATGGCACGGATAATGGGCTTCGGTCGGGCAATGCATAAACTGTGTGCGCCTACTTACCAAATTGAGTGCTCGAGACATTCGGTCGAGCAATGCCGGATAATGGGAACGTGTTGTGCTTACCGAGTCTTCTGGACCTTTCTTCTGTCTATGGAAGTGTAGTTCCAGCATTTTCTCAAACATACAGGCCTAACTGGTATATGGTAATGTTTACAGAAAAAGCTACAGAGGAAGTGTAGCTCCAGCATTTTCTCAAACATATATGGAAGTGTAGCTCCAGCATTTAAATTCAATAGAAGTTGCCTCACCTTCCAAATACCAGTACCAAATTCATGCAAAATTAAAATTGTGCAAGGCTCTTTATTCTTTCCTGACAGAATAAAAAGGGAACTATTACAACATCAGCAAAATCTGGCAGAATGTGCACAACATTAAAATGCAAAACAGAAAACCATATAACATAATGAAACACATTGTTATTAGTGTGGAACTAAGCACTAATTGGTCATGACTATTATAATAACTTATTATTTGTTGTTTGTATATTTCATTGGGCAAAGTGCATGTTGCAAGCTTACTAGTGCGGTTAATAGAACATCCATCTTTTCTGGTACCACTTGAAATAGATAAAAGAGCACCCATAACATCTCCCTAGTTCAAGTTGGAGTTCCAGAAATATAATTGGAATATCCCATAACATCTCTCTAATCTCAAATCTCCCAACTGTGACACTGTGCAACAGAATCCTAGTCGACTGAGTCGACTCAGAGGGAGAGAGTTCTAATTGGTTCCCTAGAATCAGAATCTGATAAAGGAGATATTAACAGGGGTAGTTTCGACATTTTAAACGTTTAGATGTTTTTAATTCCTTTTAAAATGTGATAATGGCATAAATAAAACTACTAATAGATTTTAATGGCATTTTGACGAATATGCATTTTGTAGTGGCATTTTGACAAATTCACTATTTTGTAGTGGCATTTTAAAAAATTTCCCTTATTATTATTATTAGTATTATTATTATTATCATTATTATTATTATTATTGTTATTTTTATTGTTATTGTTACTGTTATTGTTATTGTTGTTGTTGTTGTTGTTGTATCATTATTAGTATGAGTAAGATTATCCTGCTTGCGCATGCACCGCTACTCTCAAGCTTGCAAATCTCGGATGTCTGATTTTATCAAAAATCACGCTGCTGATGGGCGCTGAGATTTCAGAATTCAAAAGAAATGGACGAGTCCAGTAAAGTCATGAGTCGCTCCTCTTGTTCACCTGATCGAAACGACTCACTTTTCTTCACCTTTTTTATTTCAGTTCGAACCCTAGAACTTGAATTCGTATCCTCTGGAATTAGTATACATGCTCGCCCCCTGATTCTCAATGCTAATATAGCATTTTTGACATGCCCGCACAGTAATTGCTATTATGTTGCCACAGTTTCACTCAGTAAAACTCGTCATTCTGGAAATTTTGGACCATTCCAGAGGATACAGATTCCTAGAACTCCCTAGGAACTCGACTCTTTCTCTCTCCTAAAATTTCCAAATGTGAAAACACTAGAAAGCTAGCGAAGACAGATCCGATGATTCTCTATGTTGTTGAGTCGCCCCTCACAGATCACCTTCGTCACTCACTCGTCCTTTCTTTCTCCCAAAAATCTCAAAAAACCCTAGAATCATTCCTACCAAACGCGTCTCGCCCCACTCGTTACAGCAACCCGTTACAACAAGTTGTCGACGCATTATAACGTGTTCCCAACCGTTATAACGCCTCTCTCTCTTCTTTTGTAATGCTCCAAGCATTTAATTTCCTCTAACAGTTAGTTTTGGTCTTCTAACTCGTTATAACGGGTCCCTAACCCGTTGCAACGCCTTGTATAACACTAGGAACAAATTTTGTTATTTATTCAGTTTTAATTTGCTGTTATGCTCCAAATTTATTCTTTAACATTTATAGGGCTCAGTTCAGCTGTCATGTGATGCTCATGCAAATGCTCAGATGAGATTATGACTTGGATATAAAGATCAATTAAAGTTCATAAAACATATAATTCAATCAAATCGATACATTGAATTATACATTTTGCTACATGACTCCCCTCAAACTAATATACAAAATGATAATCAAATGGGAGGAGTCTAGTGACTCTCTAGATAATAAATTTGGTATCACTTATGCTAGGAAATGCAAGTGGTTCTACAAATTTATCTTTTTCTAAAACGACAAAAACATTCATGATGTCCAAATCTCAAACCAAACGAGCAAAATGTTGTCTTAGAGTTAAGGTTGCTATGATCATTGTTGTTATTGTTAATTGGTTTCCAATAACTCATCATTAATCTATATTTGTCATGAAAGTTTCTTATGTTCTTTGGATGAGATATTGATTGACTATTCATGTAGAATTTCTTATTTTGAAAGTTGCTACTAAAATTCTTATGATTATTCATAGCATTTCTAGGATTAGGTCTTGGTTGAAAAGCATTTACAAACCTTTTTCTTTCAAAAGTATTCCCAAGTTTATTATTCTTGTGTAGATCATAGAATCTACCATATCTATTCTTATAATAAAGCTTGGGTGGTTGAGCTTTACGTTGGTTGGTAATCCTATAATCATTTCTAACTCTAGGTTTGTGTACCACCATTCTAGAATTGTTTGGTAAACTTGGTCTTCTTATTGTATCTTTTATCATAATTGTAAGCATGATTTTTAACTGGAATTAGTTTGTCATTAGTCTTAGATTGCTTTTCAATTCTAGAAGGTTGTTCTTTTACAAATCCAAGATCGATATTATCATGTGGACCTTGACCAACATACATCTTGTTATAGTCAATTTTATTGTAAAGAGCACTCGTTTTTTAGTGAAATCAGCCCGAAAGGAATATTTGGTTCCGAAAGACCCATGTGACGGGTTCTAGAGCGTTATGGTAACGTTGTGCTCTATTTGACACTGTGAAGCCAACCCTTGATGTCTTGAGCATGTCTTGACTTGTCTAGGGCATGTCTAAGCATTGTTTGAGCATGTATGACATTAGTATGTACCTGTTTTAACCTGCATCTTTACCAAAACTCATGTGCAAGGTTAGTACTTATTTGTTTTGCAAATTGTCAAACAAGAGATGAGTTTAGTCCAACAAACCCATATAGGTCATTGGACTTCCATTTTTTTTGTAATTTCTTCTGTGACTGTCACAGTAGTTGCCACATCAATTGCTACAATGTTAGATTTCCTTGCATTCATTTCACTCTATAATTTCCAATGCCATCTCAAAGTAGTTCAGTATATATGTGGCTAATTCTTCAACTTTTTTGTACTCTAAAAATAGTTTAGCATTTCTAAATGCTCGCAATTCTTCAGATTTGTACTCCAAATCTCTACATCTCTCTTCAACAGTCCTCTTTACACTATTGTTAGCTCCCTTACATCATCTTTGTATAATGTACTTCTCGGAGAGATGCTCCAGTCCCACGTGAAGCAGTACCTTGATTGCATGTTCACATAAAAATCTTTCAAATTCGAAACCTTTACAATTGCAAGAGAAGGTTTCGTTGGTTTTATCAACATCAACAACTAATGACTCTAATTTCCATATTTTAACAAGCGGGTTAACTTTTATAATAACCTCATATCTTTTATCTTTTTCACGCCCGACAACAACACCTATGCAACTCTCTTTCATGTTGATAGGTATGGTTGGTTATACCGAATTTCTTATGCTACTGGACACAACTATCTATGGTATCATATTAGTACTTTTGTGCATTTAAAATTTTCATAGCCATATATCTAGCTTCAATAAGTCCCTCTAGATGATCTAAGCTGAAAATAAGTTCAGATTTAAATAACATGTGCTAATGTCAATTCCATTAGAAAAGTGACAATTTCCGTGCCAATACCCAATTTTATACTCAACAATATAAAAAAACAACTAATTCAAACCAAGTGAAAACTAAAAGTTACAGACTGAAAAATGAGAACAATACCTGGTGTCGTTGCTAACTAATGGGAAGCAAGTCATAAGCAATGCAATAGAGATAGGCGGAGAGGCGATGGTGGGGATTAGTACGGCGGTGCATCTACTGTAGAGGCGAAGAGGTGACACATCTGTTGTAGAGGCGAATGTTGGCAAAGAGGCGACAGATTGGCGGCCAAGAGAGAGAATTCTTAGGGTTTTTGTATTTGGAGGAGGGAATTAGGTAGCTACAGATCGAGGAGAGAGAGAGCAAACTAGGTTCCAATCGACTCGTCAACCGGAGGGTCCATTTGTCGGTAAATTCAAATCTAGTGCCTCTGATTAGCACAAATCTCGATAAAAAAATAAAGGGACGTAATTTGCAAGAACGATGAGGGTGGTGCAAGCGCAAGCAGGATAATCTTACTCTATAATAATAATAACAACAACAACAACAACAACAATAATAACAACAACAACAACAACAACAACAATGACAATACTAATAATAATAATATATCATGTGTATGTTAATTGGTGTATTCAACTTTCAAGTTATTTTTCTTATTTCCAAATTTGAACAAATTCTTTTCAAGTATATAATTTTGATTTTCTTTTTCCATATATTTTTTTTGAGGAAAAGATGGAGATCAAGCTCCAAAATTTTATATAATAAAAGATCACATAGTGATCAGAAGTACCAATTATTTACATTATTCACAAACCACAAAGAAGAAAGGAGAAAATGGAAAAACAAGAAAAACCAGATAAATATTTACATATATCATTTGCAACCTATCTCTCTCATTCATTTATCGATTGGAACACTGTCCCAAGGTGAACAGCTAGGGACATCATACCAGCTACGAAAGTCTTGAATCACTTCTCTGACAGAATTAATTATTGGTTGCTCCTTATCAGCAAATACTCATCTGCATTGTTCCCTCCATAATGCATAGTTTGTAACAACTTCTATTATTCTGAGTGTCATTGTCTGTTCTGTCGAGGTGAGCAGCAGATGTGACCTAGGAGTCGTGTAAATTTGTCTGAGATTGAAGCTGCCTTGAAATACAGTAGCAATGTAGTCCCTTAACTGCTTTGCATAAGGACAATCTTGGAATAAATGATGAACAGTTTCTTGTTCACTCTTACACATGACACACCAATTAACCAAACACCAGCCTCTTTTGATAGCAATAACCACACAAATACCAGCGTTTTCGGTGGACCCTCTATTTTCCAAAAATTGGCCACGACAGAATAACAATTTGATGTATTGGAAATGAATTGATAAGCCGAATGAACCGTGAATTTGGATCCTCTTAACCAAATTACCGTATTTGCACCTTATTGTAGCGTTACTTGTAGCAACATCTGAATAAAGTCATCTTTGTCACTCTGTTCCTCTTGTGAGAAGTTGTCATAGTGGTATAGACTCTCACCCAAATATTGAGCCATTGATGCCTCACTGAACCTTGTTGCTCTAAATAGTTTGGGGAACAAAAATTCTAACGGCCAGTGGAGCCAACATTCATGCCAGAAATAAGCTGTATTGCTTTGGCCAATAAATATGCTAGACAACTTACCAATTTCTTTTTCCATATATCAATACAAGTCTCTACTGCAAAAAGGACGGATGGTTATATATATTCAATAGGGAGCTTATACGTAGATATCATATTTGATATCAACTATTGATACCGATTTTATTATGCATCTTTAGTTAAGTTATCATGCACATTATTTGAGTTATTATGCATGTTATTTTTTGTAATGAAATAGTTATACATGTTGTCGATTTTATTATGCACATTTAGTTGAGTTATCGTGCACATTATTTGAGTTATTATGCATGTTATTTTTTGTAATGAAATAGTTATACATGTTATTTTTTGTACTGAAATAGTTATAATGAAATAATTATACATGTTATTTTTTGTACTGAAATAGTTATGATATAACATGCATAATAACTCAAATAATGTGCATTATAACTCAACTAAATGTGCATAATAAAATCGATATCAATAGTTGGTATCAAATATGGTATCTACGAAACATTATCCATATTGAATATATTTCAAAGACAGTTGTATGCACGACGTGATCGAAACAATGGTTATTAATTTCCTTTTGAATAAGAATTTTAAGAATTTGTCGGTACTCGGTACCGAAGAACTTTTCTTTTACTTATTTTTTTCGCATGTCAAATGACCTTGCTATAATGTAACAAATGATTATAAATGATCGGTGAAGTGTTTACATGCCTCAAATAAATGATGAGAAGGCTTCTTTTGAAGAGGAGATGCCAATTTTCACATTTTTAACTCTTTTTTTCCAAACCTAGACCTAACCTTCCACCTCCGTTACCTCCTTGTCTCATATTCTCGCCTGAGAGTTCATATATTTCGAGTAAGACTACCGTGTTAGTAGGAGCAAGAAAAAAAATATACTTAATTATTTTTAAATTTCAATTTATCTTGATCAGTAAATTGTTTATATTGAATGTTCTGAGAAATAAAATTTTGTAATTTTTTTGAGCTTTCTAATTATTCTTTTAAACATTTTTAGAAAAACAATCATATTTAATATTATAAAATGTCCTCTTCAGAGCTTTTTATAAAAATATTTAAAAAATAGATAGAAAACTAAAATGTCACTGAAATTTGACTTTTCAGAAGATTTCAATATAAAAATTTTATTGAGATCGAATCAATCGAGATTTGGAGATGATTAAGTTTGTTTTTTAATTAAGAGTACGAGAGACCTCCGTACTTCTAAGAGCACGATAGTCTTACTCTTATATTCCACATCCTTTCAAGTAGGAATGTAAACGGATCAGATACGGATGAATAATCATCTTATCGTATTCTTATTCGTGAAAAAATTTTGGATACAAATACAAATTCGAATAGTCTCAGATACCGATACAGATCGGATATTAATCGGATACCGAATACGGATCGAATAGATACGAATATGAAAGTAATGTAATTTGAATAAATAAAAAAATTGATTTTATATATATTTATCCAAATGGATCAATAAATTATAAAAAAATATGATACATAAACACAATTAGATCTAAAATTAATTAGATTTGTAATCTACATATAAAATCCAATAAATATATATATAATAGGAATTTTGGTTATGAATACGGATACAATCAGATAATATCAGATATCTTGTATAATTTTGGATACTATTAGATAATAGCTAAACGGTCAGATCGGATAAATGATAGCCAAACCTATCCTTATCAAGTAAAAATTTTCGAATACGAATACAGATACGATATCTTCGAATAAGAATATGAATCAAATAATTCTTATCTTTTTTTAATACGAATCTGAATAAATCGAATACCTACTTCCAAGTCACTAGAAAAAGATGTATTATTTCTAGAGGTGGCAAGTCGGGCGGGTCGGGCGGGTTTGGGTCGGGTTGGGTCAGTTTGATTTTCTCAAAATTCAGGTTGTGGGTCGGGTCGGGTGAGATCGGGTTGGGTCTTGGGTCGAGCAACATCGACGTTTTTCAGGTGCTGGGTCGGGTTGGGCAACGTCGGTGTTTTTCGGGTGTTGGTTCGGGTCGGGCGAGATCGAGTCGGGTCTGGGGTCGGGCAACGTCGATGTTTTTCGAGTGTTGGTTCGGGTCGGGTGAGATCGGGTCAGGCAACGTCGATATTTTTTTGGTGTCGAGTCGAGTCTCGGTTCAGGCAACGTCGATGTTTTTCGAGTGTCGAGTCGTGTCGGGTCTCGGGTCGGTCAACGTCGATGTTTTTCTGGTGTCAGGGCGGGTCGAGTCTCGGGTCGGGCAACGTCGATGTTTTTCAGGTGTCGAGTCTGGTCGGGCGAAATCGAGTCGGGCAACGTTGATATTTTTCGAGTTTCGCATCGAGTGTCGGGTCGGGCATCATTGCTTAGGGTGTTGGATCGTGTCGGGTCTCGAGTCAGACATCGTCTTTGTTTTTCTGTGATGGATCAAGTCGGACCAGATCAGATCGAGTCTCGAGCTTAGGCAAGGTCAGCGTCATTGAATTAGTTATTCTGATTCTTGAAGTAAATAAATCTTGATCTCATTTATATTAGTGAAAAAATAATTATGTATCATAATCATTTCATTATCAATAATCTACTAATCTTCGATTGGGTTTCGTTTCTAGCTTATCCTGACTTGTTTAGGAAATGAGACTAAATGTGTTGTTGTTGTTGTAATAATTTAATGACCAATTTAAATAACATAATAGCTTGTAAAATATTTTTATTTTTAGGTATTGAAAAAATACATAATTGAATGCTCAAATTAGTTTTCAATTAGACTCTTATCGTTTCATTGAACAATTAAAAATCTTTATTAATTTACCATTATTATTTTTAAAAATTGACTATATTATTTAATCTAAAATAAATATTAAATTTGTATAATTGAATTTATCATATATCACTTCACATGCATATGATTTTGATCATTTTTTACTGAAGATTAATATATCTTTATTAATAACAAAGTTTTACGAGTTTTAAGTCATACTATTTAACTTTAACTAAATTATTATGCACAATAATAAAATAATTACAACATCTAATAAAATGCTAAAATAAACTTAGAAATATATATAACACAATAAATAAAAGATGTACCTACAATGAACTTGTGTATAAAATCAACTTTTACAAGTCAATTAAAACATATCTTGTATGTAACTTTATCTAAATTATATAATGCATATATGAGATACTTATATTAATTTCAGCCAAAGGTTCAAATAAATTGAAAGTAAATTGTTAATAACTTATAGATAAATTATGATACAACAAAATGTAATAGGTCGTCTGGCCCGTTTCAAGTTCAAAAGTAACCTGCAACACAAGTAGGGTACACTTTTCCAGCTTCACAGACTGAATTTCGTGTAAAAACCCTTCCAAAACAAACATAAATCGTGTTGCAGTTTCCCCTGACCCATCAGGTCAGAGGATGCATCGGATCAGATATGTTAGAGGAATGTGTTTGGATTTTAAACAGATTTGTTAGAGGAATTTGTTTGGATTGTCTACTCATTTCACGGACACTTTAAAAGCTTAAGAAAAAATTTTCCCTAAGCGCAACGCTGTCGAATGCACGAAATGATCACGCAAATACCTTCTTGCGTCTTACGTTGCATTTTAAGAGCGCAAATACCTTCTTGCAGGTCGGACGATTTTGCATCATCCGGTGTCACCTCGAATCGGGTTATGGATCTTCTCTGGTCGGGTCGGGTCAGGTTTCGAGTCATCAGGTGTTGCCTGAATCGAGTTATGGATCGTCTCGGGCCGGGTCGGGTTTCGGGTCATCAGGTGTCGCCTGAATCGGGTTATGGATCTTCTCGGGTCGGGCCGGGTCGGATTTCGGGTCATCAGGTGTCGCCTCGAATCAGGTTATGGATCTTCTCGAGTCGGGCCGGGTCGGATTTCGGGTCATCAGGTGTCGCCTCGAATCGAGTTATGGATCTTCTCGGGTTGGGTTTCGGGTCATTAGGTGTCGCCTCGAATCGAGTTATGGATTGTCTCAGGTCGGGTCGAGTTAGTTTGACTTCAATAAAAATCGGGTCAGATCGGGTTTGGATCGAGTCGAATCGGACGAATTTTTCGAGTCGAGTCAGATTCTGCCACCTCTAATTATTTCGGATATTTGTACGGATCGTCTATCTGCAAAGAACTCTTCAATTTTTCTGTGCCAATAATCCTATTAAACTATTCACAATTACTTATATATGTCTTAATCTTACATAAGATTTTTAATCTTAAATATGTAATGACTATAATGTCCTTCAATAATCTTATTTTATTGGATTTTCTTTGTGAAATTTACAAAAGCTTATTTTTTTCAAATATTAATTTTAATAAGAGAATATATACTTATTTAATATTATTTTTATTATGTATATTCTGTAAAATGAAATATTAGTCCATGGATTTAGGTTGTCCATGAAACAGAAAGACTTTTTGTAAAAAGAAATTAAATTGCACAATTGGAATAAAACACAATGATAGAAATCAAATATTTTACATAGACATTTTTTCAGTTATGTAACTCAATTTTACTGTTCAAAGAATTTATTATCTAATTGGATAAATATTTCTTTCAAAATAATCACATTATAAAACTCGAGAGTACTTTGGTCATTTTTAACTCAAATTTGACAATTATGAGTGAGAAAACATTTGAATGACCAAATTTCTTGGATTGATAAATTTAGGAGAGTGATTGTCACGATTAAAAATTTGGAAGATTATTTGTCAAAAGAAAACAATAATTTAATTGATAGGTTTTTTTGACATTATCCCTTCCCTTTAAAAACAAATACTTGCCTGCTAATTAAAAAAATTAAATAAATTCTTAAATAAACCCACCCCAGATTATAACACGTATGATTATGCCGACCATAACTATTTGAAAATTTTTAAACATATTCTAAGCAACTGTTTGATCTTACATGAACACTGTGCTGATTTAAATAAGAATAATGTTTCGTAGATATGATATCAATTTTATTATGCACATTTAGTTGAGTTATAATGCACATTATTTGAGTTATTATGCATGTTATACCGTAACTATTTCAGTACAAAAAATAACATATATAACTATTTCATTACAGAAAATAACATTCATAATAACTCAAATAATATGCACGATAACTCAACTAAAGGTGCATAATAAAATCGACAACATGTATAACTATTTCATTACAAAAAATAACATGCATAATAACTTAAATAATGTACATGATAACTCAACTAAAGATGCATAATAAAATTGATATCAATAATTTGTATCAAATATGATATCTACCTATCAGCTCCCATTAAATAAATATTGGGATCATATTTGACTATATAGATTCCTACAAACCAATAGGACACCCCCCACACTATCATCATCTCATTTCATTTGCAACGATACAAGAAATTAAATGATGAAGTTGTACAAGAGACATTTAATTTTGTTTCTATCCCTTCTTTCTATTTGCTCGGCTTTCTTCTCATGCTCTGCTCACAGGCTTCGCAATGCACAACGCTCAGGTTTGTTCTAGGCATGTTCTCTACTGTTCTCATCATATTTAAAGTTGAATTTGCAATGTACCTCTGTTTCCCTACTTAAGGATCTTCCTTTTTTTTCAAAATTGTTGAAGTAGAACGTGAAATATTTTGAAAAACTTATTCTTGTATTAACAAAAAAAACATGATTGACAACATGTGAAGAAGTGTCAAGTAAGTTGTTCTGGAAACTAATATGCAGAAAATTATCATCAAGAATAATTCAAAACCTCAATTCCTCATCTCCAAAGAACAATTTAGAAATATTTTTGATAAAAAAAATTACATTAAAAGATGCATTGTTAGATAAATGTCGTATGGTGGTGCAATGACAAACACTATTGCAGGTAGAAATTTTCTTTTACTGTAATACCTGACATTCTTATATAATAAATTTCAAGCAAACTTTTCTGAACAGTAGCTGTTCAGCATTTTGAACTAATCTGGTGAATTAAGCATTTTTTATTTATTAAGATGGACCAAAGAAATTATATCAGAAGAGTTATAATCATACAATCTGTTACTATTTAAAATTAGGTAAAATAATTTTTTTGTCACTTCAAATTTTGAAATTTTGAAAATTGCTACTACACATTACAAATTTAGTTTAATGCCATTGTAAAACTAAGTAATTTTTAAATTTGCCATTAGGCTCATTACAATTCCATAAATAGAATTAAAAAATAAAAAAAATAATACCAAAATATCTCTGATTGCTGATTTGGGAGGTAACTCCTCTCCGCCAAGTCCGCCTATCAGATTTCGTAACCTATTCGTAATTCATGAACAATTATTTTCCCCAATCCTACCTTTTCTATATACCCTTCAATGATTCGAATTGTGTGGAAACCTTACTGGAATATGTTCTTTAATCTATTAAAGCTAGATAGCAGTCTTGTTTGTTGGCTCAAGAACAAGTGCATACTGCAAATCTGCATATTTCTTTTCGTTTTTCCCTTGTTCATGTTTCTATCAACACAGATTTAAGATATCACTAGAAGAGATGATTTTGGGTTCGCGTATTTTCTTTTTTCTGGTTCACTTTCTGTCTGCCTTCTCCTTCCATATTTTTCTGCATGCACGCCAAAGGGGTTAGCCGATACTGGCCCAGAAATGCTAAAAGAGACTCAGATACTCAGCTAGGAGAGAGAACTGCATTCAATCAGACTGATCAATCACCTTGAGTGTTAAATCATGCATTTTGTTCCACAATTTGTTGGTATGGCTTTTACCCAATTGCACAGGGAAGAATGGAGTTGGTCAACCAACATAGATAACACAACTTGGGGTTTATTGATGCACAAATTATTGATCAATGAACATGGATAACACAGCTATAGTTCCTCTCTTCGGCGGTGGGACGAGGGCAGGAGTAGGGACGAGCTGCGGACTGGCGAGGAGCGCCGAAGAGAGGAAACGGAAGTTCTTTCCCATATCAGAAATCAAATTATTTTGATTTCTGTTATGAGGGTAAAAAAGGGTACTTAATTATTTTTCTGTTTTTTAATTCTATTTATGCAATTGCAATGGCAAATTTAAAAACTAATTAGTTTTACAATGGCATTAAACTAAATTGGAGTTTGTAGTGACAATTTTCAAAATCTCAAACTTTGGAGTGGCAAAAAACTAATTTTCCCTTAAAATTAGATACAGAACTCAGATGGCATGAGAGCTTCATTTTGGTTCATTGGAAAGAATTAGTATTAGTCCATTAAATCTCAAATGCATTTGTAAACTATACATAATAAAACATGGGAGATCTATGTGATTTTATATGTTAGTTAAACCTTTTGTTGTTTAGGAGACCAAGGTTCTTTTCTTCCTTCTAGAACTCAGTGGAATTGGAATCTTCAAATACCAGAAAGAAGATTACTAGCTATTTCTGAAGGCAATTCGACTTACACATTGGCTCAAGAGAGAACACAGAGGAAAGACCCTTTGAATGGCTTTAAATTTTACACTGGAGGCTGGAATATTAGCGATAAGCATTATTGGGCTGTAAGAATTATATCTTTTTTATTTTCTTAATTGAGGTAGCAGAATCAAAGAAAAACATATTTCGTCCTTAATTACATAGTTGAAAAACTGTTATGCATTATATCTTGATATTCTGTAAAGGAAGCACACAATATTGCCTCATTTTCAGGTGCCATCGCTAAGTTCTTAAATAATTCTGTATCACATTTTTAAAATTTGTTTTTTTATTATTGCTTCTGTCTGCAGTCAGTTAGTTTCAGTGCAGCACCGATCTTTGCAATTGCAGCAGTTTGGTTCATTATTTTTGGAATAGTCTTATTTTTTGTGATCTGTTGCTTCTGCTGTTATCCGGGCCGAAATTATTCTTATTCTCGAGTAGCTTATGTGTGCTCTCTTTCTCTTCTTATTGTCTTCACCATTGCTGCCATGTAAGCATCCAATGCCATATATACATGTATTTTATTTTTGCTAATATTCTCTTTATACCTTTTAAACTATTAAATTTCCAGAATCCAGTATACATTTGGAAAATAAATGAAGAACATATGCTTAATTTGTTGTGCTTCTAGACTTGGATGCATTCTACTATATGATGGACAAGAAAACTTTCATGAAAGCGCAACAAGTACAATGAATTACATATTGAAGCAAGCTATTGATACAGTGTCAAATTTAAGAATCCTCTCAGATAACTTAGATGCTGCAAAATCTGTCCATGTAGATCAGTTCTCTCTTTCCTCAGATACAAAACAGAAGATTGATAAAATTGAAACCAAAATTAATGTGTCAACCAATGAGCTAGAATCACATACAACCAGCAACTCCAACAAGATTGAAGAGGTGCTTAATTCCATGTAAGTTTTTTTCCCCCGGCAGTTAAGATCTGTCGTTCTTCAAAATTCTTGAGAAATACAAGGATGCGCAACATATTCAACCATATGAGAATAACTCGGTTTTATTCTCAATTTATCATCATCGTCATCATCAATTTCACTCTTGAACTTGCAGGAGAATGACTTTAATCATAGTGACAGCTGCTATGTTATTGCTAACCTTTCTTGGACTTTGTAAGAAATTCATTTCTTTAAATTATAACTGAGAGTTTGACTAAAATGAACTAAGATTCACACGTCATTTTTAAACTTGCGCCTAAATTCAAATGGCAAATAGATAGAGCATGTATTAAAAATCCAATCCCCAAACTTTGCTTTGATGAGAATGATTTAGCTGCTCAATTGGTAAACTTCAAATTATTAAGAATACTGAAGCAAATATTCTTGATAAAGAGTATAGAAAAAGACCCCCCAGGTCAGCTTTGATAGTATTTTTTTTTATGGCTAAAACATCTCTCTCTTAGACTTGTTTTTTTTTTCTTGCAGTGTTCTATATATGTGGATTGCAAACCCTGATTTACATGTAAGTAATTGGTGCATGTTACATATCAGTCATTTTATATTTTTGCAACGAAGCCATCCTGATATTAGTTCTTTTATACAATTTGTAGTTTAGCTATTGTCGGGTGGATTCTGATAACGGGTACATTAATGCTCTGTGGTGTTTCTCTCCTCCTGCACAAGTAAGTTAGCTAAAATAGTATTTAATCTAGTTCATACTAAAGTTGCTTCAAGTATTAACAGTTTTGGTATTTGTTCAAACTTCAAACTATCTTACGCAGCAGTTCAGTGGGGTCTAAATTGATATTTTTATGGTAAAACAAATTGAAGCAGATAAGTTTTGTTTTTGCATTTTGGTCAAATGCATGTGAAATATTTGTTTATAATCGTTCTAATTTCATCAGTATAGTGTCAGACACATGTATGGCCATGGATGAATGGGTTCAACATCCACACGACCACACAGCCTTAGACGACATCCTCCCATGTGTAGACCCTGCGATGACAAACGAAACCATACAACAAAGCGAACTCGTCATCTACCAGATAATTGATATGTTGAATGGCATGATAGGAAATGTATCAAATAAGGATTTCCCTCCACAGGCTATCCCGTTGTACTACAATCAATCCGGGCCATTGGTTCCACGGCTATGCAATCCATACTCGGCCGATTTGAGTTTCCATAGTTGTGCTACTGAAGAACTCCATTTTGATAATGCAGCACAGGTGCTCTAAAACATATTTTTTATAAGTATGGTAGATTAATAAAAAGCAAAGAACCAATATCTAGTGTTGTTGATAAAAGTGGCAATTGTTAAATATAGCACTTGCCGGATCAAAAGTGATTGGGACGTAATGTCCAGCATATATATGCCAACCTTGAACCATGCCATATTTTGACCAAAATTTCTGAGGGTAGCATTTTCAGTTGTGTTTCTTGTAGTGTGGTTGGGTCTAAAATCTTAATTATATCATGCTTCAAATTACTTGTTTTAAGGGGGTCTTTAATCGGGGTGATTTGGTGATTTGGTGTCGATTGCGGGATCTAGTTTTGGTGGATTTAATCGGGGTGGCCTTAAATACACATGACTTGTGTAATTTATGAAATGACAAAGACTATCCTAACTGGATTAAATCCTCATACATTGATGATTGTAATTGTAACATATTGAGGACTGTGTTCAGAAATATGCCAACCAAGATGGAAGCATACTCTAGTTGCTACAAACGATACAAATTGGTGTTATGAAACTCGCTCCAACATACTGTTGTTTATGTACAAATCTAGTTGAATATATATAATCAAGCAGGGAAATATATTTTGGATACTTAGTTGAATACTTCAACAAATGTTTTTATACATTACCAACATCAGATATTCCAAGTATATTTCTCAATATAGGTGTGGAAAGGATACATATGTGAAACAACAAATGCATCTGGTTCTGAAATATGTACCACCA
The DNA here is from genome assembly GCA_964058865.1 of Eleocharis quinqueflora. Lineage (NCBI taxonomy): Eukaryota > Viridiplantae > Streptophyta > Magnoliopsida > Poales > Cyperaceae > Eleocharis > Eleocharis quinqueflora. Next base: position 202,379 of record CAXKVX010000024.1, on the reverse strand, counting down.
TTGGCCGGTTAACCCCAACAGTCTACAACCAAATGACGGTTGCAGTGAATGCGACTTTCGGATTGTACCACTATGGGCCATACCTGTCAGATCTGGCCAACTGCAATTTTGTGAGGCAAACTTTCAAGTCCATAAGTGATACCAACTGTCCTGATCTTAGTCGGTACAGTAACCAAGTTTATATGGATTTTCTGATAGCTTCATTTTCGGTTATGTTCTCATTGATACTTTGGATTGTATATGCTAGAGAAGGACGTCACAAGAAGAATAGTAAAGTATTTGTACGGCTAGATCAAAAGAATCGAATGTCAGTGGAGACTATTTTGTAACCTTTGTATATAGAGCATGTATGTATATAGATATAGAGAGGGGGCACTTCATAATTGTTTATTTTGATGGTTTTAATATTTATATACATAAAGTTCAAATTTTAAATCTAGCAACATAATATCATTTATATTTTTCACATATCACGTTCATAAAAAATTGATGAGATTTGCATATATTTAACTATCTATTATATTATTTACATTTAGTGGTCCTTGATGCATCAATAAACAATATCAAAATTGCATGAAATGTACTATTTATATATTTGTCCAGTAACATACTGATAAGTTTAATTATCAGTTTTGTTATATAATTTTTTTGAAAAACTAGTATTAAAATTGGCATTTTTTTCTCACGAGTGCATGAAAGGACATCGTCATAAAAGCAGCATGAATTTTTAGGTTAATAGAGAAAAATATTGTATTTTGTTGTACGTATTTTTCTTAACCATGACCATTAAATGTGTCGAATTATATTACAGAATCTAAGCATAAAATGAGGATATTTCATATTTCTCGTTTATAAGCCCACAAAGAATGTCCGAGAACATTTGATATAAGCAAACTTAGCAGTAACTATATTTTTCATTTATAAAAATTATACAAACAAAAAATTACAAGAACCAACTCTTGATTTAGTGATTAAGAGCAATGTTTTCTCAAAGAGAGATCGCACGTTCCAAACTCAACTCTGAAGAACTTAAAATCAAAATTTAAATTAAACTTGAAGTAAAAACTTTAATTCTTCTCAGAAAAAATATACAAATAAAAATTATAGCGAATGACATCAATGTTCGCTATTAAATGGAACTACAATAGTCCCTTTCTTTAGTAGTGTTTAATTTTTGTATGATGTTATAGTTTCAAATTTTGAATAGAGTTCTTTTCCTCAAAGTTTGGGAATATCCCTAATACAAATCAGTTTTTGGAATTGAAATACTTCTAAATTTTCATTAAAAAAATTAAAGTTTTGGTCCGTGAACTATCATTTTGCAAACTTTGAAATTTGGATAAACCTGATTACTTGTTTGCAAAATTTTAAAATAAGATTCTCTTCATTTTTTAGTTTGAAAATTAAAAAAAAATATATCTATCCAAATAACATAATTTTAAATCATTGTCTTGCAAACTTTGGAATCGTATAAGAAAAATTCCACTAAATATTGGAACAAAAAGGTCCATATATCTAACTTTTGTATTAGGATATATTGTGCTTCAGAAGTATGCATTTTAAATTTTATCTTAGGACTTCCTTTCCTTCTACCCAAATCAAATCTGTAACAGATTCCTAAACAACACAGATTCAACTCACCTGGTGTAATACAGGAAGCTAATATACACCATTGATGAAATCTCTATCATAATTGTATGAATCTAAATCGGGTATGATCTCAACCTCACAGCTTTCAGAATAAATTGAAGATGAAGAAATCAGTCAGTTGAAATTCCTGCAAGTTATTTTAATTTTGCTTAGATAGTCTCATTAATGTTCCTCAGTTTTATGTTCTGTTTAGAATATACCTCACAATGTGCACCTTTTATCTTTTTTAACAAATTCATATTAATAATTCATACAATAGATGTGATATATATGTAGTTCTAGTTTCTGGCTAGCCATACTTTTGCAGTATAGAAACACACAAATAATAAGCTGATTCTTATAAATAGAGAATATTAAACATGAAAAAAATAATTCTTTTTTTTTAAGTTTATATATTTTTTTAGATAAAGATAGGATAAGTCCTACTAGCTTTAAAAAATCATAAACGATAATTCTAATCAAGTTTTTAACCTGCTAAGCTGCTACCTCCTCTTACAGAGGGAAATGAAATTAATTTTCTATGTTGTTTGATGCTCATTTTAATGCTTAATTGCTGTTGTTGCAACAACAAAAACTAAATTGTAAATCAGGTAGTTCCTAAATAAATAAAAATGGTGTCTGCTTTACTAGCTTAATTATCAACTCACAGCATGATATAAACATTTTAAGTAATGAATATATTATCATTAATATAAAGTTTCAAAATATTCGTTTCTGCTTTAACAGATGCAACTAAGTTAAATCTGGCAGGTTTTTAGATGTTATACACATTTGTAATTGGCTGATATTCATTTCTCTAAATTTGCATTTGGCAATGAAATATCTTTGTTTACATAAGAAATCCATATTAACATTGCTTGGAAAACAATGGATTATGGTGGTATACTGGTATACTGGTATTGGTTAGGTGTATGATCTGTCGCTTAATTATTGCACTATCACATGAAAAGAGTTACTGCCAACTTCAATTTCTCTGTTTTGGAAAAATAAATTATATTGCCACTTGAGAGAATCTTGAGATATGTCAATGCATGGATACATGTACAAAATGTCGGTTTGTATGTAGCAGTTTTATTTAATTTCGAAAAAACATATATTGGGTCGGATTTGTATATATTTTTCGCGAGTTATATAGTTGCAATATACAGTTCGTTATAATTACATGTGTATCACACTTTTACCAAATAAATGATTAGTTTGATTGTTAGAGATGGAAATTAATTGGATTGGTAAAAGTTTCTGTTATTGTCAGAGAGATGCAATAAATTATAATTTCCAGGAAATTATAATTTCTAGTATATTTGATATGAGCACGGTGATGTGTTGGAAATGAAAGTTTTACAAGTGTTCATTTGTTACTACAAGAGAAAAAAAATTCCAGGAAGCGAATGCACAAAATCTAAACATGAAAGTGGGATTCGGATACAGAATTTTTATCCGGTGAATATCCCATAACACGAAATAGTCATTCAATGATTCATATTACATCGAGATTCGCACATACAAATATTGATGTAGTTTGAATTATTGAATGACTATTTTGTATTACGGAATACTCTATCGAACGTGAATTCGGATACTGGTGGCATGCAAGTGGAGCAAAATTGGCGATTTAGTGATCCAGCAAAGAAAAATTTATTTTGTTATTCTTTGTATTCATTTGTAAAAGGGTCGATATGTGATTACTGGCTGTGGATATCAACACGAAAGGGTATAGATAAATAGTTCATCAAGAGTTGCTAACAATCTCTCTGAAAAAATCGTTAAATTTTAATTCACTTGACTCTTTTTTTTTGCGTGTGAAAGATTGACACTTCGAATTTTTCTTCGATAAAATTGCATAGATATTTCTCTCGTGTCATGTAATGTTGATATATTTTTTCGCTTGCATGCAGCGGTGGACCCATGTGAAGCCAGGGAAGAAGCTGAACCCCTAGAAATTTTTTTCAAAAATGATCATATATATCATGTTTTTTCATAAATGATCATGTATTTTGAAATTTTTTATACAAATGACCATATAAGTTAAATTTTTTTTAAGAATAATCATCATTTCGAACTCCTGAAAAAACCATAAATCTTGAACCCCTGACGAGAATCCTGAATTCGCCCCTGCTTGCATGGGTCAAATTTTCATTTCTACGGAATTGACGCTTTTTATATTTATACTTGGCATCAAGACTATTGGTTTATCACGAGCAAAAAAAATCTCTTAATTCATATATTGTACAGTCAGTTGTAAATTTTGTGTCAGTTAAATGAAACAGGCGGCTACGCTGTTTATTATTACGAAAAAAATTTAGTACTTGACTCTTAATAATGACATCTAGCAAGGATACTTCATTATCTTCAAAATCGTAAAGAGAGATAAAAAAGTTCATATTTTGTATGAATAATTATTGCTTGTTCTATCGGTTAGCCATAATCATGCATCTGTAGAGGAAGAGTTCTGATCATCTACCGCGCAACACCAATTAACGATGCAGATTTTTTGCGCTGTAATGTTTGACCGTCCACCATGGAGTTAAGTTTTATAAAATTTAATTTGCATGAATCTTTATACAAATAAAAGTCCAAACCGTTGCATCCAGGAACGGAGTTATGTGAAAGCAGGACGGGTCAGCTGACCCGCCTTGAAAACAAAATTTTTAAACAATATATTTGAATTTTTTTTAAATATTCTTATAATTTAGAATATGAAGAAAGCGTGTCAGACAAATAGCCACACAAAATCTACAACACTACAGAAAAGCAAGGTAACATACTAACTTTTGATGGGGCTGGCCCACATTGACGGTACAATCCAATTCCAACTTCACATGCTTTCTAGTTGCAACAAAAATAGATTCTTTTTTTTTTGGTGTGTGTGTGTGTGTCAGTGTGTGGGTGGGTGGTAGTTGCTACAAAAAGAGTATTTAACGAAGACTGGGCTTTTAGGTCAAAAAAGAAAAAAGATTCAAGACGTAAAGTAAAGAGCTCAATAAATAAATTATTAAGCTTAAGCTCGATGCAAAAGATACCCAAAATTTTCATCATTTACAAGACTCGATTAGTAATTTGTAAAGACATATTAAATATAAATGAAAAATGAAATTATACTATTGTTGATGCGAAACATAAAGAGCTTTAGATATGGTGCAGGTGATCCAATCTCATTTGTAATATTTTAATAAGTATTTAGTTCTTTTACAGATATTTAGTTATATCAGCATACTTTTAAATGTTTCTTTACAGATATTTAGTTTATGCCAATTAATTCTAAGGATATATTTAGACATCACATTACCAATTAACAGACCAAATATATACACAGATCCTCAGTTGATTTTTTTTTTTTTTTTTGGATAGATCCTCAGTTGATTTTAAAGGATTTCTTTAGATAATTAAGAGAGGATAAGAATACTAATTATTGTAATATTATCCTCCTTTTTTATCCTATGAAGTTAAAAGATACGTTCAAGAAAGAAATATAGTGAAGGGATAAGGAGATAGCTTTCCTTCGTGAGTTCTCTTCATTTCTACGCTTTATCATACATGTAATATTAAAGCAAATTAATTGTAAAAAAGCATACCATTATTACAAAGCAAACAAAAGCAATAAACAATTGATTATATAGATCCATTTGCAAAGCCAACAACAAATATTAAATAGGTAGCAAAAATAGAACGAAATGTTATTCTTTTCTAGAATTCTAGTACAACAAAATTCATGAGATGGTTGATGTATCCAAATCATCCTAGGTGGCCTCCAGCATTAATTAATATAAGATCAAATCATACGCAAATTGCTCACAACCACTCCTAACCTTCTAAAGAGGAGAGAAGGCACTACTTACACTCAACTCATTGTTGAAGCTTGTACACATGGATTGGTCAGAACTACCTCTTGAACTTCTCCACCTCATCTCCAAAAGACTTCCTGATATCTCCGACTTCATCCGCTTCCGTGCCGTCTGCAAACGATGGCACTCTGCTGCTCCTATCACTGATCCGCCTCAGCAACTGCCATGGATCATTGCAACACGGGATGGCCTCACAAGCACCGTTCGGTTCTGCCCTCTCTCCTCTGGTAAAATTCATTCAATCAATTTTTCCAAAGTTGAAGGAAAGAAGCTTTTAGGATCTTCTCACAATTACATGCTTGCTTTTGACCGCAAGTGTCGCATTTTATCACTCCTCAATCCGCTTACGGGAAATGAGATACTTCTTCCACCGACTGATGCAGAGTGGCACCGCCCTGTCTATATCGGGCCTGACCCGGTGAGAAGTGGGGACGATGTGGTCATCTGTTGGGACTCATCGGGAATTCGAACAGTGGGGTTGTGTCGACCTGGCGACCGGGAATGGGAGAAAATTCAAATTCCGGCAGGGTCACACGGGCAGACATATTACAAAGGCAGGTATTATGTAAATGGGACTCAAACTCTGAAAACAAAAGTAATAGATATTAAAACTGGCACCACTCTGTCGATAATTCCTCCTTTAGTCTGTACGAGAACGGGAAAGCCCCGCCGCCTCGACTATCTCATTATGTCTTCTGGGGAGCTTCTCGGAGTTTGCGGACGTAAATCAAAATGGACATGCAAAACTATTGGAGATTGCAAATTCGACGTGTATCGGCTTGATGAGAAAGATGAGGCTCCTCAATGGATCAGAATGGACAGCATCGACGACCGGGTCTTGTTCTTAGACGACACGATAGGATTTTCGCTGAGGGCAAGTGAATTTGCACTAGAAGGAAATTGCATCTACTTCATTGCTTATATATATCCGGCAGGTGGCAGTTATCAATATCCACTATGCAAGTACAACATGAAGAGTGGTAGAGCTGAAGCAGTGCTCCCCGGCGACTCGGTGAATATGTCATCATGGTTTTTTCCTAGCATTTAAGGGAGATTGATCATCTAAAAAATTGCATTCTCTAATTCGGATTCTATTGAATAGTTTGTGTGGTAACTTGTAAGTTACTGTGGGTGCCCCACCCACATATTTTATAAATTACAGGTACCAGTTTGACTTGTCGTGAGAACTTTGTCAAGAAATTTGCACTGTTACAGAGGATTTGGTTGTCATTACCTGATGTAATTGAACAAAATTATTCCCTTTTTATGAATTCTTCTCTTTTAATTTCTTTTGTTTTAAGCCAAATGTTTTACTATTGTAGATCTATCAATTTGGATGTGCATAGTTAATGAATATTGGAACACTACGATATATCAAGTAGTGCATTGCGACAGTTGAGGTAGCTGATCTGACCCGTATCTAAAGAAAGCAAGTTAGATGCCTAATTGGTAGGACCCCAATTCAGGGGCCAAAATCATAAATCTTGTGTTACGACTTGAAAATTAAGACGGTTCTACAAGCAAAATATTTTGCATGGGAACAACATTTCCTAATTTGGGGGTTAAGAGAAAATGTTTCTGTCATAGAAATAAGGGAAATAAGTCAAATAACTCCCTAAAGCAATGCGCCAAAAGTTCTAAAAGCACAGAAGCTACTTTGTCATACATTTTTAGAAGTAAAATGTTGCTGTCAGAATTCACATCCTACAGAGAATCAAACGGCTCATGTAGTCTCAAGTTTCATGTTGCAGGAATCTCGAGGTTTTAAAAACTGTTCAATTTCTTCCATAGTAACGTATGCACCCGGAACAGGTAGGTTAAAAGTACGAGGCCAATTTCCAGGATGTCTAATCATCCCTTTGTTTGCAGCTACATTTCTTTTGTTGCGGAGACCAATAATATGAAGCTGCCTGTTGTTATAAACCTAGTCTAAGTTAAAGCTGGTACCAGTTTCTTTTTACTTTGTGAGATGAGCTGGTATCAGTATCTGATGGATAGTATTAGTCATTAATCCGACTAAACGATGAAGCAAAGTACCTGAAAATAAATAATACTTAGAAACAATACACAGAAATATATGATTTTATAGTTTCATGTTCAAAGACAAAAACCATTATATATTCCACATATCATTTTGTAATTTGTAATTTGTATAGCTGCATTAAAATAACAATAAACAAAAATATAAAAGGATGATTGAAGTGCCAAACATCTAGGGTATGACCAAATCACACAGTTATACACTAAAATGGTACAAAATTTGTCCGATGTAAACTTCTTATGTACAGAAAAACAGAGTATATATGCAAACCTTGACATAGGTTAGGTTGGGATTGACACAGAGGGCAAGGTTGCTAGGCAAAGTCCAAGGGGTGGTAGTCCACGCACCATCAGGATCATCAACTACGGGGAATGACACCATCACTGCTGGATCAGGAACATCCTATAAAAATATAAAATAACCCACTCACTGTTCCATCCAGACAACTTCAAAATAAGCATCAAATATTTTGTAGCAACCAGTACTGTACTGCATGACCTGCAAGATAAATAATTGGCAGAGACAAAATAATTGTATAAAATTATCAAAGATTACAACACTGTTTGTTACATTGTCTATACGGGATGAAACAAAATTGAAATCTAATTGCTACGGAAGGAGTGTTTTACACTGACCACTAAACCACACAAATTTGAATTCATCTATTCTTTCGTAAGAGCATATGTGAAGCTTTAAAGTCAAAGATATGCACAATTACAGCTAAATGGAGAAGCTAGTGAGGTCAGTTTGCAGTAAGAACCTTTGGCAAAGACGAAAAAGACAGACCTTAAAGCCGGGGTAAACAAGGCCTTTCTCAAAAAACCTTCCAAAGACCCACCACACACTCCATGAAGGCCAGGTCCATGGTTTCGTATAGTCGTTTTTAAAGTCGATCCAACATCCTGTGCGCGTCACCACTTATTCCCATTCCTTCACGTACTTGGTCACAATGCCCTGGCACAGACCATTGTACATGTTAACAGAATAAGAATTATTACTGAATAACTTCAAACACTTCCAACGTTGTTCCTGATGCATTATTTCTCGAACAGCACTGGCACTGAGAGCATTACAAAATGCCAAAACGAGGCCTAAACTATAAAGTAAAACAAGTTACACAAAGAGGGGACACTCACTTGTCAAAGCCCATGTCAAGCACATCCTGTCTCAATTTGATATTGTGAGCAGTGTCGATCTCGTACTCAACGGGCAATCCATGGCAGTCCCAGCCAAAGCGGCGAGTGACGTGGTGGCCATAAATGGTTTGGTGGCAGTCCCAACTTGAGTTGCAACTTGCAAGTGTTTCAAATACTCAAATTCCATCTTGCTATATTAGGATGATGGATCTGACACTTCAAACTTGTACATTACCATGCGTGACCACCAGATCATTATTTGGATCATTCAAAACAGTTAATGTAGACAGAATAAATATAAAATATCTATGGTTTGCAAATATTTGGTTCCCAAATATCTATGGCTAACTTTACACAAACACGTCTCTCGTGAAAGTAAACAATATCTATGGTATGCAAATATAAAATAAACGAGAATGTGTGATATTGTGAGTTGTGACCTTCCTCAAAAAATGCATTAATATATATGTATTATGGGCACTTCCAATATACTTAACCAGTCGCATAAGATCTCCCTAGCTATGTTGTCGAAAATTTATAAAAAAAAAAAAGGAAAAAGGTAACAGGGGCTACTCATGATTAGTTAGATTATGATTTTCTGCACTGCTATATAATCGAGTGGCTAGAAGTATAGACAAGACTACACTTTCAATAGGTTCATATATATATATATAACAACATTTAACAACTTTTTATGTATGCGGAATTAATATACGAGAAATGTGCAAAAATTATAGTCCAGGATTGTAACAAAGAATAAGTACTGGAAGTTGACTGCAAAAAAAAATTGCTCATCAATGGAAGTAGTCTTTTATAACAATCTATCACAAGGATTGATTTAACCACCAAAAAAATCATGTATTTTGTCTAACAAATCTGATCTTAAACTACAAGAAACTAGTTCTTTTTTTTCTATTTTCCACAAAATCATGCATCTAGGTCCCTAAAGAAAGACAATAAGATCACACGAAAAATAATCTGACTACTCAAAATTCTTGATTTTGAATTAATCTCAACAACAAAATCTCAATCTGATAAATGCTTATAAATGTGATCAATTCACCAAAACGCAACAAATCAGACGAGGACAAAAAATCAATCACCTCAATTAGAGGACATTCATACCAATAAAATTTGTGAAGTACATTTATACAGATTTATTCTTCAGGCTGTATATATTTCCAGCTACACCTATAACACTAACAATAATAGCCAAAACCAGCATTGTGAAAGACAAATACCTCTCCGAATTTGTCAAGCACTTGCCGTGTTTATCCAACCTCAAAGCCACAAGAGATGGGAACATAAACCCTAATGCCAGACCAGTGGTTGCTCCAGTAAACTTAAAAGCAATCCATATATTAGGTATGAACGTAGACCCGAGATAAATAATCGCTAGAAGAATAAATGTCAAGCCAAGAAACCTTTTTTTACTGGATGTCTCCGATGGGGCAAAAACCAAAGAATCAACTGTCTGTCTAAGGGAAAAATGAATAACAGGAAACACAAGCACCAAATGTAGCACATAGCCAATTCTCACTATATAGTTCAAAATCGAGCTGTAATTTATGCCCAAATCTTTATCAAAATTAGTTAGCACATCTGACTCAGTATCATCCCCAAATAACAGGTAGCCTGATACAGCAGTTGCGGCATATACTGCCACACATAGCACTGTGGTAACTCTGCCAACCTTGTACATTTTTTTAGGGGTCTTTTCCTTGAGCTCATTATAAATGGGTTGCACATTGAAATGGCAGACATAGGCATTCGTCATTATAGGAATGACCACTAGAAGATCCAATAGAGCTGCCTTAGACCCGAAATCAGGACCAAAACGTGGAGCCTTTATTTTTCCCATTAGAAGCTTAACAAATGCTATAAGACATGAAACAGCTACAAAAATGATTGCTAGTATCACTGAAGCAGCCGAGGTTAAGCTTAAAGAATCAATCTTCTCAAGAGCACAAAGAGGGGCGAGAAAAACAACAAGTACTATGAAAATCACCAATTTTCGGTTTTCCCAAATCCCACTTCCAAAAAATTGGTCTAGAACTCCTTCATGCTTAGGTGAACCCGACATCACATCCCCAATTATGATTAAATACACAACCAGGATTCCGGCATTGTTGATTATTATGCAAATTTCAGAGACAATTCTGAAAGGCCGGTTCAGTGCAGATTGCACCAGATGACCATAAGAGGTCGATTTGCAATAGATTGAAAACCTTACCAGTAATTCAATACTGATTTCAGATAATATTCCCATTATTATAATGGAGATTAACCCAACCCCTATTCCAAGAACCTTCATTGTGGCCGGAAGCGCCATTATACCGGCACCGATAATTGATGTGGCGAGGTTAAATACTGCACCTGGTACACCTGAACCTTCCGCATTTGGCTTGCTGAATTCGCCGTTGATAAGGGGGAATTCATCAGATTCATGCGCATATTCATCATCAAAGAGAGATAACTTTGCGGCTTTGTCTTTATTTGGTGGATTTAGGCTTGTGGTTTGGAGCTCTATTGAGGAGTGATTGTTTCTCATTTTTGGTTATTTCTATTGAAGATCTAACATAAGCTTCATTCGGTCGGCTTTTGGGGCAATCCGAAAAGTTTCAAAGAGGAAGGAGATCTATATTTGGGAAAAATATTTGGCTAGAAACTGAGATATTTTTTAGAGGAAGGTCCGATTGCGTGAATGCACAAACCTTGACCTAGATAGGTTGAACAGTTGAAGGTAGAAACAAAGTACATCTGAATCTCGCCTTCTCGTTCTCCTACGAATTTCGCACGAGGCTGCGAGGGAGAAAAAGTCGGTGGTTTTATACACGACCGATGACCAAAAAATTTTGCAAAAGATCAATGATGCAAGTATGTCTAAGAAGATTTGTTTTTTTCTTAATTTTCAATACAAATAAAAATCAGTCATACACAATAATAAAAAAATTTCTATGACTTCAACTTTAACCTTTCTACTATCTCTCACATAAATATAGTGTTCAATTTGATTTGATTTTCAAAGATTTAGACAATTCTATATAGATATACTGATGTTAGATGTTGCATCTAAGTCTAACTTTCAAGTATATTTTGATACTGTACTTAAATTGACTTCAGAACAAACTAAGTCATAACACATACATTTCTTTTTCAACCACAAAATGTAGTTGATACAATATATCTTGATCAACCACGAAGCATGCTTAGTAACAAGTCCATGCAATAGGTATTAACCTTCTTAAGGTAGTTCAGGAGGCATTCTAGTAGGAATTGGTAGTTCTTTGTATGACATCTTAAATTCTCAAGTTAGAGATTATATTGTTACCATACCATACAAAATAAAAAAGAAAATTTCATATGGTATTTTACTATTATATATGCACCAGTTTTAGGTAACCTAAGACAATCATTTCTTCATGAATCAAAAGATATCTCTCACCACCTTACTCATCATGCATGGTTAAAATGTGGAGATTTTAACATGATAAAAAAAAAAGAAGAAGTGAAAGAAGTGGAATATCACATAGCAAGGTTTAAAATAACAGTTCGCGCGGTTTAACGATGGAAGAGTGATTTAGCGTTTAGCGTTTTATCGGTGATAAAACGATCGATAAACTACCATATCGATATTTATATCATATAAATTTATTTCAAATGATATTAAATATAAATTATAATTAATACAATTTATATACTTAATAATAACATATAATAGTAATTTGTTATCAACTACTATATAAATATCTATAACATATTATTTTATTTCAAATGATATTAAATACAAATTATAATTAATATAATTTGTATGCTTAATTATAGCATATAATAGTAATTTGTTCACAAAATATAGTTTCAAAGAATAATATATTGAATGAGCATGGCTAAAATAATATGCATAGTACACCTCATTTTGTACTATGCAAATATTGTAACTACTATTTGTCAATTCAACAGTAATTTGTATCCCCTAAAATTACAATAGCTGTGAATTTGCATCTCCTAAAATTACAATAGCTGTCTGTCTTCTGATTCTCAACGCTGCTACAATATTTTTAACATGCCCACACAGTAATTACTACAACGCACTACAATGCCTACTCAGTAAAACTGTCCATTCTCTCTTGAAAATTTATGATCATTCCAGGAGATGTGAATTCCAGAACTGTAGGATCAGATTGTAAGAGAGTAAATGTACGTTATTTCTAGTACATCCACACATTCTTGTTTAGCAATCAATTTTAGATAAGACTATTAAGATTTTTAGCATGACACGAATAAAATTACTAATCAGTAAATACAGTGCATAATCAAAGGGAAGGCATAAGAAAATCTTGACACAAAAAAATAACCAAAATGAGTCCATTACACAAACTAATTAATAATTTAGTATCTTTCATAGGGGCTGAGGTACAACAGCAGCTATCACCCCTGCCAAAATTTGGAACATACAATCTACAAAATTGTGGGCAACTTACATGGCAATACTACCCGATGCAAGCACATGATTTATCCTTTTTCCCCCCAAGTTGCACAACAGCAGAACTAGCACACATATTTAAATTCCATGATACAAGTTCAATCATTTCTTAATCTGAAAAGAAAAGAAAAATAGTATTAGAGCAAGATTCTTCACCAAAACAACAAAGCCTGCAATAGTTTCTGAGCTGTAACATGCACTATGGTTATGACAGGAAAAAAAAACTTTTGGGGGTCACTCAAATTTACAAAATTTCTGATTTGATGATTTCTTAACTTTGACTGGTCCAATTTTGCAGCTCTAGAATTTATCAATTTGAATCATTTCTTCTATTCAAAATTCAATTACAAAAAATCGTGTTTTATAAATAATTTCTAAATCTAAACTTATATGTTGGTCATAAAATAATCTTGTGAGGAGGATAATCTCATATCATCATTGTTTTTGTATATAAATGATTCGTCAAAAGTTTCAAAACCCTATAATTACATAACACTTCAAAATCATTACCAAAACAATTAATCGGACACATTATAGTTGAATGAATTCAATTGTTTGATAAGTAATATTGTGAAATTAAAAAAATGGAATGAAAAATTGATTAATTTTAACTAAAAATTCAGTTCTATGGACTAAACTTGGATAGATTCAAGTCGAGTGACCATAAAGGATAGAATTGACTGACTTCCCATAAAATCTACTTGTTATCAGTTGGTTTTGTAGGCTAACTTTTAATAACATTTTACTCACTATCATGTTTGTTTTCTCTTTCACTCATGTGTGCAATGCTTTAACATGTAGAGGAAAAGGAACCTGAAATCAAAATTGGGAATTGCTCAGGAATGTGACCATGCATCTGGCACTCTGGAACATTTTATCTATTCTCTGCCAAACTGAGCTCTGAACTTCCAGAAGCTTCCTAACCTTCTCCTGTAACTCTGAGTGATGCCTCACAGTTTCTCCATGTATCTGCAATATCAGATCACAATAAGCCAATCAGTTTCTTGGATTATATACAATTTATCAAGGAAACCAAAAAGTTAATTTGACAATATTCATAGAAGATGCCATGAGTTTTGGATAGGAATTTTCTTTAACAGATTACAAGAAATAATGAATAACATTCAATTTTTTAATGCTCGTACTTTAAAATTTAAAGAGAGTTGTTTGTAAGAACGAATAGATGTATGGAATAAAATGTGTTTATTTGATTAACAAAATAACAACAGAGAATTGAACCTTGAGAAATAACTTGATAAGAGCTTGTATAAACTCAAAATTGTTCCTGACAGAGATCTCATGAATAAAGTAATCCAGAAGTAAAGATATTGAAGCAAATTCCGGCTTCTTCTCTAGGTCTTCGGGATCAGCATCTTCCTCTAGAATTTGCAACATACGCAATTCCATGTCAAGAGAAGAGGGTGACAATCCTTTCAAGTAGCTGGTGAATTCTGACACTAAAATTAACCGAGCACAATTGTGAAAGAATGATTAGTTAGCAGTAAAAACTAACGAGCCTATGCTTATAATAAATTGCTACAGGTTGAATATATTTTTTAAATCCTAATTTGAACATCAAACATTAGAGCTAAGCACTAGCAGTCTAGCAAGATGAAAAGTAGATGTTATAAAAAAATGATGAAAGGCAAGTCAAGAGGACAATGCAAAATGAGAAGGAATTAGGGACAGCTTACAGTTCTTCTCCTTGGCAAACTTCTTTAGAAGCTTCACAAATTGAGAAGACAAATCGATCTTTTTGGTACCATTATTCAACTCGTTGCTTTTACCATCCGTCACTTCATTGAAAGCATCAGTAACTGTATTGAATGTTATTTCGCCAGAGAGAGAGGGAATTGATGGCAAGAAAAATGGTGCCTTCTCCGGTTTCTTTGGTGGCTCAATAGGTTTATTTCGAGCCTGTTTGTATTTTTACCCACAATACAATAATAAGCTTTAAGAAAAATCAGATGAACAAGTATGCAAGTTTTCAAGATGCAGAGTACTCCTTGGAGCTCTACAACAAAACTAACCGAATAATGAATTCAAACATGAAACAAGTCACAATAAGGCTAAAGCAATTATCTTGACGTATCTACCAGTCTACAACCTCAGGAAAGTAGCAGCATTATCCTAAGAAGCCTTGGCTTGCATCAACATATAGAAAATACCATGAACCAACATGTTAGGTATAGTACCCAACTTGGTCCTGTACAATTATGTAGAGGTACTATGCAATGCAGTAACAGTAATCCTTCAACAAAAAAAAAACCTTGATGATGTCTATGTTGGTTAGGTTTTGCCACTGGCTCCTGGGAAGCAGTGATAGTGTGACTAGATTTGGTATTTGGTGTTCAAGAAGCGCAAATACTGTTTCTTTCTTAATTTCCTGCTGATTCGTTAAATCTTTATCATATTGTTCTCCGTTCGATGCCTCTTTTGAAGACACTTGTGGCATTTTGACATTTCTCACGTTTCCACTGCTTGCATAATTATTAAGACTGGTAGATCCAGAGAACATGGCTTGATTAACCCTACATTGTAAATGTGAAATATCATAAGCCCCAAAGCAAAGATAAGGATCAAAAGATATTATACTTGCTAAAACAGGAGCTAAAATAACATCCAAAGCCTGACACTACTTGTAATTGATAAGCCTGATTCACACAGACCAATTATTAGGGTTTAGGATGCAAATTTGATCAAGTCAAATGCTTTTTTGGGGTAATTTAGTTTAATTGTAGGATAAAATCATGCAAATTCGCTCGTACTGCCATATTTTCATGTTTTAATGCAGGTACAGGAAGAATCGGGCCAAAAGACCCCAAATCGAAGCCCAGGACATCGAGCAGAAAAGATTGGTGCAAATTGCAGTTCTTTGTGGGTCGCAAGAAAATGAATAAGGGAGTCAGCAGGATTTGAAGAGCTTCTTGCAGGCCGCAAAGACTGCACGATACTTGGGTCCTGACATACTGTCAGAAGGCACCTTTTCAAGGCTTCTTGCGGGCCACAAGAAAAGGGTCCGAAAGCCAAACTGCTCAGGAGTTAAATAGATAAAAGGCAGGATTAAAGGTATCTCTTCATTCAGTTCGTATTTTAGACATATTCAGAGAGATCAAGGGAGAAAAGAAGGGTCTAGGCTAGGAGGAGAAGGAAAGGAGATCTAGATCATCAAAACGGGTTTTTCTCAGTTTATTTTCTCTAATCTCTCTTTCTCAATTGTAATTTTCTGTTCCTCCTTGTATCTTCTTCTACTATGAGAGGCTAATCAACTCTCTAGGATTTAGGGAGAACCCAAAACTTGCTGTCTTTAATGGATTAATTTGATAATGGTTTTCTGGTTGATTATTGCTTCTCTTGATTTAATTTTATTCTAGGGTTTTTATTTGAATTTGAGAAAGTGAAAATTAGAACCCCGAACCGAGTAGAAGCACTTAGGCATCAAGTCCAAGAGGAAAGATTAATTGTTGAGGGATTTTTGTTAGGAATTGTCTATAAAAATTCTGAATGCATAGTTGCCAAGTAATTTGACTTGCGAGTTCTAATTAGGCGTAGTTTTATAACTTGGGTTTAATTTAGGTTTTGAGAGATCAAAAGTCTCAATTTCATCAAGTACGGTGTTAATTCGAGAAATCAACACTTAATACCAATTTAGATCGCCGGTATCCATAACAACCTATAATCGCATCAAATGATCAATTCTATGACAAGCAAGTGGACGGTGAACCTGTCAACCCTAGAATCGCATTTTCTGTTTCAAACTCTATCTAATTGCCTAATTTACTTTCTTTCAAACCATCTTATAACCTGAAAATCAACTATTCAAACTTTCAACCGCTTAGGATTAAACAATTAGATTAAACTAGGAAATCAACTTGTCACTTTGAAAATTGACACCTTAAGTACCACAATCAACAGGTTGTATACTTGCAACTATAGTCCGGTATTACAAGATTTTAAAACTTGAAAATTAGCTATACTATACCGAACACATCAGTAATCTAGTATTTCATTATTTTCTGATCTGATATATATACACCTTGAATAACATTTTTTTCCCATGTAACATACCACTTATTTTTTTTATCAAATTTATCTCATTTGAATGGAGGGTGTCGTGATCTAGGGTGGCGGTTTATTTTAGCAACTGTGGGATTCTATGTAACCACAAAAAGATGGAAATCTTTCCCCGAGAGAGAGATATCACAAAGAACATTTTGTAGCCTCCTTCGAGAAAAAAATATTTAACTGCAGACGTACCAAAGAAAAACACCATTCTGATCAACATGAGTTGTGGCCAACAAATCCATTGCAGGAGAGAGTGAAAGCGCTGTGGCTGACACATCCATTTGCATTGCATCTATCTGCATGGCCAATATAACATCCCAAATTCTGAGGGTCCCATCCATGCTAGAAGACAAGAGCAACTTCCCGTCTTCACTGAAACATGCGTCAGTTATGCGATCGGTATGACCCTCAAATTTGCGCACCATACGCTGACCCACGACGTCATACAGACGGATAATCATATCATCAGCCACAGTTGCCAAAAGACCTGTGATTGAATAGCAATTTGAAGAAATTATGAAATTGTTGGTAGAGGGAATATTCAACCTAAAGCTCATGGTACGATTGCCCCACAAATTTGGATGTTATGCATACAATTTTTTTTTTTGAAAAAAAGTGCAAAAGCACCAGTTTCATTGAAATGAAAGAGTCTACAAGACATACCCAAATCCAACATAGAGACCCCTAATTAGCTATTCTCACACCACACTGTAATTTTGGTAACACATACCTATATCCGTGTTACGCAGTATTCAACATCAGCACCATACAACAAAGGATTAAGCATACAACTTAAATGCACATACAGCCCCTACATTGCCTAATACAGCTTGCTTTAGTAAATCCAAAGTGCGACCCAACTCTAGATACCTTATCTAATAGTCTCGGACATGAAACAAGGGGAATAAATAATATATTATTGTTTTATTAATTGTTGAGGTAAAACACCATAATTTGAGTTTTTGGACATTAGACACGATTAACTTTTATTATATTGTTATGTTTTTTAGATGGCAGATGAAATACAAACCCTAACATCTAAGTAACAGACCAATGACAACACAATTTGTCAGAACATTATAATGAATATATTCATAGGCCATACATAGCTTGCATGAAATAAAAAACATCTATCAAACTTATCAAATACCATTTGCTCGATGAAATACAATTTTAATAATGGAGCGCCCAACTTCCCATCTGGACCTGACTTCACGAGCTTTGAAATCCCACACCTAACACCAAATCAAATCATCCTTACAAAGTAGCATGCTTAATCAAAATAGACAATGTGATGTGCAGATAATTACTCATTTGTGAATATGAGAATTAGCTAAAAGGATAGAGTAATTAAAACAACTATAGTACTTGTTCCAACAATGAACCAACAAGCATTTTGGTATGTAATAGGAAGTTATTAATATGAAGCACAAGTAAAAGACAAGTCAAAACTTTGTTCATTATTTTGTAACACCAAAATGCAGTACTCAATTCTGTTGCCATAGTTAAATATGACAGCTGGTTGACATTGAGTGTATGGCCTGTGGGGTCCACATAAAAATATTAAAAAACGCAACCACTGAAAAAGTTAAATCCAGCTTAATTGAATCAAATTAGACCGTTTAAAATCAATGGCAGCCGGCAGCCATACCTCTTTAGCAGATGCGGGCTCCCAAAATGCATATTGGATTAGGAAAAGAATATCATGTTTAGAAAAGTATTATCTGATCAGAAACGGTATAAGAGTCGAAGAAGTATATCAAACCAAAAATCAGGAAAAGTATATCTGATCTTATGAATGTAAGTGTACACCATGGAATTTACGTTCATCTAAATATATCTTTTTAATTACCTTTACATCTCCATGATATCCTGCACTCATTAATAAGCTATTTGTTGAATCACAAGCTATTCCTGCCACCTCTCCATCATGTGCTGTAAGGCTTGCCTCAGACTTATCAATGTAATTACCACGGCCCAACCCTGATTGGAGGTTAAATTTCTCAATCCAACCTCCCTCTGTGCCTATTACAGCAAAGTTACCACATGCACTAATTGCACAAGCCTGTCAGAAAAAAAAAATAAATAGTGCAACTGTTAACTTTGTAATTGTTGCCCTTCTTTTCAAGAAAAAGAAACTTAATTGCCCTAAGAAAAAATATTTCTGGGTCCAATGTTTATCAAGGATAATACTATGGAATCATGACTTTCCTTTTTTTATTGAAGACCTTATTTATATTAAAGGTGGGGTCCAGCATTTATTTCAAATGCAATATCCCTTCCCAATCTTTTACTGGGATTTGAACCCACGTCCTTATCAGTAACGACAGTGTCACTGATCATCCGTACTAGACACCACGTTCTTGAAATCACAACTTTCAGCTTAAATGAGCATAATACAAAGGTTATTAACTCTATCAGCAAACAGGGAATTAGAAATATTTTGAAGTTGTAACCCAGACAATTCTAAACATTTTCAGGTGTAATATAGAACCTTAACCCAAGTGAAATAAAGTTAGATTAAAAAATTCACCAATAAAAACGAAAAGAATTTGATAAAGCAGAATACCAGATTAGGTCGCATTAGAGTGACACAAGTCAAATGGCATACCTTGACTGGCGTCTGGCGTGCTGCAGAAGGTGTCAAAATATGTTCACCCAGTACAAAATTCTGAAGCCGCCAAACATAAGCACGTGGAGTGTCCATGTGACATGTCACCACGTTGCACCAGTCACGTTCCCTTATCTCAGCTACAGTAATTGAAGTTTTACAATTATTTGTGAGGATATGTCCTGATCTGAAAAAGAGTAAAAATAGGCAACGTACCACAGTCAAAAGCTATCACAGGCTTGAGCTTGACATCCTCCTCCTGAGATGAATAGGAAAGGGGAAACATACAAGACTTCTAATATAACAAAGGTTGTATGGTATTTACAGAAACAACAGTAAAGACTATGTTATCAATTATTTACCTTTGCTCTAATCCTTTTGGCTCTCTTCGCGACATGCCGCTGTGAAAGCTCTCTGCTTTGTTGATCCTGATGAATTTGTAGACAGTTTTTAGATATTCCTCGAACCACAAGACCCATGAAAAATGTCAAAAGTTTTGAATTACTGAACTCACAGAAACCATTCAAAATATTGCAACATCTACATTTGATTTGACAAATAACAAATTACCCGGGCAACAGAGAAAAGACGGAAAGCACGGTCTTGACCAGCAGATAATATGTGCCTCCCATTACCATAGAACCTGGTTCAGAAATGTCAAATTTTACGTTGAAGTACAGTGAGTTGAGTAAACAAGACCGGCTGTATTAAAATCTCACCGTATGCATAGAGGTGGCGCACTATGGCCACTACGAAACCGCAATAGTCTTGCCTCCCCATCAGTATTGTCAAATATCCACATCTTTTGCAGGAGAAAAAAAGATAGTCGTTTGAGACACAAATATCCAAAACTTACATCCGATGAACCAAGTAATAACACTATCTTAGAAACTGGTAAAATTGCAAGAGACCATGCTGTATTACTACATACTAAAATGTAGATACCTGCACTTATCAACACAAGTTCTCACCAACATTTTCCAGGAGTGCTTTCACTACCTACATCTAGAAATGATTTAGTTCCATAATACTTTTAGGCCAAGGAGAATAAATTGGAATCTAATATGCATTGAATTCTCTTATACATTGGTGATATTTCCTGAAGAAGCACTTCCATATAAACACTTATGTTTTTACTTCAGATTTTCATGCTGTTCTTATTGGATTTCCCATATTTATCACCAAAATGACCTCAAATGTTACTAAAATATATTAATCTCCTTTCATAAAAAACAAACATGACTTTTCAACAAGTTTTTTTATAATATTTCCTAAATGTACCAATGTACCATAGAGCTCACATAATTTTCCTATGAAATCCTCAGACACCAAAATTCTACAAGGTATATCAAACTATTATCTCAGTTGAGAACTGAGCAACAATGAAGCCCAGAACACAAAAAGGAAACAAGCATTAGATCGAACTAAAAGGCAAATACAAAGGAAAAAAACAAAACACTTAATCTTCTTACTTTGATTGAGTTATCAGAAGCAGAGCTCAAGAGGACAGGTTCGTTCATGAAATAATGAAGAGAAACAATAGAAGCATCATGAGCCTCTCTAATGACAGATTGGAGCCTCCTTTTCTCCAGGTTCCAAATACTGATCACACCTGATGAACCACCAGATGCGAGAAGGTGCTCCCCGTCTAAAAGAGAAGAAAAGAAGTTATTTATTGATAACACATTCTGCACTCCTGCGGCTTGTTAGCAATATGACGATTGGAACAACAATATGAGAGAAACCACAGGCAAAGGCCATCCTTTCAGTTTGAAGTATCAACAGTTAAAATTTTAAATATTTTACAAAACTTGGGATGATATATAGTGCCATATGCCTCACAGAAAGCGCTTAGATTAGAAGGCCGCCATTGAACTTAATCTTTTCTCTTTTCTTTATTTTAAGAATTAGCAATATATTGATGTTCAAGTGTGCTTTCCTAAAGTAAAAAAGATTATAAATAAGGTACTAGAAAGAAGAGAAAGGTTATTGGCATCTAGTACACATGGTTTTGCCCTAGTAACATCAGGTTCAGCACTGAACATATCATAAAAAGATGTGAAAGGTCATTAGCATCTAGTATGCATGATTTTGCCCTAGTAACATCAGATTAAGCACTGAACATATCATAGCAAGTACGGGAACAACCTTTTGTAGTAGGGTAAAAAATACCTGTTCGAAAAGACAAGGAGGTGACAGCCCCTCGGATGGAATGGGAGAAGGACATATGTTCCTCGTCAAACCGCAAGTTGTGCAAATGAATTGTGCCATCTGCACAGCCCACAGCGACAATATCCAGCGCTGTAGAGGACACACAACAAGTGACTGGCGAATTCCAGCCCTTGAATTCATACACCTTATTCTTTGTGCTTATGTTCCACAATTGCAAGGGTCCCTCTTGACTACCAATTGTTACCTATTTTAGCAAGACCATAGTTATTAATGTAATTTTAAGCACAGTTGGCATTGACCCCCCTTTTTTGGCCACTTGAGATATTGTTGAACTAAAAATCGGTCTATAATCTGGTCGAAACTTGGAAAATGCATCTTAAATTGCACGAAATCAAAATTCATGGACGTCACAGAAGTCAGGTTTACAGTAATAAGTTGAATACACAATACAGTAAACTGGCAACAGCAGATGAATTGAAAGAAACCGGGTTATATAGAGCACGTTCACCAAGCATAAAGAAATATAGGCAAGTTTGAAAACTCCAATCCAGTAACAATATCATGCGCAGCGTAATCCTAAGTCAAAAATATTTCCCTCAAGTTCCCAAGACTAAATGGAACTACTACCATTATTAGGTCATATATAGCCTCTTTTTGAGGATGGCTTGGCTAACTTGATAACATGTAACAATAAAAAGCACCAAAATCAATCAGTACTACGCTTCTCTGGAAACAATCATTAAATAAAAGGTAAAACAGTATTTCTTTTAGTACCTTGTTTAGGTAAGTATCAGGATGCACCATACATGTCGGCGTGAACTTATTTTCTAATTTTACGTGGGAAGCAGGTTCAAGGTTTAAACCATCTCCCTTAAATGACCACATATATATATTTCCTTTGATATCTGAACTCAAAATGTGGTCTCCCAGTAGACAGAGAGAATTAATTTTTTCACGGTGCTTGCTCCATGTGGCTACCTGAAATATCATTTCGAAAACTAATAATTAGAAAATATACATATGACCTGGCAACTGATAACCTTTTTATTTTGATGCCAAGAGCCACTTGCATAAAATGAGCCTTTCAAGACTAAAAATAATGCCAAAAACAATTTCTGCTCAAAATTAGAAGTTTGTTAATTTGTTGCTATGGCCTCCTAAAATGCAGGAATTGTATGTCTAACCCTCCAAGACCAAAATTACCATATAAGTGATTGGGTTTTTGCACGGTACATATTAAACTTCGGAAGTTTTAGATAACATAGCAGAAACATGACCAACATAAGATGCACGAGATTAATACAAAAGAGCTTAAAAATAACCAAAAAAAATATATATATATAGCCTTTGACCTGTTGGACACGCTTAAAGACTCCAATTTGAGTCCCATATGCAGCAAAGGTATAGTCTTTGTAAGAGGCAAGTGCTCGAATTTTCTTAGGCAGTTGAGGTCCTGAAGAAAACATATATACACATTTTTAAGCCAAATGAATTACCAGTTGTAAGCTAAGATTCAGTGTCAAGACACGGTATTAGTCTTTTGTAAATAGGAGAAGGATCACAACATACAGAAAATTGGGATTCATTGATAACAGGCTAGCATTATAGTTTGATTGCCTATCAACTCTTATGCAATTTGACTGCCATTTGATTCCATCATAGGAAATCAGTTATGAAATATTGCAAATTGTTTTATAAACAGAAAAACATGCACATTGCCCATGTTAGACATATAGTATAGATCGTGTTCTACCGATTGTCAAAATTGTTGAGCTAATCACTGTTAACAGATCCCAATCCATATACTAAAACAAAGGTAAGCACTTACCAGCAAGGGCTAAGGTCAGTTTCGCACACTGCAATAAAAGAGAAAAAAAGAGAGAGAAAAAGGAATAGGTTAGTCAAATCTCTGCTTGATCACCATAAAATAGAACGAGAATAGTTGCATAAACGAGAAAGAAGAAATTACATTGTAGATTTGCCAGGACTTGCCAATGCTGACCGTGACGAAGGTCTCTGTGCCGAGGCGCTGCACCGAGAAAGGCACCCCAGCTGTTATGTAGCCTATTGCTCTGTACGGCTCGAAAATCCCCATTAAATTAGGTTTAATTACGCCTTTCCGCTCTTTATTTTCGTCTAGACTGCGAAGGGTTTTCTCTTTTGTGAGATATTGACGCTTTCTCCGGTCGCCAGGGTTTAGCAAGGTTTTGGGTACACGGCGGCGGGAGAGACACAAGGGTGTTATACGCAGAGTGCGTATTTTAATATCCAATTAAAAATCAATCCTCAACCGCTACTCGACGTCTCGACCGCTACTGATATGAGGGCCGGCCGTTTAATCTGACGATTGTGATTTAAAATATGCACACTGCGTATCGATTTAACGATTTTAGGCAGAGATATCTTTCCACTGTCGGGTTTTAGATCCGACCCGGTTTCGATGACATTGCTCCGATAAGGGACCAAAATAGCGGATTTGATTCATGCAAGTTTCGGCCTCTTTGAACTGGGCTTGGGTCGCCATCTTTGAACTGGGCTTTTATGTGTTTCCCTTTCCCGTTATAATTCGGCGTTTACGAAACAATCTGTACTTGAAAAGGTCCTGTTCATACCTTAACACAATACCGTATGCTTTTTGGAAGAGCATAAGCTGTAGGTAGAAATAACAACGCTGGTTTGCAACTTAGAAGTCCAATTTTCATAAACAATTTACGTAGGAACATCATGTTTTTGGAAAAGTGCAATCCATAGAATGATCACAGGTTTTATCATTTGGATAGGCACTATATAGTTCAGCTCGGTATTATAATGGAAAACAGCCTGACTAATACTTAACAATAACAAAGTTCATGACAATGAGAGTATACTCTTGTACATGCATTTATATGGGTGAAGTTATGGTGCATGTGCATGCATCATCTTGCGCATCTGGATCCTCTGATGTGCATCGCGATTCGATGCACACGAATCTCGATGCGCATCAGACGATACAGATGCTTGTCTCCATTTATATTATGTTCGTAATAATTTAATTTTTCTCATGTTCAAACTATCCGTTCAAACCACTCTATTATCTTATGAGCAAAAGTCTACTATTTCTGAAGTCATGAAAGATGGTCCTATGTGATACACAAACATATTTATTCTTATTATTTTAAAGAGACTAACATTTTAAATAGGGTAACATTTTATACACTACGAAATTTGATATGTAGATATTCAGTGACTTGTATAATTGTATCGAACTATTTACACTTGCGAAAATATAAGTGGAACAATTTATTTTTAAAAGAAAGTATAAAGATTTACTATTAGTACTTCTATTTTATTAATATTTTATTATTTATTATATTATTATTATTTATATTAATTTTTCATTATTCATATTGGATTTCATTTCTAGCCTACCACTACCACAATTTGTATGGGACTAAAGGCTTAGTTGTTGTTGTTGTAGTAGTAGAAAATATAAAGATTTATAGAAGAGCCAAACATAAGAATGAATATTAAATGCATACACATGCGCAAAGCAATTATCTTATAAACATTTTGCAGAACACAAAAGAAGCTACTTACCGCTGTAATCCTTTTCTTGTATGCGCAAATCAACACATGGACATCAGAGGAACATTGTCCAATTTTTCAACAGAAGTGGGAAAAAGAGATGCAGACAAAAACTAATTCCGAGAATTCTGTGATAATTACTTGCACAATCTAAACCTACGTCAAAACCAATAATATCCCCTCTAATTCATAAAGAATACAATACAAATCACAAAGGCAGGGCCGACCTAGCTTGGTGCCTTGCTCCATTCCTCCCAAGCCCCAAGCCCAACCCCAACCCCAACCCAAGCGGGGCCCCATGACCCGCTTCAGGCTTTGCTTTTCCTCCTGATTGGCCATGGCCCTTGCACCCATGGCCATTTGTTTGACAGTGGAGTTGATGTGACTGCACATGGGCATCACCATTGCTGGTGCGGATCATCTGGATCATGCCAGCAGTTGATTCCTCGTCTGAGCCCGGACCTGCAGTGCGGTGGTCAGGAACTCGTTCAATGTCCTCATGATAACCCTTGATGAAGAAATCAGAGCAGTTCTTGCGGACACCATGGTCATACGGATTCCAAAACTTTCCACCAGCCCCACGTAGATAGCTGTACCGCATTTGGTTTGCCATTTCATTTGTGGTTATGTTTCTAGCAATCTGTTCATCAAATAAGCACATGGTTTAGTATTCTGCAGTAGGAAAATCGGGAAATGCACAACCAAGAGCAATGGCAAAAACCAAATTTTATTTACTTAATACTTGACATCTGTAGAGTGTAGACTTTAGCAATCAAACATTAAAAAAGACAGAAGTACAGCAAACAAAATACTAACAAAAAAGAACAATTTTAGGGCTGTTTGTTAACAATTCTGCAGAAATAGCAACATCATGCATTTTTGTGTACTTTCTTTATTGATAACTTTTTTCCTTGTTATTTATTTCTCTATGGGCAAGTTTTTGATGGATTTATAGTGAATGTTCAGAGTGGTGACAAGATTTTGTCTTATGGGATTAACAAGATACAAAATAAGAAACAATAAATCATTTTGACTAGAAATTTCATGAATAAGAAAGTAAATGAATATGGGGTGAAGTACAGAAATGCTTCAATTGGTTTCAATGACATAATAAAGAAAACACTTATCCACTTCCATAAAGAACTTGCTACATCATTACTGCCAAGGTCACTAATTTTGGCAAAATCTAATCAAGTTTTATTAAAGGAGGTAAAAGTAACAATAATCCAATACACACTTCAAAACTAACCAGTGACAAAGCAAAATCACATTAAAAATAATATCTTTTACCTGGGATGCTTGAACCATAGTTAGAACAGCAACACCAAAAAAGAGAAAAAGATCCATTATCACGAAGGAAAATGCAGCAGGATGGTTAATCGCTGAATAACTCAACCATGTACCAAATGAACCAGGTGCAGCTGGGTCTTTCGCAATTCCTTTGAAATACACACAACATTTGCAAATTACTATATGCAATGGTAAGTGTACAGAAATAATACCTTAAATAAGAATGACGACTTGTAAATTACTACAAGGGGCAGTAACACATCTGGCATATAAACCTATTCAGCTATTCTTTTACAAAATTATTTAGAATCATTTATATTTATTTTTTAGATTTCATACCTTGTGTTACAATTTTTCTAATAGTGGTTGTTATCATTTTGTTGCCAGTGGATTTTTGTAAAAAGGAATGAAACAAATAAAGAAAAAATGAAAAAATGAATAATTTGAAACTCTGAATCTAGGTAGATTAAAACAAAACTAATAAAATGACAAATAACAAATAGTGGGGCACCAAATTTGTGCTCTTTGGATCTCAACATTTTTTTCGTTCCATTTAGACTCTTGTTTGGCTTATACCAGCATAACTGCAGCATGGATATAAGATATAGCAATGCTAGTTGAAGAACAGTTTCATATAAGTATAAAAAAGATCTCAGGAGCTTACTTATAAGAGCTACTGTGCCAGTAATGATCATGGCAGAAACTTCTAGAATGAGAAACATAAAAAACTCCCACTTATTTTTCTGTAATTAAAACCAACTAAAAGATCAGCAAATATATATAGGTCAAAAAAGGATCAGAGAACTGCACAGCCACAAGTTGACAATTTGAAACAGGGATAAAAAATGTAATGAGATACCTTGCCTATACAATTAGAAACCCAGGGGCAATGATGGTCAAACTGCTCTACACAACGATCACAAGTAGAACAATGCTTTGATCTCACTGGCCTGACAATCTGAGAACTATATATCATCAATAAATTCCAAAAAAAACATTTACCTCTTCACATAAAGAGAATGAGAAATAGGGGAGAAAGGGAGAGAGCAAGAGAGGGAAAGAGAGAGAACCTTGCATGTGATACAAAGCTGGGACCAATTCCCAGCCAGAAGAGCTGGATTCTCAAGCTCCGTCTTTAGCAAGGGTTCCTAGTGCATGTTTAATTACAATTGGTTAGCTTAAGTTATTGAGCCATGTTCAACAAACTGAGCTATGAAACTCACATCATCTCTTATGGTTTGTGAATCCCGTGTATTCATCTTAATAAATCCTGGATCTTTCCTGTACAAAGGCATCAAGAAAGTCAGTAAAGTATCTTCCAGAAAAACTTTTAGAGAAAATTATCAAAAAGAGAGTCAAATGAATACCTACTTGGTATGTTAAAAACAAATTATTTGTTTGGTGCCGGTATGTAGGTTCACTCATAGTAATTAGAAGGATAATATTTTTCTTTGGCAGTTGTTACTCACCGGTAAAATTTGACAGTAACTTTAGTACTTAAGAACCATACTGCAGCATAATAACAGAATGAAGGTTGTAAGCAAATACCTGCTACACTTGTAAAACATGACCAAACCAGCAGTAGCAAGAAACACCCCTGACCAAGCAAATAGCCCAAACAAAGCCGAAAAATTCAAAGTGTACAGACCTTCACAAACAGAAAAAAAGGTGAGAACAATCTTAGGATAGCATATGCTTCATCAAATGGATTTGTTCCCAGAACGAAATAATGTACCTGGGATAACAGAATGCATGTATGTAAATAGCAAGCCGAGAATAACTGTCCATAATAGAGGTGCCAATCCCAGTTTCCCTATCTTTCCTATAGGGGTAACACCGTCACATCTTCTTTCATATACCCTTCTTGCATTATCCTGGAAAGGCATAAATTGAAACTACCTGTTAAACTACATTAAATTGGTTATATCATTGTTTTTTTCGCCCCTTGAAGACTCGTTCATTTTAGGTCCACAGTTTAACTCTATCAAAACTGTGGAGTTAATAGGGAATGAATTATGATTTGGCTATGGTTCATGCTTCATGTTTCATAGTCAAAAGTTGTACTAATAATGGTAAGTGTACCTACAAGGAAAAAAGCAACTTGGTGGTGACTCTTATCAGCTGCAAGTTGTGCAGGGGTAAAACCAGTATTGTCCTGTATGATCAAATCTTCTTTCTTCCCAGCTTGAACTAGTACAGTGCAAGCCTCCAGATTGCCTCTTATAGCAGCCCAATGCATTGGGGTGCATCCTAAGTAAAATTTGATAGATAACATTCATAATTTACAGCAAAAAAAAAATAGCACTAACAATATTATCAGAAATTTGACTTTTTTTGCTTAAGTCCTTAATTAAGCCTACTTAACTCTTAATTCTGCAATTAAACTCATGTTAGTTTCTCAATTAGCCTCAATATTGCTTACTTACCTTAAAAACTTGCTTTTGCAAATATGACAAAAAAATTAACCAGCAAAAGTTAACCAAAATCAGGAAAATCATATAGTCGAAACTGGTAGAATCTGAACAATATACTTTATCTCAACTTGATACTTCAAAAAATAAAAAAGGATGATGCATGGTGTATACCTTCTTTGTCTTGCCGCGTCCTATGAGCATCGAGAAATAAAAGAAGACGTATACAATCTCCGAATCCCTTATAAGCAGCCCTTCAATTTGCAAAATACAAATTATATATTTCAAAAGCAGAAATCAAACTGAAGCAACAATTTTAACCTCCAGGAATAAAGCAACTTCCTGGGTTGTACAGCCCAGCAGAGGAACCAATATTCCCCATGTGCATGGGAAGGTTTGCAAACCCCGCTGATCTATAAAGACATGAGAAATGACCTTATTATATTTTAAGTCTCCTAAATAATAAACTGAATCTGAAAGAATCCCCTTATGCTTATGCAGTTGTCTGATTAGATAATCAGAAAGGTGGATCAAAGCTAATACATGCATATTTCATTTGGCACACCCTACCACAAAAAAGAAGAAAAGGGAAGGTACCAGTGCAAAGGACTTCTTCCATCATTGTCAGGTATATCAGGATCTGCATTCCATTTCGCAACTATGTGGTACAGAAATGCTGTCTGGCCATACTGTGCAGCTACATGTGTAGTCTGCAAAACAAAATAAGAAAACAAGAATAAATAAAGCATAATCAAAGAACCCCGCAAAAAAACAATGTTTTCACTTTTCTAAAGGGAAGAAAACAACTAACTGAGAAATAAAAAAACTGAGAAAGGAAAGCAATTTGGGACTCAAATGAGAAGATCAAGTGGAGAAAAGAGGTTATCCAGAAATCTTCTTTTGTTTCTAGGGATAAGTTATTCCACGAATTAAAAAGCTGCTTATTTTCAAATAAGTTATTGCGTGATTTCTAGGTACCATTGGTGGATAGGTATATGAGGTTTAGTGCATTAACACCAAAAATGTTATATATAAGTTAATTAGCTTATAAATGCAGAGAGATGTGAGAAGAACCTGATAGCCATATGAATCAGCAGCGTCAATTTTAGCTCCTTCTTTGAGAAGGAGCTCGGCAACTTGGATATGACCCCGCACTGCACTCCAGTGGAGTGCTGTTTGTTTAGTGTGATCCACCGCATTGACATCACCTCCATGCTGCCCCAAAAAATATCAATGAGTTATTCCATCCTTCTCAGGAAATAGAGGTTCTCTATTAATTCTACATACTGGTACAATATACAGTTTAAACAGTGCAAACAACAAGACTCTAAGGCTCGTTACTGACTCTCCTACTGAAGCAAAGATGAGGAGAATCAACTTAAGTGGCACATTCTTTGATATTTTTATTTAAAATACCAGTGCCAGGAAGAAAAAAATCAGTCCAGAGCCAACAGAAATCAAATTAAAGGCCTATGCATGCATGTCAACAATACGGAGTAAATTATTTTGCAGAAAATGATGTGATGCAGCTAGTATATCATTCTTTAATGAAATTTAAGTTGACATGGTATAGCCAATGATATGAATTTTAAAGGTGTTATTTAACCTACTATGTTGTAGCAGTCCAAAATGTGCACTCAAGTAGACTATAAGAACAACAGAGTGCAAGTAATCAAACAGCAATCCAAGGTGGCATTTTCCAGTCTACTCCCAACAACTATACCACTGCTAACCCCAATTGAAAAGGAATGAGCAGTCAAGTAGAAATTGAGCAAACCCAATTCTGCCGTCTTAAACGCTACTTGGCATGTCAACCCGGTAGAAGTACAACATGACTGAGTTTTGCATTGTATATTGTCATACAGTGATCTTATGCAAGGATAGGGGAATGTTTTTTTTAGTTAAATGGAAAAGGCTCACGATTCCATCATACATATTTATGCCCGTGGAGACATGAACGCATGACTCTTTTGAACTCCTTACATTCTGCTTAAGCAACTAAGCCACTTGTTGTATTGCTGATTTAAGTGGAATACAAAGGTATTTACTCTGAACTCCCACAAAATATTAGAAAAAACAAATTCAAACTAATAAAAAGGAGAATCGTAATATGGTTAGATCATAATTCATTTCTTCAGTCACATTAAATCTGTCGTGTTAAACACCACTTGACATGTGCAAACGAGAAGGAAAAGAGGCGTGATCTCACCTCGATTATGTACTGAGCAGCAGCCGTGCGATTGTTCAGCGCAGCCCATTGCAAGGCGTGGTAGCCTAACGCGTCTAGTTCGACCACCGATTGACCTTCTCCCTCTACGAGCCTTTGTAGCTTCTCCAAATCGCCATACGCAGCGGCTGTGTACACATCATTCTTCAACGCCTCCTCCTCCGTCGCTCCACCTACAGCGCCATCGCCACCACCTGAGTTATCGCCGGATTGAACCTGTGGTGGTTTGGACTCGTCTACTTCCTCTATTTCCGACGACATAGATGGCGTAGGTGTGCGAATTGGATCGAAGGAGAGAGAGAGAGGGGGCTAGAGATCGGAGTAGGAGAGAAGGGGATGATGAGTTGGTGACTTCGACGAATTGGAGGTTTGACTTGCCGGAGGAATGAATAATGAATTTGGTTTTTCTCTCTATCTATCTATCTATCTATCTATTAATCTCGTTTGGATTTGATCGATATTATTACATGATTGTTCGATTTTGACCAGTGATGTGAGGTGGCTATATCCCGAGACTAATCCTCTGTGGCAGAGGCTGGATGCTAATTGCTAAATCATGTGATGTGATGTATGTGGTGTAATGATAAATTCAGATCGCAACTTCTAATTTTTATATTTAAAATTACAAAATAATAGTAGCAGTCTGGACCAGTTTATATTAACGATAATTTATGACATTGACTTTATATGTATTTATTTAATTTGTTAAAGAAGGAAAGATGAGGTACGGTTTGGTTCCCGTATGGCCGTATTCACTCGTTTAAATATTTCATTTTTCATAAGAGCGTTCCGCAAGAAAAATTATAGTTCGTAATTCGTTCGAATTCGATTCGAGAAAAGTTTGAAATTAGTTCGTTTAATTTCAGTTCGAAATTAATTTCAAATCAAATCAAACTAGTTCGAAATGATTTTGAATCAAACTCAAACTAAGGCCGATTCGTTCAAAACTGTTTGTGAACTAAAACAATTCGAATCTTGAGAAGATATTAACCGTCAGATGATATTGAGACTATATATATATCTGTGTTATTAGTTCGTTCGTATTAGTATAAACAAACACAAATTTGACATAGTTCATTCTAATGTTGTTCACGAACTATATAGTTCAAATCTTGTTGTCATTTCTCTCTCATTTTTCAACTACATTATCTATTTCATCTTCATTTCGGTCAGAGATAGTTGGTTCATTCATCTTTAATGCCAACGTTCTCATCTTCATTCAGATAATCTCTAGTTGGTCGATACTCACTATCTCTATTGTCAACATCCTCATCTCCATCATCTTCTATTTGATAATACTTATGTTCTTTATCATCTTCTTTTACTACTTTACGGTCGGACAACAAGAAAAATGTGTAGTTCGTAATTCGTTCGAGTTCGATTCGAATCAATATCAAATCAAACTCAAACTTCACACAGTTTGTTGGAATGTTGTTCTGTTTCAAATCAAACTAGTTCAAAATTGATTTCAAATCAAACTCAAACACAAGCTAGTTCATTCGAATTAGATTCGTTTGTAGTCTTAATCATGTATTCATTCGTTTAAATATTTTATTTCATTTTCATTAGAGCGGTATAATTTTTTTTTGCGCGTGTACAGTCGAAACTTGAAACTGCCTTTAAATTCCTTGAGTAATGATATAAAAAACAATTAAGAAGGTCAAGAGGCACGCGATTTGGGTATGGAATTCACATTCCCGAATAGGTCAGCAGCAATGGGACTTCCTGCATTCTCATCGCTGTTATACCGACGAAATTACCCGCACAGTAATTTTGCTACAGTACTAGCGAATTTACAGCGTAATATTGTTGCACGCTGACCCTTTCGGGACCCTGCGTTATTCCACCGGATACGAATTCTTGGATATGGATGGTGATATCATAATTATCTTTTGCATATATCATAATAATATTTTATGTCAGCTTGCTCTTAATTGTACGTACCAGTTCACATCAAACAATGGTAAATTATTGATAATAGTCGAAATTATTCACATCAGACAAATCATAAAACACTTCAATAATATATAAAATTTGTTCAGTGTTCGTGTGTCTATTTTTCGAACAGGTCGATACAATGTTTATATACAGTTTTTAAAGTGTATGGGTGTCCAATTCTCTGGACACTCGGATACGACATTAATATGACACAAGTTTCAGAAATTTGTAGAGAAATAATAAAATTAATTATTATAGAAATTAAAAACTAATAACTTAACGTGCTTGTTTTTTACATCGCGATCCAACACAAGTTCGAGAGCCTACAAATTTATTGAACTTAATTCAGTTGTAACAATTTTTCATCAAACAAAACAAATTAACTTGACAGTACTATAGAAAACACTAAAAAAATCGATTTTTTAATTTCTAGAACAATACAGTCTTTTGTGCTGCCTTCTAGATCACTCAATTAGTGGAAATGCGCCTTGCAGAGGCACAATGTTGCACTTTGCTTGATCCGTTCGTTTGTATTAACTGAGTCGCAGGGAGACACCACACGAGAGACTACAGTGGATAATTACAACGACAATCTCACTTACCTCGCCGAGGAGATCGATATTATCTTCCGATTTCAGAATAAAATTTCAAATACGGATCGAGAGGATCTATTCCATTTATCGTTCGATCGCCTCCACGGATTTCCTCTCCTCTCCCCTTCCAATTTCGATTGTTTGTGCGCCACGCAAAAGAGAAAGAAGCGAAGAGAAAGAGAAAAGAAAATGTTCTTCCACATCGTGCTAGAGAGAAAGATACAGCTACACCCGCGTTACTTTGGACCCCACCTCCGCGAAAAGCTCGTCTCCAAGCTCATGAAGGAGGTCGAAGGCACCTGCAGGTTTACCCATTATTCTAGTTGCATTTACATTTGATCTTAACATATCTGCAGGTTTACTCTGTGCCCTAGCAATCTACGTTGGAGCTCAATAAATTTTTATTTATAGATTTTCTCCTGGAAACAAGAACAATTTGGGCGTCATATATTGACTGTACTAAACCTAAATTTGCTTTGTCTTTGTCAAAAATTGTAGATCAATTACAGCTACAGAAAGAGTAACAAATGGTA
The DNA here is from genome assembly GCA_964058865.1 of Eleocharis quinqueflora. NCBI lineage: Eukaryota > Viridiplantae > Streptophyta > Magnoliopsida > Poales > Cyperaceae > Eleocharis > Eleocharis quinqueflora. Next base: position 167,823 of record CAXKVX010000024.1, on the reverse strand, counting down.
GTAGAAAAAAACACTTATTGGTAAACCCAACATAATTAGAAATAAATCTTAATGTTGCTTTACTGTATCTGGTGCAACAGTGTCAACGATCTACTCCGAAGTTGCTTATTGCTATGTTTTCTCATAAACCATGAGCAATGACTTGAGACTAAGAATTATTGCTAGCTTTGTAATTATGTTATGGGGTTGTTTGCACAATTGGAGATATCTCGGGTTTCTTTATATTGTTTCATCTCCGTGGAAACTAGGAAGTGTGTAATTATTCTTCAAAACAACGGTCTCTTAGTTGGAGTAATAGTAAAGGCACAATCAATTATTGACATATGTAAACTTTCCAATTGGAAGCAACAAGGAGAGGATTTATACACAACTGTATGCAATTCTATGATTTTAGTAACAGCCTTATGCTATTGACCTTGAACAATTCTACTTGCAATTTTCTAATTTATGACTCTAGATGCATTTGCTTTATTTTCTGATCTTGTTGTTTTTCTATGCAGTGGGAGGCATGGATTTGTTGTGGCTATTACTGGTGTAGAGGATATAGGTAAAGGTCTTATAAGGGAAGGTACCGGGTTCGTCACCTTTCCAGTTAAGTACCAATGTGTGGTGTTTCGACCCTTTAAAGGAGAGATTCTAGAGGCTGTTGTCACCATGGTTAACAAGGTTCATCATCATCATCTCTCTCTCTCTCTCTCCCTCTCCCTCTCCCTCTCCCTCTCCCTCTCCCTCTCCCTTCCTCAGTTTGATACTTATTAAACATGTTCAACTCTTTTCTTTAGATGGGCTTCTTTGCAGAGGCTGGTCCTGTTCAAATCTTTGTATCAAATCATGTAAGTGTGTTTCTTCCAAGGTTTTGTCATTTATTTTGCCCCTCTGTTTTAATTGGTACTGTTACTTTTATGGCGAAGTCTGATACCAGAATGCACTAATGAAGCCTTCTTGGCCATGGTTTTATGTTCTGTACGGTATTATATATATGAACATCTGAACCTTAACTCAGAACTCCGCCTATGTTTTACATAGCCAGTCCCAAACCCGGAAAGGAGGAGGGTTGTGATAGACTTGGCGAGCCAATGTAAAAATTCAGCCAATCTTATGAAAATTAAATCCAATATGGACCCCATTTCTAGCCTATCCCAACTTGTTTGGGACAAAAAGCTTTGTTGTTGTTGTTGTATCTGAACCTTAACTCAGCCATGTCTCCGCCTAGTGAACTTGTATTTGTGATGTGGCAAAAGTTTTCAGTGATACACCTTCCAGGTATAATTGCAGCTTGGTTGTCTTTTGAGTATTTAAATGCCTGTGTATATATTTCAGCACCATTTTTGTTTCAGTATAGCTGGAATTTTCCTGTCCAAAGATTACGGGCACTGATAGATAAAAATAGAATCGTGCCTTAATGAAGCATTCTTATGTAATTTTTCAACCCTTGCTTTCTCTAGTTAATACCAGATGATATGGAGTACCAAGCAGGAGACATGCCGAACTACACAACAGCTGACGGATCAGTAAGTTCACTTCTACTTAAATGTTTCTTTTTGTGTGTATATTTGGACCACTTAATTAATTTGCATTCATGGTGCAGGTCAAAATTCAGAAGGACAGTGAGGTTCGCTTGAAAATCATGGGGACCCGTGTTGATGCCACTGAAATTGTATGTTTTTTATGTGCTATCTGGTACCAAAAAATGGCACTCTACCATCATTATCTAGGTTTTGGTCCAGATTTAAAATTTCAACCATACAACCAACAACATACATCAATAACTGAAAATTCTGAGCAAAGATGGTTATGAGATAGCACATTTAGGACTTTCGGGCCTGGCACAGTCAGGAATTTTGGATGTCCTGATCTGGTACATCCTGTCTTTTGTTGGAGTGATGCTAGATCCAGTTACTTTTATGCTTCCTTTATGTTTGCTTGTCTTTCTCATCTCTTTCTGTTCTTTGGATGCAGTTTTGCATTGGCACTATAAAGGATGACTTCTTGGGTGTAATTAGCGACCCTAGTGCTGCCTCGTAGACTCTTGAAATGTCTCATTATTGCTGTAAATTTTATGGGCAAGTCTGAGACATTTTTCTTGAAATGTTTCTGAACCATCTCGCATAAGCTGGCAAAAATGTTTAGATTCTTGGTTCTCTAAATTTGAAGTGTCACCAATGAGAACAAAGAGAGCAATTTAGTGACTTGTTAACCATTGCAAAGCTATGTTCTCTCATGGTTAATTTAATTGTGACTGTTAAGTACATGGAGTTGATCTAGCTTTAATATTAGATAATGATAGTAACAGTTACTATACTTCGTATGTCTGATGCAGTGATGATAAACATGGGAGGAGCAATCCTACCATTATTGGTCTTTATGCTGAAAAAATGGGAATTGCTATCTAATCTTATTTTCCGTTTTAAACTGGTCATATAATTGTATGCTCATGTTCGTTGCTAGGAACAAGCATTAAATTTTCAAGTGGTCAATGGAACTCGTTATTGTATGAAGCTGCTATCAAATTAAGAGCTAATTTGTCAATTTTGCCTCGCTCAAGTTTATTCTGTTAGCAATAGCAAGCTTCTATTTTTATTAAGTGAAGTTAGCTAACAAGAGTTCTTTTATGAGACCTATAAGGCTAACACGGATGGTTATACACCGTCTTAGGTTCAATTTTGAAACATAAAAATAAATATATGTTGAAAGTTCGCAAGATCATTAAAATGACAAAAAGAAAAAGCGAAGATCTTTCGTTCTTTGCACTGTTACTTCATCCAGTTTAGTGACTGGTTTTTGCACTAACATCCAATTTATTGCACTATTTTGAAAGAAAAATAGTCTATAATTAAATTCCGAGCAATCCATTAGAGAATGTATTGCACGATAAATGCAAAATACATTTAGGATCGGCCAGACGGCCACCCTTCTATACTACCAACACAGCTTCAAAACAGTCTTTCAACTCTAATTTGAAAAATAAGGAGCAACTTATATGAATTTAAGGTTTGATTGACAAATATGTACAAACTGTAAGGTTGCCCTTTGCAATCAGCAGTTTATAACCCAAATATAAACACTGCATGAACACGAAATACATAGATAAACATACAAGTCTGTTCTTTTTCTCTCTTTTAATGAGGTCATCGAATTACATCTACATATTATGTTTGCTATTTTTCAATTATTCCCAAAAAAAAGACAATCCTGCCTCTCTTCTCTTCAGCTGGTCTCCGATTTCAGTGGCGGAGCCACTCCACATTAGATTTTTTCTTTTTTGTATGAAAATAAATTTCGAATAATGTGTTTATAATTTGATTTTTTTTTAAATATGCATCATTTGAATCACTCTGAAAAAAAAAATCTTCAATCCGTTTAACAAAACACGTTGGAAGCCAACAATATTAAAACGAACTTGAGAAGACGGATGATTCTTTTCTTTTCTTCGAGAATTTTTTAACAAAACCTGCTGCAATAAAAGTCTAGACAATTGTTTGTTTTAATTTTTGGGACTTCACGGACAAGGTAAGACAATTCAAGGCCAAGCCTTGAATATCGCTCTAATATATGATTCATCAAGGCAGAAAAGAAAATAACGCTATAATAAGAAGAATTCATCTAACAACAGAAAAAAATCTATGCTGAAAATGAACGGGTTCACAGTTACCATGCTAACCACAACATGGATTAACACAACAACTGTTAACAGACTCGGGACTTTACCGAACAATCGGTAATAACTATGCAAAAAAAAATGAATAAGAAGCCATCACGGTGGTCTCCGGTCACTTCTCTTAGAAGTACTTGAAGAGGATGCCACCGTGTGTGGCGAAGAAGGGAGCAAACACGAGAGATTCTACAGCCATGAGCTTGATTAGGATATTGAGAGAGGGACCAGATGTGTCCTTTAGGGGGTCCCCAATGGTGTCACCAATCACAGCAGCTTTGTGCGGGTCAGAACCCTTCGGGCCAAGTGACCTGGCATGGTCTGATACTCCAGCCTATACAAGTAGTAAAATTTATTAATCATAAAATTTCTGTGGATATGAACATCAGTGACAAAAATTATTTTATTTTTTAACTTCGAAGAAATATTGTGGCTATTGTCAAGCAAAGTTTACCTCGATGTACTTCTTTGCATTATCCCAAGCACCACCGGTGTTGGATGCTGAAATGGCTATCTGATATGGCAACAAAAAAAAAAGTAGATGTAATAACCAAACCAGAAATGCATTCAATTCAAAAACCAAGATACACAATGGACAACTACAGACCTGGACTCCTGATACAAGTGATCCTGCGAGCACACCAGACAAAGTCTCAACACCGAAAAGGATACCAACAATGAGCGGAGTGAGCATAACCAATGCACCAGGAGAGATCATCTCTTTGATTGATGCATCAGTTGAAATCTTAACACAAGTAGCATAGTCAGGCTTGGCAGTTCCTTCCATGATACCAGGGATTGTGTTGAACTGACGGCGGACTTCTTCTACCATCTTCAATGCAGCACTGCCAACACTCTTCATTGTCATGGCTGAGAACCAGTATGGGAGCATGGCACCAACAAGCAAACCAATGAAGACCTTGGGGGTCAAGACATCTACTGTTGAGATTGCAGCACGGCTCACAAATGCTCCAAAGAGAGCAAGGGAGACGAGTGCAGCAGAACCAATAGCAAAACCCTAGAAGGACAAGTTGATGAATTGTGGAGTAGATAGAAGTTCTGTATTTGAATTATACCACCTTTAACTGTTAAGGCCAGCACCTTATAGCAAATAACAAGCTGGTTGATGTATTGGTATGAACCAGCATCATTATACTTGAATAATACCTGAGCTATATGGTACTTAATTTTTTTTATGTTTTTTGTTCAAACTCGACCTTAAAGAGTCTAAACTCAAATAAAGAAGTATCATTAAAAACTAAAAGATAAAATTCAAGAAAAAATAAAGTTGAATCAATAATACCTTGCCAATGGCAGCTGTTGTGTTTCCAGCAGCATCAAGCGCATCGGTCCTCTCTCTAATCCTGTGGCTCATGCCAGCCATTTCAGCAATACCACCAGCATTGTCACTGATTGGACCATATGCATCAATGGCCAAACCAGTGGCAATTGTACTGAGCATGCCAAGGGCAGCAACTGCAATACCATACATTGCTGCAAAACTGAAGCTAACAAAGATGCTCACAGCAATGGCAAAGATTGGGATGATGACGGATTTGTAGCCGAGAGCAAGACCAAAGATAACATTGGTGGCTGCACCAGTGCGGCAGGAATCAGCAACATCTTGCACTGGGCTGCAATAGGGAGGAAATGTCAAACTTGGCAGAAACTAAAATCTTGGAAATTGTTAGTGAGATGAGTGGATATATGTTCCAGCTTGTTTTAAGAGTCAATTGGTATTTGATAGTAATATGTTATTGACTTGTTGGTCTTTCTGTTGCTTAATAGCTTAACAAGATACCTTCAAAATTATAAATTTGAGAACTATTTTGCATCTTTCAGTAACATTACAGTAAGATGGAGAGAGAGCAGATTTAGGCAATGATTACAAGAAGAAAAAAAACTGTTTGTAAATATTTCCATAAGCTTAATATATAACATATATTACAATCAATAAAGGTATACATTCTATGATTCTAGTACCTGTATGCATTGCTGGTGTAGTACTCAGTCACGAAACCTATAACTAGACCAGCCCAGAGACCAACTGCCACGCAGAAGAACAACTCCCTACAAAATCATTACAACATATACATTAGAAGATTGCACAATTAACAGAAAACAGACTGTGACTAAAACTTCAGAGCATACACCAATGTCGCAAGCATGCATATACATGACAATTGTAACGAAATAATGATCTCAAGAAGCCAAAGACCTACCAGTTTTTAACAGTCTTCTGTGCACCAAAATTAAAGATAGTGAAGCTTGATGGAAGAGCAATCCAACTAACTACCGCAATTCCAATAGTCATGAGAACAGTAGAGATTATCAACTGCTTCTTCAGCGCGGGCTCAATTTCCTTGACTTCTCTAATCTCAAAGAAATCGGTTGCAAATAGTGTGGTTATCAAGCAAACGATTATGCCCATAGAGCTGATGAGAAGTGGATAAAACATGCCGGTGAGGTCATGATTAATACCAAAAGAAGAGATAGAGGCAACAACCAGCGCTGCACATGAGGATTCCGCATAGGAGCCAAAGAGGTCGGAGCCCATGCCGGCTATGTCTCCAACATTGTCACCAACATTGTCAGCAATGACCTGGTGTCAGAAACAGTTATTATAATATGTCAAGAAAAAATATCAAAGGTTTTCATATTACTAAATTTATTAATTAGCATCAACCAGTAACGAAACTAAGGAATTCAGAAATAAAAATAACTATGAGATGAACCAGTGTCAACATGGCATTGACGTACCAATTATACACCAAGAAAAGATGATAACGGTCCTAACTGGTAATGGAATGACTACATAATGTGGTACTTAATTCATAACTGTGTAGATGGAATAAGAGAACACTTACAGCTGGGTTTCTGGGATCATCTTCTGGAATGTTCCTCTCAACCTTCCCAACCAAGTCCGCACCAACATCAGCAGCCTTGGTGTAAATCCCACCAGCAACTCTTCCAAACAATGCCATTGAAGACCCACCAAGACCGTAACCAGTAATCGCTTCGAAGAGACCCTCCCAATCATCACCATAGTAAATCTTAAATAGATTAATGGCAATGTAAAGCACCAAAAGACCATTTGCAGCCAACAAAAATCCCATGACAGCTCCAGAACGAAAGGCTGTGATGAAGGCCTTGCCCACCCCCTTCCGTGCCTCGAGAGTTGTGCGGGCATTGGCATAGGTGGCAATCTTCATGCCGAGGAAGCCGGAGATCAAGGAGGTGACTGCTCCTAGTAAGAATGAGACTGTGCTGAAGAAGGCATTTGCAAGAGCTGGCTTGCAGTACTTGTCTTTGTTGTATGTACAAGGTTGGGGCTTAGTACTAAAGCCCTCAACTGAGCCAAGGAAGACAAAGATCAAGACAGCAAAGATGACCATGAAGATTGTGACATACTTGTACTCGGTGAAAAGGAATGAGGTCGCTCCTGTACAGAAACATCAAAATTCAGGAATTTTGTAGGGTTGTTCACAAAAGTTGGCAATGAGAATTAAATGAATACAGTTTGGCTGAGTATTTGGGACTAAAGGCTTTGTTGTTGTTGTTGTTGTTGTTGCTGTTGTTGTCGTACAGTGTGACGGAGTAATAAATAAAGGCTCTAGAATCAAGCATCAATATATTAAATTATCAGCTGAATTTTATTGTGCTTCATTTTAACTTTTTTTCCGCAAATATCCTATGCGGAATTGTTCACGTACTAGAACAGAGTGTTGTGAGTTGTCAATTAGTTTAAAAAAAATATCCCATGTTCCCAGCAAATATGGGAAAAAAATGCATTTCCCAATGCCACTACAATCTCAAAATGATATTACAGTAACACAAAAGAAACATGAGAAAGGCAGGGGGCCTATATATCTGCAAACGGCAGCTTCGTTCTTATATGTGATTAATGACATTTGAGTTTACATAGAAATAAAAATAAGAATACCATTCTTTGGGCTTCTAGAAAAAAATTTAGCAGAGGAATAAGAAAGAGAGAGGGCACAAAGGTAAATATGCTTTTTCTAGGTAAGAAAAGAACAAAAGATGCTTGTGGAGCATCTCTTCTAATCAGCAAAGCCATTTGTATGGACCACAAGCTACAGAGCAAATTGCATCTATCTCTTTATCGCTTCTAGGTTAAGACAGTCTTTCGCTGAGGGCCCATGATTAACACTTTATCTCTGGCCACCCAATAAATATCTACATTCATGGCTTTAGGAGCTAGTTACCAAATTTGAGGGGAAGAAGACAATTTGGGTCCATTAGCTATGCCAAGAATTTTACAAAAAAGAAATATATATTTAATCAATGGTTTAGATTTTGCACCACTTAATATTTTACAAATACAAAAAACATATTAATTTATTAATTTATTAATTTTGATCATAGAACAGAAACCTTCAAGTTGGAGATGCAATCAGAATAATTGAAGGGCATTCATTAATCCATAGTAGAGATGCCAGAAAAAAAGATTTATTGTGAGTACGAGTTTCAGAAAAATGGAAAGTTATGCTCTCTTAGGGCGCGTTCGGAGTTAACCCACCTCCATGGGAAAAAGCAAATTTACTTGGACTTAATTTTTTTCCCATCCGAACAGTAATTTTTATAGTTCAAATCCCACTTCCCATCCCAGTCGTTTGGTCCCTTAGGGCGTGTTCGTTTGCAACTCGTATGTTGGGATTGAATTTCTATGGACATGGGATCCTAGAAGGTAATTTAGAAGAATCTCATATTCATATCCATGAGCTAGAGCTTTGACCAATAACAAATGGGAAAGAAATAATTCACTCATATCAAATTAATTTTTTCCCACCAATTTACAAAGAAATGGGAAATAACATGGAAATAGAATCCAAACCCATCTTTAAAAAAAATACATGCCGAACAGCACTGAAAATTATTAATCCAAAAAGGTGGAAACCCTCACCCAATCCCAAAGAATAGGGTCCTTCCGAACAGGGCCTTAATGTTACATGCTACCATGTCAAATTCCAGAAAGAAAAAATCGCCCCGGTCAAGAATCTAAAGGATCAAATCAGTATATTGCAGTGCAGATGACAGGAGAATAGCATATTGACAGAAAAGGATATCCTGTTTGGTACAAAATGGAGACACTACTGGGTCTACCTGGTTCTTTTAAATTTTAGTGGACTTCCCCTCCCAATTTCAAAAGAGAAATTATTATTATTAAAATACAAAGTGTGTGTCCTTCCTGAATTCACTAACCAAGGAGTAAATGCAACAACGTACCCACGCAATTAACAAATCAAGAATATATATATTCTAATCTCTGCTGGCAGTGGCACTAAGTCAAATTGAACCGTTTCAGTAAAAGAAGTAAGAAAATAAATGCAAAATAATACCCAGTCCTACCAAACATACTAAAAAGAAAATGTTTCGGCGATACGGCTCATCGATATGCATGTCTCAGCAAGTTAAAAGAGTTATCATGGATATTATTTTTGTAATGAAAATATTATTATGCGTTTTATTTGAATTGTTATGCATGTTATAAAAATAAATGCATAATAACTCAATAATATAAATAATTACTTTTCAGTACAAAATAATATGCATAATAATTTTTTGAAATGTGAGCGACATGTATATCAATAAACGTTGTATGGACGAGCGTATCGCTGTATCAGTTCCTTACTAAAAATTAAGAAATATCTCTAGGGAATAGAATTACAGATCTATTCAAACGGGGAGTCCAAAACAATATTTTACAAAGAAGTTCGACCCGATTAGCTCCCGCCCATGGCCATGAAATAAAATAGGAACAAAGAACATGAACTTAGGAAATACCATAAATCTCGAAATTGAAACAAAAATTGATTTACAAGGATGGTGATCTCTGTGTGTATTTGAGATGGTGTATCGTGCCAAGAAAGCACTGCCCCAAAATTTAGTTACCTTTCTCTCCGTGATATGAAATAGAAAAAAAAAACACTTTACCCCACGAAACATACCAAAAGGAGAAGACAAAACGAAATCAAATCTCGGTTTATAACTGACTGCGATCTCCCCCATCCCTGACCAGATGACCTCTCCCCCCATCTGTCACACTCATGCATGCACACACGCAAAATCACTAGAATTGTTCACCACTTCACCCCTTCACCTATAGTAGATTTTGGAATAAAGAAATAGAGAACCAGTACCTTCAGAGATAGCGTTCTGGATCTCAGCACACTTGATGACGACGTTGTGGTCGTTAAGCCCCTCTTCTTCTTCGATCAAGTAATCGGTTGGGCCTCCATTCTTTCTCCCTTCTTCATCCGGCGAGACCTTCACCTTGGAAACCAGCATCCATTGCACGAGCGAGAAGACGATCCCCACTATTGCCGCTAATGGCACCAAGATCTCCGTCGCGATGTCTGGTAGTATCGAAAACCCCATGCTTATCAGCTTATGTCTTCTGATGCCTTTTTTTTCCTTAGATGGTAAGAAAAGAGAGAAGGATGGGAAATTGAAATCAGGCAGAGGGAATTTATAGAGAAATGGGAAACGAGGAGGGAGGAGGAGGGAGGCGAAAAGTGCGGAGTGGGTCGAGAGTGATAAATGAATGAGATTGACGAGTGGTGATGTGAACTTGAAGTGGCACTCTTTTCCGTACATCTTGTTTCTACGACTTTCTACTTATATCTTTTGGTTTCTGAATAAAATAATATTTTTTAATATTATGAAGTTGATGATGATTGTTAAATGTACAGAAAAAATAATATTTATTTCAATGTACAGAAAAATATGAAAGTTCAAATATTATATTATAAATAAATAATAAATGGAATTAAGAACAATTAATATCTTACGAATCATCATGAGTTGCAAAAAATATTGCAACAAAAATACTTTATTTATTTATGATAAATATAGTATTTTCCTTATTTTCCTATAAATCTAAACGTCTCCTCTTTTTATATTTATTTTGATAAATATCTTTTACTTTTCTTACAAATTACTTATTATTTTTATAAAATTACTTTTCTGAATTCTGTATTTTTCCTACATAAAAATCACCATATTTAACATCCGATGCATGAAAATAAAATATCATTTTTTCAACACAATTGAAACAACATATTATTTGGCACAATTCAAGTAGAATGATGTAGAAATGAGAGGTTGGCGTCATTGCGTCAATATTCAGTCATCTCATCTATTTATCTCAATTTGGTTCTTGCTTCAAGCGATGCGTAAACTCAGGTGTTTCGTTTGGAGTCCTTATCTAAAAAGAGATTAACATTATCTATAGATCATCTAGTTTGTTGTTTATCTATTTATCTCTACCAAAACAATCACTTTTCTCGCTGGAGATTAATTTTCCTTGTGAGTTGTTAAGTAGTTTTTTTCCCTTTTTGGAGACAAGTATTTATAGAATTGTTAAAATGCTTATTTAAATTCAAAATCTTTTTCTTTTCTTTTTTTTTGAGTTCATTATTAGTTGTATATTTTTTTTTCTTATTGACTTGTAAACTTGTAGTTCTCACTTTCTAGGTCAGCATTGTGCATCATCTGCATCTATAAATTCATGTCTACTGTTCAAAGTAAAAGTACTTGCATGTAAAAGAAGTGTCAATGAAAATTGGAAAATAGAAATAAGATCAATGATTGTCAGAAGTAAGGGGCAATTTTTTGTATCATCTTGATTTGCTAATGATAATGCATCACGTCATACAAATTATGTACATATTATTCGACTAAAATATATTTCTGATTACACATTATCTGAATAAATATGAATTCCGTGATAATCATGAAATTCAAATATGACAATATCAATTAGTGGGAGATATTTTTTTCACATCCTCTTAATTGATCTACTTATTAAAATGTGTCACCTCATATGAATTATGTATAAATTATGCAAATAATTATGAATTTCACATATGACATATGCTATCATTGGTACTTTGGTACGCGAATCATAACAAATTGACTCTAAATGCATGCCTCGAACAGGCGTTACTTCTATTGTCTTTCTTTCAGTAAAACATGGAATCTAAAAACAGGATAAATGATCTATTAGTGCAGCACAAATTTTCACATTATTTTGATCTGCTATGAAAATATGCCACATAAATATGAATTACGTCGATATTATCCAAATAAAAATGAATCTCGTGTCTATACGAAATCATATATAACACGTACTATCATTAGTAATTGTAAGCCTACGAACAATGAATAAAAAAACGAATTACATAATAACCTCGGATAGATGCCCCATCACGATCTAGTCACAAGCTTCTCAGTCATCTAGCATTCTAGGCTTCTAGTCATAAAATGATAACATTTCTTTGATCTTTTAACTTTTAATCGTTCTAAACATTTCAAGTACACTAGATAGATGCAAACGATGCAAGAGATCATTGATATCAGGACCATATCGCAATCAAGCCAAAAATAGACGAAAAAATGATTAGGGTCTCAGAAATGGGGACCAAACATGCTTGGCCATGTCACTCAAGAGTCCACGGGCAAGTAAAGCAACCGATAATGGCTAGGAAAGAGTGCCAAAGCGAAAGAGTGAGACATTCTCAGTTAGAGAACGAAGAAGACGAAGAGAAAATGAGGATAGAGAAGAGTCGGCTAGGGTTTGCTTTTAACACAAACACGCCTCTATCTCTCCGCCAGGATCCTCTGCAATTGCAGGAATTATGTACTCGTAGAATATTAAACGTAACAATGCAATAAACAAAACGTAACAGCTAAGTTGCGTGTTCGTTTCGTTTTAATGGACGAAACAACTGAAAATTGCATTAAACATTTCGTTTAGTAAACGAAACAAAAAAAATCTTGCATTAACCGTTTCGTTTTAAACTAAACAAAATGAATAAACGTAAAAAACCCTTGCATTGACATCTGGCATAGCAATTGTTGGTAATTTGATAGGCAGATCGAAACAAAATTGATCCTAAGTGTGTGTCTAAAATAGAAAACATGTGTTACTTTTATACTACCTTACTCTCGGTAAAGCTTGGATAAATTATTTTCAGTGTAGAACAATTTGTTTGCGTCCTCGTGATCTGCTAATGAAAATATGCCATATCATATGAATCATGTCAACATGAATTTCATATAGAACATGAAATTCACGTATGACACGTACCTCAGGAAAATCTTTGTATATCGACGACAATAGTTTGATTTATCTTTATTTGTCAAAGAATGAACTAACGCTTACACTTATCGACTTTCGTTCTTCAATTCTGTGAATTTTTTTACTTATGATTTATTATCTTATATAAATTACGTATCATTATCTCGAACTTTAATTTATTGATAAAATACATAATGATTAAACGTATTTTTTATCTATCACATGAATCAGGACAAAATTGGCCTCAAGTGCACACCACAATTAGAAAATTTGTGCTACTTTTTCTCTTTATATATTTTCTGTCTATGGAAATTGGAATAAAACAATATAAACGGTATGCTAATGGCAGGGTGCTTTTTCACATTCCCTCGGTGAATGTCGATACGATCGATTCAAAATTATGATCTTCATATTGAACTCTTTTCGAAATCAAAATTTACTTTTTTCCAAAGAATATTTTACTATTTTTTAGAGAAATCTAAAATGGATCGCATTGATGATCCAAAAATTGTGAAAATTTTAAATATGATCAACTCAAATTATGTCTCTATATCAAATTGTAAAAGTATTCTAAATATGTAAAATTCAATCTCTAGATCCCATGCATGAATATCATTTTTACTTTCCAGCTCTTTTATTTTTTTTTTTTACAAAATCATATCAAAATCAGTTAAATTTACAGCTCAATTTTTTTTGGAATAAATTAGAAACTATCTAATTATGTTGCTTTAAAATTTGAAACATTACTAGTTGTGGCGCTTGATTTCTTTAAAACAGATAACTGAAACACATTTATACACAATTTATATATAGCGTAATAAATGAGCGTTACTAACTATCACTCGAACAGTCCCCCTATCTAGTGTAGTGACAGAGACATAGACTCTCAGGAGAGAGGTCGGAGATCAAATTTCGTTGGAAGCAGAATTTGTGAAAATTAATAATGAGCACCTTAAATAAATTGAGTGTTGGACCAAAGCACCTTTATAAAAAAACTATCATTCAGACAAAATAATCTAAAATTAGCTTATCACACAATTGATTCTGTTTTTAAATCATGCATAGTTCATCTTTTCTGAACAAAAATAAAGTTAATCTTATGGTTGGTGAATTTTGAACAAAATTTCTATAGATCAAAATTATTTATCAAAATAAGAAATTTAGCTGGGATGCCAAATTTCTTATTTTAATAATGCATTAATCCATTGACACCACCTCTCCACAGTAATTTAGGTGTTATAATACTCACTTGTGGGCTCTTAATTGCACAAACCACACATCACATTGCTTCTATACCAGTATAGAGAAAGTCAGCATTTTTCTTTGAAGACCATTTATGTAGGTGGTTACAAAATTACAAAAGCTAACATGAACCGAATTTATAGGGAGTACAAATTCTCTAATGTACATATAACATATATCATATATCAAATATTTGTAATCAAAAGAAGACAAATTAAGATCGTTCCCTCAAATTTGACTGATTTTATTGGTGCGTTTGAATTGTCAGAGGACTTGCATAAAATGAACACTGTTATTTGAAAGTAATGTAAGAAGAGTACTGATTCTGATAGGGTAAGTTAGGTTTATAAATATAGTTAATGGAAATAATTAATATATATAGTCATATACTAAGTGTGAAACCACATTCAGCCAGGGAGTGACACTTGTCACCTGGCTAAATTTGATTTTTTATTTCTTATTTCAATATGTTTTTATATTTGATCTTTTCAGAAAAATAAAAATAATTGTCAAAATTGTAACAGTTATAATTTTGAAGTCTCTGAACAATGTATACTATTACTACGTACATTTTGCTGGTACCGTATATATTAATAATATGATACATGTGAAAAGTGATAAATTTTGCTGGCACTTTTTCCGTTTAAAAAAAATTGGTCAAATGAAAATTCATAAAATAGTATACACAACCAATTCTTTAGTCCAAAAACACGTCTATTTTATTTCTATTTTTCAAAATTTTCTGAAGTTTGTAAATATACACTTAGGCCATGTTTGATTGTGAAGTAAGAGGTGGATTAACTCTCTTATTTCACACTTAATTCACCAAACGTGGAGTAAAATTGATGGAGTAAATTGGAGTAAGATTTAAATTAATCCGGATTAACTTACTCCACCTCTTCAGGTGGATTAGTTTAATCCACCAAACATGATTAACTTATTCCACCTTAACTTGGAGTAAGCAATTTAATCCGAATTAAAGTTACTCCACAATCAAAAATGACCTTAAGTCTTAAGATTCTTTAATATTTTATTTCTAACTTGTTTGCTGCTCTAGCTAAAACAAAATTGTAATCATACTTGCCATTTCTTTAATGAGTATCACAGTATGTACCAAATTAATATTCGGAATCAACCAATCTATGCCAGCAATTGATTAATACCTCGGCGAAATGTAGCTGTCATCCAGATGGCCTATGTACGTCATGAACTAATAATGATAGCAAACTTTGCAATTTTCTATTTTGTAAAAGTGATTAACTTATTTATTTGGGACATATTTTCCGTTGCAGTTTGCGAATATCATGTCCGCATTTATAGCCAAATTACCGTTCTTTAATCCGCATTAATTACACCAGTCTTTGATACACAACGACATTTTTTTACTGTAGTAAATGTCCGCATTGTACCTAGGGGTCGTAGCTCGTAGTTCGCTCGTGTTCGACTCGTTCAAAACTCGTTATGAACTCGTTCGTTACCAGCTCGAGCTGTTAATGATACAAGCTAGTCAGCTTGTTTACTTAATGAGCCGATCTTGAATTCTGTCCAGCTCGACTCTTTAACGAAGAACAAATGTTATATAAAATTAATTGATGGATATTAGTATCTAACTTCAATATTTGAGTACAAATTGCACAATATTAATTAACATATAATCTAGAAGTGTCAAAAATATTCGTAGCTCGTGGCTCGTCCGTGTTCGACTTGTCAAAACTCGTTATGAACTCGTTCGTTATCAGCTCGTTATGAACTCGTTCGTTAAGTAACGAGCCGATCTTGAACTTGATTTAGCTCGTTCGTGTTCGACTCATTTGCACCAGTGGCGGAGCCACCTTGCACCAGGGGGTGCAGCTGAACCCCCTGGAAAAAAAAATTTCAAAAATGACCATATATTTGAAATTTTTTTGCATAAATGACCATGTAAAATAATTTTTTTCTAAGAATAACCATTATTTCGAACCCCTGGAAAATGCCATAAATCTTGAACCCCCCTAGCGAGAATCCTGAATCCGCCCCTGATTTGCACCTACCATCTTCGATAAAACAAGAATATTTTGACTGTAGTAAATGAATGCGACCTCTGTTGTGTCTTTTTTGCGTGGAACCGTTAGCGTTCCACTCGTTAAGAATTCTGAATAAATAAGTCATACGGTGGATTGCCAGAACATTACATATTTACATGCGGCATGCCGCTACCTTCTTACCTTTTTCTTGTATTATTTTTTGTTATTTTGCATTCCCAGTAGAATCATATTAGGTTTGTGTGTTGGTTTGATTTTTTGACGAGTCTTTCAACGTAAGTTAGATTTTGCCAACTCTGTTTATAGCTAATTAGCTCATTTGTTGGATTTCATATGATAAAATGTATCCTTGCATGAACAATAGTTTTGAAAAAAATAATAATAAATTTTGAAATATGTTATTGCAATTTAATGTAAATTGAAAATATTTGAAATTCAAATTGAACATATAGTTATAAAACTAATTAAATAACTAAAATAAATGCTGAAATGTAACGTATTCTCATCATTTATTTATCAACATAAATTATGATGTATAAAGTTTGGAAAGTAGTTGTCAAAATAAAAAGCTGGGAGATGTCATTGTTAAAAGTTGAAAGGTGAGGAAAGGTACGATGATATTCTCCTTTATCCCTTGCAAATTTTATTGAAAAGGGCCAAAACAAAAATATAAATTATTGCAATTTTGAAAAATAAAAAAATGAAGTCAATTGTCCCATCCTTAAAAAATGTGGGAAGGATCTCCTCTGCTAACTTGTGTTGTGTGCTTCAGTTTTCTTTCAATACTGCCCAAAGAGATGCGAGAATAAATTCGCCTTTCAATAAAAAATTGTGAAATAAATCAATAATGGAAGTAGGATGTAGGGATCTTAAAAGAAGAAAACAGTTCATTGGTTGCATGAAATTTGAACTAACCAAGACCATATTGTATGGATAAGAGGGGATAACAGATTCCAAGATTCAATTCCCTTACCACAATTATTTGATCGTATAATTTCTGAGGCTATCTCAAATTCTCATATAGTGGAGAATACAGTCTTGCTTTCTCCACCACACATTTGTTCTGTACACATACCTACAGACATCCTCTCTGTCATGCATTAATTGTTCTTGTATGATGGCACATATATGGATAAACACCTTGCAGCCAGGTAAATGAATCATGAATGAAAATATTAACATTAGACTACGTATGAAGACGTAGTTAAAGAAAAGTGTACAGATTGAGGGTATTCCATTTTTATCGACTTTAGCATCAAATTATGTTCTAAAAATAACACAAAGGGCATATAACATGTCACATATTTAGAATACTAGCACCAAACACAAAAACCTGAAAAACAAAAACTAGCATACATCATCAGGAACAAGATAAACATACTGAGGGCGTCTTCGGTGACAACCCACCACTATGGGAAAAAATAAATTCACTCAGACTTAATTTTCTTTTTCCCAGCTGAACAGTAATTTTTAGTTCAAATCCCACTTCCCATCCCAATCATGGGTGTAAACCGAACGGGCCTGAAGGACAACCCCTTAAAAAAAGAATATCAAGGCCCGTAACTTGTGCTCAGGAATCAAGAATAAACACAAAGAGCATTGCCTAATGGTTCCTATTAAACAAATATGGTGCCTATGTAGATTTCACAAGTCTATCATGGGTACTTCAAAAATTAGAAACTAGCTCCTGCCAGCGCCAGCGACCAAACTTGAAAGAGAAGGGATGCCTTGTTGCCTCATCTGTTCTTGTGCTTGCCTCATTTCTTCTGGATCTGTTCAAGACAGAAAGAAAATGTTACCTGTCTGAACCAGTGAACAAAAATAATTCAAAAAAAACTGTACAGTACTAATAGCATCACAAATGACAGACAAACAAAAAGACATAAGAAAGCACAAGGATATAAGGAATCCATTACAAACCGATCAACCAGTACATATTGTTAAGGTCAGGCAATCCAACAATAGAATTTCACCAATGCAGGATACATCTTCAAGTATGTATGTTTGTAAATTACAGATAGCATTTGCCATTACATGTAAATATACTGAATTTTTTCAATTTTTGCATTTAACCGGACTTACCTGAGAAATTTGTATAGAGATGTGGTCATAGCTATGGGACATTAAACGTTGACAATTTTTTGTTCTTCATCAAACAATTCAGTCAACTTAGATTAACTCAAGTTTTCTTTAAGAACCAAAAGAAGGCAATACAGAGACTTAAATATCAAAAGAAAAAGACGAACTGTGATAAATAAAAATTAAAACATAAAAAGTTTAACATCACATACCAACGCCTTCCATCATTTTGGGAAATACAAACATAACAAGAACCATAAAACCGATCATGAGTCCCATTGGACTTTTCACAATTGACATTATTGAGAAAGGCTCCCTTATCTGAAATATCAATTCAAAAAGGAAAAGAAAGAAATTATCATGCAATTAGGCCTTCAAAATAAAAGTACTATTCAACTTCCAGACAACATTCAAGTGATTTTGTGTAGGAAGGACACGTTGTACATTTAATGTTCCAGGTTCAAATGCTGCTTTTTACGACCAAATTTCAGCATTCCAAATTGTTGGCTCAGTTATTCGTTTTTAAGAGAAAACCACATACTCCTGAACCGTTTTAACATTAAATCAGGATCCCAGCTTTAAGTCCATTTCTAACTACAGCAAAGTCAACAAATGATAAAGTAACTTCTATAATGCTGCTTTTTACGACCAAATTTCAGCATTCCAAATTGTTGGCTCAGTTATTCGTTTTTAAGAGAAAACCACATACTCCTGAACCGTTTTAACATTAAATCCGGATCCCGGCTTTAAGTCCATTTCTAACTACAGCAAAGTCAACAAATGATAAAGTAACTTCTATAATGCTGCTTTTTACGACCAAATTTCAGCATTCCAAATTGTTGGCTCAGTTATTCGTTTTTAAGAGAAAACTACATACTCCTGAACCGTTTTAACATTAAATCAGGATCCCAGCTTTAAGTTCATTTCTAACTACAGCAAAGTCAACAAATGATAAAGTAACTTCTATAATGAAACTAATAAGTAATGCCATTATGCAACAGTTAGGAAAAGCTGCACATTGGGTATCAACTTGAATTGCAGACTTTGGTAATTGGTATAACTGAGTAGTGTAAAAAACACACTCATTTTTTTTCAATTTCTCTTCATAGTTGGGGCTTTTCTGCTTCAAGTATTCAGCTTCCAACAAAGGTAAGAAAAAGTGAGACAAAGATATTTGGAGTACTGGCAACATGCACTAAAAATTCTTGGCATCTACTACACTAACAACTCCTATAGTGACAAAAAATAGATATATATCATGACTACCTCATAATACCGTTCCTCGTTCATAGGCTCCAAGACAAGCTCATTCAGTGTTCTCCTATTCTCTGTCAAAGCTGCCTGAATTTTACCAGGATTTCTTGCACTTATATCAACACGCACCTATTTTAAGATGTAAGAAAATATGTAAGAGTACACAATCAATATTTTTTATCACAGTTGAAAAAGAATATGATGTCCTAATGTCCTATGCATATTTCTGTTCCAAGTTTCTAAATAGGTACACTCAACAGATAGATCCAGGCTGCTTTATTTGACATGCTGTCATTGTGCTTAGACTTGTTATTTTGAAGTGTGGAATTCATATTACATCGTGATACTGTGTTTAGATACTTATATAAATCATACTTAAAAGACATGCATTTGTTGTTGCTTTTGTTGACAGATTTATTGCTGCTAACTGCCAAGGACTAGTGAATTATATTTTAAACCTTTTAGTTATCTCATTTGTAACACCAATTTAAGGAAGTAACCTATTTATATCAACCTCCACCCTCTGCTACTTGAATTAAATGTAACAGTTAGGTCTGGTACCAATATGGAAATATATACAGGACACGTGATAGTGTTAAGGAAATAAAGTTCAAATGACTCTCCAATCTGACAGCTTAAGCTTTTTAACGAAAACAGTTGGTTGATTTGAAGCTGTCGGAATTGACCTCATTTGAGTTGTTAATCATGTTCAAGATTATTACTTGTAGTCTTGGAGGAAATTATTTTATAAAGAGACTTGGCAAGATTCAAACTCAGAACAGTTCTTAATAGCATGTTAACCAACTGTTTACACTAAAATCTTAAGCTTGATTTCATATCCTTAACAGATAGAAAGTGGAGGTTAAGTACCGGGGAGAAGATATAACCAATAGAAGAAACTTCAATCAAATGAGTTCCAGCAGGTACATCATGACTACATTTTGAGTATGTTAAGGAGAACATACATAGTACATAAAAGAATATTTACTAGGTCAAAGGCAAAAGCATACTATATCAAGATACACTATATTGAAAAAAAGCACATCAGAAAAATTATTGTAGTAGTGGGCAAATAAAAGGTTGAACCTTTTGCAGCACAAAATTGTCTCTTATTATTTACTTTTTCAATATTATGTTTTTTCAATAAAATCTGCAACTCGACAAAATCAAGATTGTTTGGTAGCAGCTTTGATGGTAACACATGCAAAACTAGCTAGTTACAGAAAAGTTACGCAAAACTAGTTGAAAAAAAGGATACAATGAGAAGTATCCATCTGGTCTGACAAATGTAACCCTTTGACCGCCATTAAGTATCACTTTGGTTTCTGATAATTTTGAAGAATGACCAAATCCTTTCGTTGAAATACCTGCCATTTATATGATGATCAGAACTATGGCAGTACATTTACTAATAAACAGATATGAACTATATCAAGTATCTGGAATGAACTTTTTGTGGCTAACAGATGCTTCGGCTTTGGTTAAATCTCTGACTAGATACAGAACAAAAGACTTGATTGAAAAATTCAACCAGTACCAGAAAATATAAATTCAGTTGAGGATGTTACATGTACATGGTACATGCTGCAAGATCCCGACAAGAGATAGCAAACCATTATATACTATTAAAGAACCAGGGACACAATTTGGAGGTGACTTCCTAAATTTTGACCATAATTGCTACAGGGGGGGGGGATTGCTCCGAAAATTTCCACAAACTATAACCATTCTGTGTTCGAGGAAACTATGAAATATCCATTCCCTTTTTTTTTGGCAAATTAGGTAAATATCCGGATCTCAAATTAGTTCTACTTACTATCTGGTTTAACGCGGCCAACAATGGCGTAGCCGTCTCCAGACCTACAAAGTTGCATTAATAAATAACAAATTAGGATCAAACGGGTAAACACTTAGGTTATTCGGTATCAGAAAAGAAGGGAAGTAATACCCGGACGCAGAAGCTAGGATCGGATTGATGAGACAACAAATTGAGATAATGAGAAAAATTGAAGCGATCGACGCACTGTATCTCTCCATTGCGCACGCTGAAGAAGAAGAAGAAGAAAGCGCGGTAATGGATTCCGGTGACTAGATCGAGAAGAGTACTAAAATTAATTGTTTTTTTTTTGTGCGTGTTTATTGAAGCAGTCCGGTTTAGGAGTGCAGGATTTCGTTCGTGGAGTTTCTTTTATTATATGTTGGTTTTATTTAGCTTAAACGTATCAACGATCACGCGAATATTTTTTTGCGTCTTATGTTATGTTTTAAGAGCATAACAAAATTTTTTTGGTCTTACGTCACGTTTAAAAAAAATTCTTGTATTTACGTTTGAGTTTAATTAAACGTAAAAAATCTTAAAAACGTTTTGCTTGCTATTAACGATACACAACAAAACAAAAAAATTAGGAAAAAGTCCGAAAATTACAAAAAAATTTATTTCATGAAACTTACGAATTTGTAAAAATAAAAGGACCTATGAAAAAAATTGCATACATCCTTAAATATACTAAGAGAAATTTGTTATATGATGAGATTCGGTACAAATTTCTTCATAAAATTCACGTCCTATCCAATTTATATCCCACATGTTCTAAAAGTATAAAATTTCATAAAGTCAGGCCACTTTTGCAAGAACAAATGTTGTGATTGGATTTGGATTATAAAATAATACTTTTATGTTGTATTCAATTAAGCAGAGAGAATAAATTCTCCCGTGTGCATGTGAATGCAAAAGTCATTCTTAGTCATTTCATCTGCAAAAGCATTTAAGTATGTAAAGAATATTCATATTTCTACTCTGTACTCTAAATTATTTTAGACTCGTAGAATTTTAAACGTAACATGAAATAAACGTAACGAAAGTGATCATTTGCGTTTACGTGGCATTTAACTGAACGCAACCAAAACTATTTGCGTCTTATGTTGCGTTTAACAAATACAACAAAAATCTCTTGCATTTAACGTTGCATGACAGTGCAACAGAACGTTAAAACATGCAAAACATGTTTCGTTGACAGTCTTAGTTCTATTTATGTCTAGTTATCGCTGAAAATGCAAAAATGAAGAGAAAGCTTGTAGTTGTTGTAGGATTTCATGATGCGAATCGGGTAAAAATTAAAAAAAAATTATCCGATAACATCTAGGATCGTTTCATTATTGCTAATTTTAGTTCATTTGTTTGCATCACTAATCACAATCATATATGTTCCTACAAGAAGGATTGTGATACCATACCTATGGTCTTTAACGTAGCTCTATCCTCTTCGGTTCACCTTGAATCCGAAACAAGAACGGCGTCGAGTTCGTGCTAGCGTCCTCTTCGTCCGCTCTTAGCTTTATCGCCCGTTACATAATCGATTGCTTAATCGATAAATATTTAACAAATCTTTAGAGGAAGAGAAAAACTTAGTTGAAGTTGTAACCCTATAATCTCTGGCTAAATATGATATTTATAGGCTCTAAACATCATATCAAAACTCTTCAAATTCCTTTAGAAATTAAGGCACTAATGAAATTTAAACCGACACATTAACTGCTGACCTTTCAGCACTAAAACTGTCATAACTTTCTCTGGAGAACTCCAAACGACCTCAAATCTTCACCATTGGATTCTACACTTCAAGGGCTTCAATTTGCATAGGTCATTTGTCCAGATTGGTTATCGTTTGACCTTTCAAATTCCTATTTAAAAGAGCCTTAAAATCTGACCTGAATTTGAGGCCATAATTATGAATCTCTTCTCTATCTCTTTATTTGTTAAATAAATTATTTTGGGCTTTGGACTTTAAATAAACTAGAAAACGCAGCGCGGC
Source organism: Eleocharis quinqueflora (assembly GCA_964058865.1). NCBI lineage: Eukaryota > Viridiplantae > Streptophyta > Magnoliopsida > Poales > Cyperaceae > Eleocharis > Eleocharis quinqueflora. The sequence continues at coordinate 144,660 of CAXKVX010000024.1, read as the reverse complement.
TACGCCGCGTCTTAATTGTTTTATAATTTTGTTGTTGTATTAAATAGATGAGTAATATTCAGTAAACTACATACATCGTATAAATTTCACTCAAATTATAATTATATGTAATAAATATTTATCATATAATTTTTTGAGTTATGTAAGAAGGAAAAGTGATATTGCGTGATATGCTATTAATGGGAGTGTTTGGTATCACCTATAAATATTTATCACATGAAATAAATTTGTTTCATGAATTTGATGGAATATTTTTTTGTGGATTGTAATTTTTTGTTAATTTGAACCGTTCAATTTATACTCGTTTATATTATGAGACTAAAGACCACTATTATAATAAAAATACAATGTTTAAAAATAGATTAAAATATTTATTCTTGTTTCCCGTTCAGTTGGTGTGACCTATGTTGAGGATTTATGTTATGTTGGCAATGGGATAAAACATTTTATTCCATAAACTGTAAGCGGTATTCTAGCTATACATTACAGTTACCCAAATAACACAGATGTTTAGTAAATCTTTACAAAACACGATCCTTCTAGTAATGTTATCATTAACATTACTTGTGTATATTCCTTGCCTTATGATATTATAATTATTATACAAAGTAGGACTGTGTCATCTTTGTATTATAATTGTTTCTTGGTCTCCATTTAAGTAAATTATACAAATTATAACTGTACTTCAGTTATATTGGATCCATTTATAATTCTACTTTACCAATGGGCCCACAAAATATCATTTCTCATTATTAATGAGTAACAATGATGCTTTTGACATATACCATTTTCCCGCACAAGTTATATATAAAGGACTATTACTTTTATCACTACTTGTTGTAAGTAGCTTTTAATAATAATCACGTTATACATCTCTCATGTGAAAAATATACATGTCTCAATCTTAGAATCAAAGACACGATAAAAACATCAATGACACAAACACAATCCATATAATGCTTTTATCTATTAGGTCTGTTTAATATATGAAACATTTCATATATTCGTGTTATTAAATGATAATATTTTATCAACGTTTGCAGAACTACAACGTACTTTTAATCAACACGACAGTCTTATATGGCATATTAGTGTTCTTGCTAATATCCAAGACCTGTAAACATTTTAGAGTTGTATATTCATTATATTTAGAGTTCTGCGGTTCAAGACCAAGTGCATCTTCTTGAACACATCTAAATATGAATATAGAACTCATGGAACAAGATGTGAATAACATACAATTCATAAATATAACATAAAAGTAATCAACAAAAGATAACTTTTAGAACACAAATCTAACAGTTTTGTCGAGAAATCGGGTTGACGTCCTGGCCTTGGTCTATATAGCGATGTATGGATTTGATACAACTAGACTATTATTTCGTTTGATGCAGATGTGCAATTTCTGTTAAAAGCCCAGTGTTGATTGTCATGCCGGTTGGTCTTCCTGCTTTAATATTAGCTTGGTACCTGACCTCAATATATTTGATTTTTTTGTCTGATTCTGAAAAAATAAGAATTACATAATGATTATGGTTTCAAAAATTTGACATCAATGATTTTATTTTTTAACGTTCATGTTTACATGTGTTATCTAGACGCATTTGTTCAGAAATCCAAATTCTTAACCTAAAAAATTCCTAGGTATTGTGAATGTAAAATCTGAACGCTGCGTCTGAACGCAGTGTCCACGACCCTCTCCTGCGGGCGCAACGAAAATACTTCTGAACGAAGAGTTCAAACACAGTATTTAGATAACACTATTGAACGCGGAGTCTAGACGCTGAGCTTGAACGTTGAGTAACCTAACTAATTGAGGGCAACTAACACTGAGTCTGGTATGGATTTGTTCAAGTTGGAGTTACATTGTGTAAATAATAATTATGCTCCTTGTTTCAGTACCGCATCTCTAATGTAAACTACAATATAACATCTAGGAATCGATATCTAGTGCCTAACAAGTCTGCCCCAGTCTACATCACTGTTGGAGATGGAGGCAACTAAGGTCTTGCTTCTAGGTAAGGCCAAATGTATTGCAAAGTTTTTAATATTATTCCCAAATATGCAAGTACAGTTATGACAATTGTTGCATCATCTGTTAAACCTAATTGGTAGGTTGTGCGACCCACAACCTGACTATTTTGCATTCAGAGAAGCGAGTTATGGACACTCTACGCTGGAATTGAAGAACAGAACTCATGCATTATACCAGTGGAACAGAAATGATGATGGGAAGCATGTACCACCTGATTTTGTGGTTTTTCAGAATCAGTACTGGTCAGTCTCCTTGCTGACCTTTTTATTATTCTCTAGTTCTAGCTGAAGAATAATTAAGTTTATCAGATTAAATTGCAAAAGAAAATTATCACGTGCGTCCTCAGAACATAAGAATATTACCTTTATGCTCCACCCCTACCCTACTTCCCCACTCCCCAGTCATTATGCACATTTATTGTAAAATACCCGGTCAATCCCTCTTGTCTCCCCCATTCATGTTGAGAGAGACAACAATCGAGGAGGATAATGAAGTATACTCTTCTTTTTGTGAGTATGCACGATAATTTCCAATATTCTGCAAGGGTATGCATGACATGTTTGTTCTCTAGGAGCATTTTTCAGGGTTCTAAAGCATGTGTCATAAAAATTACTCTGAAGATTGGTGGTGTGCTTAGCTGAACAAGAGTTTCCACTAAAGTGACCCTAGAAGGAAGCTATCTAAATTATTCTCTTATTTACTGGAATCTGTGAGCAGACATCAGTATTAAAGAATGCTACGAAAGAACCTGAGTGGAGCTCTCTTTTCTTTGATTGCTGCCTTTGTGATCTCTGTTTCCTAGAACCGAGACAGAGTATAACACAAAGCCTAAAGTCATATTTAGTTGCGGAATATGTTAAATAGGAATAAAAGAACCACCTTTTCACTAGAACTAATATTCCTTGCTTCTGGTGGAAGGAATTGTAATAAAATTCTAAGTAGCTGTGAAGCTCTTAAATAATGACGCACCCTGTACCAAAACTATCCTGACTCAGTACCAGCAACAATTACATTTAACGTGCCTTCCTGTTTTTACAGTTTTTTTATCTTTCATTTGGAGATTTTTGTTGTTGTTTAGTTGCTTACAATTACATTAAGTATTGCTGTGAACTCCTTTAGTAGATGGTAATTTCTTTTTCTCTTTAAAGCCCCCTTGATATAAATTCACCAACCATCTATAATTTAAGGAACCGGATCTCCTGCTCGTAAATTCCTGCTTGTTTCGATCTGGATCATTCAAAACTCATCTAACGGCCAAAGCATATGCCCCCTGAATCAAATCACAGCCGTCCGTGGCGATCGAGCGGTCGGATCGAGACAAGAAAGGAAACAAGCAGGGATTTACGAGCAGCAGATTCGGACCCATAATTTAAGTATATCGTCTCCTTCCCCACTCGTGCGAAAAAAAGAAAATCCAGGCGACTGAAACTCAGAAATCATAGGTGAGGAGGTCATGCCGCCGGCCTCCCCCACCTCCCCCTCTACCCTCTCCCCTTTCCCTTCTTTCATCCACCTCCTCTCCGTCTTTTTCTGCCACCATCAAAGTCGAGAGAGAATCGTTGTCGAAAAATAGAGAGAGGAGGAAATTGCTCAGTGGATTCTTCTAGTGCGAACTTCTACAAGCACAAACGAATGAGATGTTTCAGCGAGGAGTCAGAGATTCGAGGTGTGTTGATACTCACCACATGAGGATACTGAACTGAATGCAGATATATTGTAGTTGATTCCGCGATCCATAGTAAAATTTGAGGGCTTAACTCTCATTTTTTAAGAGAAATGGTACTACAAGGTCAACTTCGATGTACGAAGGATTGTGAGTTGTAGCCAAGATAGTTGATTGATGGTGTGGCGTGACTAGCGGTGTATGTCTTGAAAATCCGATGATGATTGAAAAACATCGTCTTCTCAAATTTTAGATTTTTATTTCAAGTTGTTGCTTGTAATCATTTTCAGTTCTTTTGTTTCGTTTTTCTCTGAATAATCTAAAAGATTACATTTATGTGATCGCCTTATATTTGAGGCTTTGACTACTCATTTTTTACTCAAAAAAGCCCCTTGATGTATTTTTTTTTTGTTCTCTTTCTCTCAAGGGAAGCAACACAAGAAGGAGAAGGCTGAAAAAGAACCATCATAGTTGGAGCCAGAGTTTGTTTGCCTCCTTTGAAGATATTTTGGTTTAATGGTATTGTTTCAGGCATGGTAAATGTAATGTGATTGGTCTAGGGTTCTTATTTTCTTATTTCTCTCTTCTTTCTTTTTCTTTATTCTTGTGTGCGCGTGTGTGTGGAGGTTGGGGGTGGGTGCTTTTTGGGTCTAATAATGTTATGAACTGAAATATAATAAGGGGAAAATGTGCTTTATATTCTCTGATCTTAGTTTGATAGTTGTAGGACAAATAAACTGATTGTCAACATGAAATGCTTTTCACAATCAAAAACTTTAAATACAAATTTATTCAGAAAATTATATACATCATATTTCTTTATAGCATCCATTTTTTTTTTCAACGTATGGGAGTTTTAGTCTGTTAACTAGTTTTCTCAGTTTCTTATATTATATTACAATACAGCGTTACTGGTACAATCATAACAAATTAACAATATTGTTTAAACTGGAGAGGTAGATGCAAAGCTGGCATCGTCCAGTAGTGATATTAGAATAAATAAATATGCACCTCTCTAACTAATCAATATTATCATGAAAGAGAGAGCATATAGCACCAAATCATCAATCAAAAATCAATTTTTAAATTCATAGTCTTTACACGTGTCACAGGAGAGTTAAGGATAGCCGCTATTTTATACTTGTAGGCCAGGAGGTTGGGATTCTCTTTACACTAAATCAACATGAAACTAATTATTCATTTCCAATTAGTCAGAATAAAAGAAAATTATTATTTTTTTTAGATGGACCAACTGGACCAACCAGGGAATTACACATTTTTTTTTTCTTTTCTATTGTGTTTGCTTCTCTACTTTGAGAGATGGCATGGAGTGCCATTTCCGCTTTCAGATGAGGATAATTATGGAACCTTGCATTTTTTGTTTCTGTAGCGACAAAATACCTATCATGTATATATTTCTTTCATAATAAAATCTGCTAGTGGAGGGACATTCAATAAAATTTTTAGAAGAAATCAAACTTTTGCCGAATCATGTATTTTTACGAGAAGGTTTAAAGTTCAAGTTCCAGTAAAAAAATTAGTAGTATGACATAAGATTTTTATAAGAGAGAACTGGAGTTCGAGCTCTAGTAAAAGATTAGACGATGAATCCACACAAAAAATCGAACTTTTTTAAAGAGAAGATTACATATACATTGAGCCATCTAAAACATCATCTATCAAAATTGAAGAACATAGTATTGTCGATCAATAAAGACATGTTTCTATGAATTGATACATGTTTTATTTTAAAGAGTTACACAACAATGACAACTATCCTTAATTTGGTAATTTTATTTTAATGCGATGTTGATCGAATAATTTGGGAATTTTGATCCAGACTCATGCTTCAAAATTTCAGTCACTATTCGCCGACTAAATTAGGAGCTCACTGACAAGGAACAAATAAAAGATCCATTGATTGTTGTATCAGAATGCTCATCAATAATTGACAGGTTCATGTACGTAGACCCCAAAAAGAAAATTGACAAGTAGACAAATCAAGTTATCTCTAACGAGACGATAGAAAGAGCATTATCCTCGGACATATTCCTCTCCACTCAAATGTACTCAATATTTCTGAAGAGAAAAAAAAAATAATTAAAAGATGTTACCACAGACCATAACTCCCTTTTGCTTTAAGTTTCTCTCCATTTGTAGATTTTTCATTGGAATTGGAGGCTGGTTAGATTAAATCATTAAATGCACGCCGTGTGATTAAAATATAACTCTGCTATTTGGAATATTATAAATATTGTTTATATTGTAATTTATATAAATTACATAAATTTAACATATTTTATATTTATTGTTTTTATTGAAATATGTATGTATTTTTTTTTAGAATTATTTAAATTTTTTTGTCAAAATAACCATTATAGAAAATGATTTCCCCTCTGATATGATTGTTTATATTGTATAATTCGGATTAGTTTTAGGTCAAAGAGAATTAATATGTTTTATGTTATACAAAAGAATATAGCAAAATCACATTAATCCAAAGCTATTATGTTAAGTGGAGAAATATATTTAAATTGCATAAAATATAGTAGTATTATTTTCACGTGAATATTATTCGGTGCAACATACGATTGTTGTTCTAATGTAAACACAAAAATATTGATGTCCTATGAATATGATCCTCTACAATGTTAACCACATAAATATTGAGTATATGTTCTAAATCCACACAATCTAATTTGCCAATTGATAGGATTCATATTTAAGATATACTAATCTATGTAACACATTTTGTTAAATATGATAACCTCTGGTTCGTGCACTTTAGAGCTCCCTTATGTTTTCTTAGTAGAAAATTGACTAGTTATATAGCTCAGGACATATTTTTCATCTTCATTGTAGTCATCGCGTGAAATTTATAGAAATAATGCAATAAAAATTACTCAATTGAAGAAGATATCAATCATTAAAATTAGATTTTTGTAGAAATATATTTTAGGTATGGACAAAAACCGTATGAATCCATTAAAAAAAGTCACTATTGTTATATATTTCTCTCCCATCTTAGTATAAAATATATTCTATTTTGAATAAAATTCTCTAAATAAATCTTGCACGTACTAAAAAAACCATTCAATTCAAAACCTAAAAAAGACACAGCCCAATCTTACAAACCAACAAAGCTGCTTTATTTTCTAACTTGATTTAAATAAAACAACTTATTGTTTAGTACACATTTCATTCTTTTTCTATAATTACTTATTTTGGTTATTAGGATGATTTGATTTGCTTTGGTTTTAGTTATCTACTCCGGAAAAAATGTTCAGGGTTATCACGATGAATATTCATTATCTACTTGGTTAAATTATTACCGTGACAAGAACTTTTTTCAAGAATAATTTAGAATAAAAAGATCAATTTAACAGTAGATAGTTCAGACAAGTAATTTACAAGCAAATTCATAAATAGTTTTTCAAACAAAATACTCCATACGAGTATAATAATTTTACTTTTTTTTTCTTTCTTTCCTCAATTTTGTAAACAAGATTCACAACAAATAAAAGCATGACAAAATATTCTTTAATGAAAAATATTTTGGTTTGTCTAATTAATTTCATTCTCGATTCACTGGAAGACTAGGAACATAATTGCAATACAAATTAACCAGAAAAGTAAACAATGTATGAATAAATATAAAACTTCAACAAAATTACACATTTATTAGTTTCTATGAACTTCCTATTTAATTTTCATACGAATACATTATCGGACAAATAAGGTTTTGCCAAACTGGAGAGAAAGAGAGCTGCGTAGATTCCGGGCACCGTTTTCTTCACATTTCCCAAAGGGTCATTTTTTTTGTAGCAGAAGACGCACTTTGATATGGAATGTTGGATTAACAGTCAACGGTTCTGATTTAATAAGATAAAACTACTGAATTGACGTCCGAGTGTTGATCTTAAATCCGACAGTCCTTATTAAAGTGCAACACTCTGGTTCACAAAAAAACAACAGAGGATACGGTTCCACAGTGAAAGTAAGATTGTTGATTTGTTGTACAAAAGCAATCCCTTGCTCTTCATCAAGATTCAAGCGCAAGCGAGCGCGAGAGCGAGAGAATTTCGAGAAAAGAGCGAGAAAGAGAACGAGAGAGACATGGCGGGGAACGACTGGGTGAACAGCTACTTAGAGGCGATTTTAGACGTAGGCAAAGGAAGCGGGATCGATGCGAGGGAGAAGGAGAAAGAGAAATCTTCGCTACTTCTTAGAGAGCGAGGCAGGTTCAGTCCCGCTAGGTATTTCGTTGAAGAGGTTATATCTGGTTTCGATGAGACTGATCTCTACAAGACCTGGCTTCGTGTATGATTTCTTTCTATGAAATTTAATAAGAATTTTGTCGATTTTAAGTTGAGTCAATTTGTGATCGTTTTTTTGTTTACTTTTTAGCGACGTCAAAGTTGTGATGCTTGTTATATTTTTAAAAGGCAGAATTCTTCCGTAGTATTTTTTGTACATAATTTCTACTGTCGGGTTTTGTGTTTGTAAATTCAATCGTGAATCGGTGAGTGTAGATGTGATTTTACTAACAAGCATGTAGTATTTATTTGTGCGAAGTTGAATTTGTAGCCATCGCTGATCTAGAGCTTATTTCCTCTTATTTGGGAGAAATTTCTCCTAATGATATATACATATATATATATATTAAAAAGCAAGTTTCACTGTTTCAGTCCAATCGAGCCAGTACTGGATTTCCAGAATTTTAGTGATTTTATCTATTGAAACTTATTGCTGATTACAACTAGTGATTTAGACAGTTCAATTATATATATATATATATATATCTCATGTTCGAGTTATTTTGTGTTTTCCTTCAACTGCCTTTTCTCCTCCCTTTGAATACAGATAGTAGGTTGTTGATTTGAAGTTTAATTTTTGTGAATTCTTTAGTAAATGTGCATATGATTGTTAAAATCTGATGATGTATTGTCCGTTGTTATAGGCGGCGGCGATGCGGAGTCCACAAGAAAGGAACACAAGACTCGAGAATATGTGTTGGAGAATTTGGAATCTGGCTCGAAAGAAGAAAGAGGTAATTCTTTTTATTTATTTTGGTTTTCAATTAAATATGCAGTTAAAGGTGCTACAGGTTCTTTCTTCTGTTGCATGTGCCAAGATTAAATGCCATTTTTCCCTATTTGAATTGCATATGTCGGAAGATAGACAATATAATCACCATATATTCTTCCATATCCAGTACAGCAACAATAACAATAATAATAATTAGCCACTTGCTGGTAGGCATGTAGTTTAGTAGACTATCTTCTAAGATGTCTGTTGTAATAACTTGAAGAACTAAGAAAATGAGAAATTATGCAGATAGAAGGGGAGGAGCTGCTACGGCTTTCAAAGCGGCGCATGGAGATTGAGAAGGGTCGGCGGGATGCTACCGCGGACATGTCAGAAGATTTGTCAGAGGGGGAGAGAGGTGAGACTGCTGGTGCCGACCTTTCAGCACATGGTGAAGGCAGTTTACGAGCAGGCAGAATGGCACGAATCAGCTCAATTGATGCTATAGATGCCTGGGCTAACCAGCATAAAGATAAGAAACTATACATTGTTCTAATAAGGTATGAGTCGTTAACAATTATCAAGACAGCTTTAATAATTTTCAATTCAGAATGAAACAACTAAGAAAGAGAAGAAATAGACAAGAGACTTGAGCCTAGAAAAGGAAGTAATAGATCAGAAAGAAAGAGAAAGACAGTGCTTGTTGACGCACTGGTTGCATACCTTCTAAGATGTTTCCGTAAATGAAATGTCTAATGAAAGAAATTGTTATTGGCAGCACTCATGGTTTAATACGAGGAGAAAACATGGAGCTTGGTCGTGATTCTGACACTGGTGGCCAGGTAACTTACCAAAACATAACATTAAATGGTGCATACCTTTCCTTTTTGAATATAGTATTAAAGAAGTCAAACAACACAATGATTGTTAACAAAGTCCTTTTTCTCCCTTTAAATGTATCTTACCAGGTCAAATATGTGGTGGAGCTTGCAAGGGCGCTAGGTGCAACACCAGGTGTGTACCGGGTCGATCTGCTTACCCGCCAGATCTCTGCTCCAGATGTTGATTGGAGCTATGGTGAACCAACTGAGATGCTGACTGGTCCAGATGATGCCATTAGTGAGTCAGGAGAGAGTTCAGGCGCATACATCATTCGCATACCCTTTGGACCTAGAGACAAATACATACCCAAAGAACTTCTCTGGCCGCACATCCAAGAGTTTGTTGATGGGGCACTAAATCACATTATGCAGGTAAGAATTGCATCTTGCTTGTTGGTCCTGAAAACTGTTCTTTCTTTTTGGTGGGATTAGGGGAAGTACGCGAGTACTGCTTATCTTAAATATTATAGGTTTAGGTTAAGCTTCCCAAACTGCATCAATATGTATAACATAGTTTATTTAATATCCAAAATGAGGCCCCTTATCTTCACACCTCTACAATGTGTTGATTTGGACAACCTAGTGAGAGTGGCTAGGGCTAGGTCATTGTAAGAGAGATGGGTGAGGAGTAGTGGTGGCAGAATCGAACCCGACCCGAGAAACCAACCCGCCCGACTTGACTCGATCCGATATTTTGATAAAGTCAAACTAACCCGAACCCGACCCGACCTGAGATGACTTGTAACCCGAGACGAATCGACATGAGCGATCCGAATCCGACCCGATCCGTAACCCGAGATGGCGCGACATATGAGCGATCCGGACCCGACCCGACTTGAGACGACTCGTAACCCGAGATGGAGCAACATATGAGGACCCGAGCTCGATCCGACTTGACCCGAATTGACCTGATATAACCTGCAAATCAATCTAATCATATCTTATCTACATCATAATCTAATTTTACTAACAAATTAACACCAAATAAAGTCAAGATTTAATAACACAATTCAATAACGCAATCCGATCTTGTTTGATTAAACTTAAAACTCAAAATAATACTCCAAAGTTGTCGGTGCAACCCAACTCGATGTCGCCCAACTTGACCCAAGATCCGCAAGTTGTCGATGAACCTCAAACCGAGAACTTGACCCGATCTCACCCGACCCAACCCATTACCTTAAAAAACCGATGTGACCCGGCCCATGATCCGAAAGTTGTCGACATCTGACGACCCGAAACTGACCCGCAACTCCTATCGTCGACAGTCAAACCTGACCCGACCTAGATCTGCCCGAGCAACCCGACTTGCCACCTCTAGTGAGGACAGATTGCAAAATGAGAAGCCAATGTAAATACCTACAATTATTTTTGGAACTAAACATATAAGGAAATAAAATTATAGTAGATAATTGTCTTTGAAGAAATTTACCAATTTGAGCCCTTAATCTATTACCTCATCGTTAAAACTATCTTTCCTTAGCAAATAAGCAACAATCTCGTTCACATCTTCTGTCTTTAACCATCGCAGAGCTGGTACTTAATCAAACTTGGACTCATATTGGGCTTATTAGTTAATAATAAACCTAGATATACTTGGATTCATAAACCAATTTACAATTCTATCACCATCTGAAGTTTCTGCATTGCAAACTTTCTCAAATGCTTGTATCAGTTTGCTATGTGTCAATTTAACTACCATATACCTGGATAAAACTTGGGACTTCTGATATTTTTTTTGACTCAAATTAGTCTTTTTAATGAGCAACTGCACCTAGATTATACTTGGATTCGTAAACTAAATTTTGAATTTTTCCACCATTGGAAGTATCTGAGTTGCAATGTCATTGCAAACTTTCTCAAATGTTTGTATCAGTTTGCTAAATATTAATTTAACAACCATTTACCTCTAAAATTACAGATGTCTAGGGTTTTGGGAGAGCAGATCGGTGATGGTGAACCTGTCTGGCCAGCGGTCATACATGGCCACTATGCTGATGCTGGCGACTCGGCTGCTCTTCTCTCAGGTGCATTAAATGTACCGATGGTATTCACAGGCCACTCACTTGGACGAGACAAGCTTGAACAGCTTCTAAGACAAGGAAGACAATCAAGGGAAGAGGTCAATTCTATGTACAAAATTATGCGAAGAATCGAAGCTGAGGAATTGTCCCTGGATGCATCAGAAATAATTATCACATCAACGAAGCAAGAGGTTGAGGAGCAGTGGAATTTGTATGATGGTTTTGACGTGGTTTTGGCTAAGAAATTGAGGGCCAGAATTAAGCGTGGTGTTAGCTGCTATGGGCGATACATGCCACGCATGGTGGTAAGTTTTACCGGCTGGACTGTTATTTGCTCCCTTTTTGTTTCATATGGATTCTGGACATATTTTGTTGTTTGCATTACCGCAAACAAATTATGCGAAATGTGTTAAGACAAGGAACCTTGCAAGTTGCAACCCTGGTTTGAGTAAATGTTTGAGTTCCTTAAATAGAAGCTTAGCTTCCACACAATGTTAATCATTGTTCTTTTCAGCGACAGCCTATCTTACCCAGAAGTAGCAAAAACAGCTAACATGGATATGATCGTGTGTGATATATACCTGGCACATGGCCTGGCATACTTGATATAAAGTACAACTTTGTACTGATACTGTACAAAATAAGGTTAATGTGTATCCACCCCCAAAATACTGCACAGAGCAACAAAAAGCAATCCGCACTAAAAAGAGACTAGGATATTCATATCAAGTATAATCTTTCTTTCATAGTGTTGTAAACTGGTTGGGGAGAAAACCATTCATTGTGGGAATAACGAACCAGGGGTCATGATCGAATTTCTTGGCAAATACAGTGTAGATTTACACCTAGAATTTCTTAAATTTTTTATACAATTTTTAAAATCTGCTGAGTACTCTCGTAGTTGCTTTTAATACTAATATTTTAAAAATAACAAGCCCATGTATTTACATTTTTGTATTCTTAAGAAAATATTGCGTTTAAATGATCAAATGCAAAGTAACAAAATCTAATAAATATTAATAAATCGTAAGTAATAATAAGTAATAAAATTTATATGATCGTTTAATATATCAAATCAAAAGATCTCGGAGAATTGCATATTGCGATATCTATCTCAGAAATCAGGTATGATACTTGTATCCATGTACATGCAATGTAGGTAGCAGTACTGGTACACTGCTCAATACAGTTGAGGCTATGGCAATTGATACTGCCCATGCTAATCATTGTCATTCCTTAGTATCGGCCCCTTGTGCCATCTTGATCACCTTTTTTGTGTATCAGATCTGAAATGGATTTCCAGTGCTAGCGCTGTTGCTATTTCATACTGGGAATGTCCACTGTTCATCCCATTTTGTTCTTAATTTATTTTAAATTTCCTGACATGTAGGTAATTCCTCCTGGAATGGAGTTTAAGCATGTAACCATTACTGATGCCGATATAGATGGTGAATTGGATGTTCATGATGATGGTTCTGCTCCTGCAAAACCACCAACTATATGGAATGAGGTGCTTTTAAATTTTACTTCCATTTGTTTTCATCTGCAAAAATCTTAACTTGGTGTTTTCCGTACCATGTTCTCAGCTTGAATAACTAAAACCGGTATTGACAGATAATGCGGTTTTTCACAAATCCCCGAAAACCGATGATCCTGGCATTGGCTCGGCCAGATCCCAAAAAGAACATCACGACACTCGTCAAAGCATTTGGTGAATGCCGTCCTTTGAGGGAACTTGCCAATCTTGTATGCTGTTTAATCATTCATTTTATTTATATGGAATTGTCCATAATTTGATTGGTTTTAGTTGGTGCGTTATTTGTCCTTTTTTCCTTTTTTTTCTTTTTTTGGTTTTCTGTGTGCGTTGGGGGAGAGGGAGGGATCCAAAGCAACAAAAGGAAGATAAATTTGGAAAGCCAGCACGTGTGCTGGTGTTGTAGTGTGGAGCAAATAGTGCTTCAGCCCACTATTGCATAGATTTGAAACCCATCAGGCCTCTTGATGTCATTAACAGATATGGACTTCTTTTTCTTTATTTGATATTGATATTTTTTTTTTTCTGTATTGAAATATGCAGACATTGATAATGGGAAACCGTGATGACATAGATGAAATGTCATCTACAAATGCAGTTTATTTGACTTCTGTTCTTAAATTAATTGATAAGTACGACTTGTATGGCCTTGTGGCTTATCCCAAGCATCACAAGCAATATGATGTCCCTGAAATTTATCGTTTGGCTGCCAAGACAAAGGTGATTATCTTGTATTTTCTTGATTTTTACATTTTTTTCTTCTAATAACTTTAGTTTTTATAGAAAGAAAAATAGAGTACCATTGCTTGGATTTCTTTTCTAATTCAAAATGATTTCCTTCTGTATCAGGGTGTTTTCATCAATCCAGCTTTCATCGAACCATTTGGTCTAACCTTAATAGAGGTTATTATATATACATTCTTTTATTTTATGTTCTCAAATAGTATTTGGAGTCACTATGCAGCTTTTGAAATCCTATTTCTTTGTTTGAGTAGGCTTCAGCATACGGTTTGCCTATTGTGGCGACAAAGAATGGTGGTCCCGTTGATATTCACAAGGTTTGTTCATTACTCTCATAATTTGCGATTTACTTTTTATGTTTTTAAGTAGGAATCTGTTATTTGTTATTGTGCATAAGGAATGTGTTTCTAATATTGTGCCTCAGCTTTATGTTTATACCAAAAATTACTGGCATCCAAAAACCAAAAGAAAAGTCTAGAATAGAACAACTAATGAACCTGAAATAATACAAACTAGCAAAACTCTTTTTATGTGAAACTCAAGTACATATGTGAAACCAGTGTTCAGAGCAGCCTCCAATTGTGCATTCTTCTAATTCTGGTCAGTGTGTTTCTATCATGTCCGATAGTACATAGCATCCATATGCTATTGATTGTTTTCTGTGAAATAATCGATCTCTTACTATGTAAGTACTGCAAGTACAACCTGTTATCAAAGAATGCATTTATGGTCCTCAGGACTTAAGGTGTGTAGCAGGATGATCAACTATTCTGTAACAAAAAAAAAGTTGGATACCCTCAAAATGAATGAGCACAAAAATACATGATTGTTCTAACAGTTATCTCAGTGACTGATTGTTTTATCATCGTAGGTACTTGATAATGGTATACTGGTTGATCCTCATGACCAGAATGCCATTTCTGATGCACTTTATAAGCTCGTGTCAGACAAGCAGCTGTGGGCTCGATGCCGTCAGAATGGGCTAAAAAATATACATAAATTCTCCTGGCCAGAGCACTGTAAAAACTATCTCTCCAAGGTAATCACATTGAAGCCAAGACATCCCATGTGGAAAAAATCAGAAGACAGTGGTAATGAATCCGACTTGGATTCTCCTAATGACTCTTTAAAGGATATTAAGGACATCTCATTAAATTTGAAACTTTCTCTGGATGGTGATGAAAATGCAAATAGTGGAAGGTCCAAACTGGAAAATGTTGTGAAGGAGCTCTCTGATGTGGCTGCCACTAGTAGTCATCTAGAATCTCACAATCCCACTGTGAGCAGCAATAGTAAATTACCAATTCTTCGACGGAGGAAGCATATTATTATAATTGCCATAGACTCAGCTACCAAGGAGGATCTTGTTGAAATAATTCGAAATATTTTTGAGGCAACACAGCTCGAAAGACAAAATCAATCACTTGGATTTGTTCTTTCTACATCTCTAACCATATCAGAGGTGCACTCATTACTAGTGTCAGGTGGGTTGCTGAGCACGGACTTTGATGCATTCATTTGTTCCAGTGGCAGTGACTTGTATTATCCTAATAGTAACGCCGATGATATACTGAGCCCACAGGAGCTACCTTTTGCCCTGGACTTGGATTACCACTCACAAATTGAGTATAGGTGGGGTGGTGAGGGTTTGAGGAAAACCCTAATTCGGTGGTCTGCCATGGTGACAGAGAAAAAGGGTGATAAGGAGGAGCAAGTTGTGGTAATGGACGAAGATCGATCATCATCTTATTGTTTTTCATTTAAAATGACAAATCCTGAAGTGGTAAGTTTCTTGGTACCAGTCGTGGCTACTATCTATTTATTTTATTTTATTTTCGTTGTTTCCAACAATATTAGCCATATCGTGTTGCTTATCCAGGGGATTGGGACCAAAGTCCAGTGCTTTTATCCTTGTTTCTTACTGTAGTTTTGGTACTATTTTACTTTGTGAAGAATAGGAACGAACAAATGAGAAAAGAATAGTCACTCTGGTACAACTGATGTAATTTTAGATGATGCACATGTTCCCTCTGCGAAACACAATAAATGGAAAATGTGAAAGAAATTGTGCCATGCAGACACCAGAACTGATACGAATCATCCTCAATGGTGCAGCTATGGATTGGAAGCTTTTGACTGTTCTGTAGTAACTCCGTTTTCCTCTTGATTATCTGTTAGGTACCACTGGTGAATGAACTTCGTAAATCAATGAGGATTCAGGCACTAAGATGCCATGTTTTATACAGCCATGATGGTACCAAGCTTCATGTCATTCCTGTTCTTGCATCCAGATCACAGGCTTTAAGGTCTCGCTCTCTCTCTCCTTTTTTTTTGAAACCTTGACAGAAGCTACCGAGTATAATTCTATTGATAAAATAAAAATACATCCAACCAACAACCATCACATCCATGGCAAAGACGAGTTATCTAACTCGTCACCTCAAACATCTAACGAAACAACAACAATAAAAAGAAGACTAGATAAACTACCTAATTACCGTCAATTCCCTCTCACTCGCTCTCTTAATAGTATTTCTGGGGGCATTTAGGTTAAGATTTTGGAAAGCAGAGATATTGTTTGTTATTGTTAGTGGGCGGCTTGTTGTATCACTTTCTCTTCTTAAACAAGCCTTACTACTTTCTATTAGGTACCTGTATATTAGATGGGGTATAGAGCTATCCAAAATGGTGGTACTTCTGGGAGAGAACGGCGACTCAGACTATGAAGGATTACTTGGGGGCGTTCACAAAACAGTTATTTTGAAGGGTTCCTTCAACAAACCTCCAAGTAGCCTCCACAAGGCAAGAAGTTACCCTTTGCAAGATGTGGTGGCTTCTGACAGCCCCAATATTGTCCAATCTGATGATGGTGCAAATGATATAAAATTAGCACTTCAGAAGTTTGGGATAATGAAGGACTGAATTGCAAGTGCATCATATTCCTTGTGAATTTTGGTTGCATTTGATTCCTTGAATTTTTAATTTTCTTGATTTCAAGAGGATGAGAATTGGGGGGTTCATTGCTTTTTAAATATCATTATGTATGTTCAGATCTCTCTGCAAGTGTCCCGAGCAAAGGGAACATTTTGAGTGTACATATAGTGCACTATAGTCCTTTTTATCAAAGGTTGAGGCTGGGATATAGAAAACCTCTGGTGGGTATAAAGTCCATGTTTAAAGTGGTCAATTAAACTTGGGATTCCCTGTTCACCAATAAATTATGAATAAACATAATTTTGGTGTTGTTTGTTTATCGTTTTAAATGTTTTGAGAATTATATTTGCGTGACGTTGCTGAGGGAATTGCTCAAGTATTTGTCATTTCAACCCTGGTGAGCACACGTTGACTTGTATATTTGATTCTCGTGACTGCTCTTAAACAGATCGAATGCGGATTTTTATTTGTTAAAAGTTTTAAGTATACAAATTTGAATAGTGTTTTCAATAAAAATCAGATATTAATCGAATATCGGATACATATTAAATATCAGACAAATATAGATACGAAAGTTAACTAATTTGGATAATTAAAAAATGTTGATTTGTTTTATATTTATTTAAATGTGTCAAACAAATTATATAAAAATATGATAAATAAATACAAATTAGATCTAAAATTAATTAGATTTTTAGTCTACATACAAATTGAATAAAATATATATAATTAGAACATATCTACTCGTTCATTTTATTTGCATCTGTTATGTTTATATGTATCAGCATTTTAGAACATCTCTACTTATTCATTTTTAGAAATACATTTATTTGCATTTGCAGTGCTGATGTATATTGATATTTGCATCAGTCAATCTTATGCAAAAAGTTTAAATCATAACTTTAATGTATAAATTTTAATTTTGCTGATGCTACTAAAAAAAATACAGATACAATTGATTCATATCTAATGCAAATGTTGCACGTAATTCGTAATAGTTTTGCACGAGACGACTAATATAACTTCCGCTCTCCCCCTACAAACTTGGCAACAGGTCTGAAATTAATTACGCACATGCATGCTACACCGTAGCTAGGTTGGGTCCTAGGTCGTCACGGATCCGGATCCGGATACCTCTTGCGCGGCACCTCAATTGCAGGAGTTCGGAATCGTCAGATCGATCTCTATCACGAACCGCGTTTATCCAGCTTATAATATTCAACTCCCAGCAGTTTATCGCTGCCGGTCGATTCGCAATGAATGATCGATTCGAACCGTCCATCAACGACTTACGGTTGTCAATGCCAGTTGCCGCGTACAGTTCAAACAAGTATCTTTAGGAAAGAATAAAAAGAGTCGTGTTTGAATCAAATACTAATGCATAATTCATAATTGCATTGAATTAGATCGAGTGCAAGCAAAATTGCATGCAGGCATTTAAGAAGGTGGCTCGTAGATGGCACTGTATTTTTCCTTCTCTTATTAAAAGCGACGTCAATACATTTAATTTTAGAAGACGTTACAAAGTTATTTTTTGACATCTAACACGCATTTAGAAATGCCATTTGAACGCATGCTTTTAGAATTGAGAAAACTTAGATACTCTATTTCTAAGTATACTAGGTACTCTTAATTATTGGGGACATATATTAAAATTTCAACCATATATAGATCAAGATAAAAAATACCAAAGTAAATAGAATTATTCAGTATATCTAGAAATGGAATATCTAAGTTTTTTCCTTTATAATTTTAAGTGATTTTATTTAGATTTTTATATTTTTTAATGAACATGGATAGATATTATTTTCGCATGCATGCATTTATATCTAACCATATATAATTTCATTATTTTTTCAAGAAACATAATATTGTTGTAACTGTTTTGAAAAATAAGTGGATTGTTCACACGGTCAACTTGTCAAAAATAATATATAGAGAGAAAATTGGTCTTTAATTGGCAGATGGGGAGGATGGTTAGTAGCTCACTTAAATGACCTAAAATAGACCAAACAAGAACTACTTTTTTTCCCCATTGCACGCTGCTTGTTCTTCTACATCTCTTCTATGTATCTTTTTGTAGATTGTTATGTGGTTTCAAGTTTCAACACATAAATGAAGATGAATTCATATCTGCTGTTATTTCGGAGAATAACATGATTCTGTTTTTTTAAGATCTGACTGTCTAATTTTGATCTAACAGTTAAAATATATAATACATCGAGTCCCGTGCAGTCCATCCGAGCCGTAAGTTCATCAGCATCGAAATCTGATGGTCGAATCAGATGATAAGATATCCCAATAATAACAGCAAATACGGACTCAAATGAAGATATGTACGCGTGATTTTATAGGAAAGGAAAGACAGCTGGATGATGCATGTTGCCTGATTGAACATGTGATTGTTGTTGTTAATAAGGTATTTCGCCACTTATAGTATAGCTTTTCTCCTAACAATTAGTTATTGTGTGTATTTCCTTCAAAAAAATAATTATTATGTGTAAAGAAAGAATTTTTTAGTTTGAATAGACTTGCCTATATAATATGGAGTAATAGAATTCAAGATTTATTCATCTTAATTTTTTTATATAAGGGGTTCCGAATCTCTAACATCTATTGCTTAATGCCGTTTAATGAAATCTTTATTTTTATGCTCACGAAAGTTTGAACACGTTATCTCTTAAAAGTCATTCTAATTAGCTATCACTAGACTACTAGATCATTTACTTTTAAGGCTCATTATTATATTATATTTGAGTTTACATGCTTTTAATTTAGTTGTTGCTAGGTTTATCTTTGTTTCTCCTTCCAACCTAATGTAAAGACATACAAGCGTACGTTACAATTTACATTTTTAATATATGGAAATTTCATTTGTTTGAAGGCCAAGTAGTAAGCATGACTTGTGCACATTTATTTTTATGAGATATTTTTATTGTATAATCAAATTTTGATAGTATTTTTGTCAGCATATTCAAATAAAATTATTGATATCTTATATATTGTATACGTAGTACATGCATCAAATTCAGACAAACTTAAAATTAGTTGATCAATTTTTCATCAAGCTATACAAATGGAGTTAAAAATTTTAGAATGGGCGAACTTCATAATAAATATTGACATCGATACAAAAATGACGACAAAATTGTTAAAATCTAACACTGAGGGTCAACGGTGGAATAATTTTTATATTTTATGGAACTGAAATATCAATTTCCATTAAAAGAATATAGATTTAACATTAAAAATATTTTATATATACATAAAATTTCAAGTAAAATGAGGGACGCTGTCCCTCATTTTCCATGACCAAATGCGCTCTTGTCAAGTAAATTAATTTTTAATCGTCTAGTTTTAATGGCTTCCAATTGTTGACCAATAAAACTACAAATCGATTCAAATTTGTTACAAATTTTATCTAATTGTAAAATACATGTGTATAAATTTAGCTTTTTAATATGAATACTATTAATCTATTATTTATAACATTAATCACTTGATAATGTTTATCTTGACAATTTTGATAATTAAACTTTAAATAAATTCATTAAGAATCTTAAAAAGGGAAAAAATTAGGCACACTCTTGTGCTTATAAATTAGTTGTATTTTCAATTTGATGCAATTTAAATATCATTTCATCCTCTATTAAAGACTATCAAGTTTCGTATAATTTTTTAATGATTAATATTTAATGGCTCATGATGGAAATGAAATGACACCCAAATACATTAAATTAAAAATATAACTAATCTATATACTCAAGAATGTGCCTATAAATATTTTTTATTTTTAAGATTTTTAATGATTTTTAATGAATTTATTTAAAATTGTAACTATTCAGGATTGTCAAAATAAGTATTGTCATGTAGAGTTTGGACGCATGCTAAAATTCTCTTCTACTTATATTTTATCATCGTGGTATATTTTTCTCATATTTTTTATTTAACTGGAAAGTACTTTTTTTTCTCGCGATTGAGTTGGTGTTAATTAATACGATCATAAAAAACTTAATATATATAACTTTCCAAAGTTACTACTCGAAGGACCACATGATAGTATCACAGAAGATCTATCGTTACAACAGAACATCACCAATTTGTCATTTCTCCCACAAATCTCTCTCTTTTTTCATAAACATTTTGTACAAAATGTCACTCTCACTCGAGCGTCACACACTTTCCCTCTGCTGCCTCATCACACCATTTAATGCACCCTTCCCCATAGTACTTCTCGTCCCAACAATAGAGGAGAGAGAGGCGAGGGATAAGCAAAAAACCAAAAGTTAACAAGAGAAGGGAGAGATGGAAACAGAGGCAAGATGCGATGAATTACAGCCTGAAGTTCTCCTGGGGAAAGAGAAAGAGAAGGGAAAGAGACGAAAGGCGAAGAAAGATAAATCGAAGAAGTGTAGATTGCTGAGGTACGATGAATTGCCAAATTACATGAAGGAGAATGAGTTCATATTGAATCATTACAGGTGTGAGTGGCCTATTAAAAATGCTTTCTTCAGCCTCTTCTCTTGGCACAATGAGACGCTCAATATATGGACGTAAGTGTAATTTTGTTCTATTCTTATTTTGCACTTTGAGTCCCTGAATTTGATGAGATTATGATATTTGGTCCCTGAATTTGAAGAACCAAATTGCATGTGTGTTTTGAGCTTATCAATATATAGCATGTCCAGTAATTGAGGGAATCTGCAAATTTATTGCAACCTGTTTCTATGTTCTTTGGATAAAATCAAAATTTGAGGGATCCAAAATGTGAATGATGATTTTGAAAGGTTCTTCTGTTGGGACAATTGGAGTTCAGTGGAACTATGAACGCCATGCACAGATGCATTATACATCTTAAATTCTTAATTACTATTCTTCTAATTATAACAACTACAATATTGGTGTTATCGGGAAAATTCTTGTTTATCTTTGCTGTTCTTGAGAATTTGGGTCTCATAAAGCTCATTCATGGTTTTATTTTGTATGTTTAGACATCTCCTGGGGTTTTTGTTGTTCGTGAGCTTGACTGTTTTGCACTTGAGCTACTATATCCCTCAAGTTGCTGATTTTCTCGGACGACATATCTCTGGGTAAGATTTTTTTTCTGTGAAAATTGACATAATTTTAAGCAGACATTTTTAAGAACTCAAACAATTGTACTGCCCATTTAACCCTCAATTTCATTATTGAGTACCAAGCAATTCTATAGAATAAGCAAAAACAATGAAATATGTTGGTAGAGTATAAATTATCTTTAATTTGACTGGTATGTAAAAGCTGGTTGAACTCCATAAATTTAATTACGTTATTACGTATACTTTTTCTAGTTATTTAAAAATTTACATATGCTTTTTAGGTCTATTGCCACGAGTGCAATGGAAAACGTCTCTGCCAATTTGGGGAATTTCTTTGTTGTAAGTTCTGAAGCTTTCTTGCTTTCATTTAAAAAATATAAAAGAAAGGGAGGTTCTGTATCTTTCCTATTGAACTCGTCTAGGAAGTTCATAGCAAATCTCTAACTTTCTGACCTTTCTGCTTCGACCTTAAGTTCTTTAGTGTGAAACTTGCAGTATTTTATATTATATATTAGGCATGTTTGGTAGAACCACTTATTTAAGTATTTTAAACTTCTGAAGTTTTGAAATGGTAAGCAATTATAAATGACAAGGCATTTTTTCTGTATTAATCCGTGTTTTGAGTCTAATTTATGTGCTCACCACTAAAATTTCATATCCAACAATGCAAATCAAATTCGATTTTTTATACTGAGCTAGTAATAAGTAAGCACACAGCTCCATCAGAACAGTTGATGCAACTATATTGATTAAGAGCAGAAGACAGTTAGGTCTCCCCATCAACTGTAAAAGCTTGAAAAGACAAATAAACAGTAGGATCTTTTGAACTGCTGTTTTGAATTAACAGATTAGTACTTAGCTGGTTGTGGTTCATCCATCAACATCTTCGACTTCTGGTTCCTACTAAAATGTACTAATATTTTATTAAGACTACCAGTACCTACATGTACAGTTCCCGTCAAGAATACGAAGGTTCTCTATGCCATGACCAATAAGAGACAACGTAGCAAGCCAACAAGGATAAATAAATATCTATAAATAAATAAACTAGGCCTTTTTCGGTGGAAGACATATAATCCTGGAAATGTTTATTTTTTCTAAAGAATAAATTTGATATATACTAAAAGAAAGATCCAACAACGTTCAGGGTGCAGCATCATTGGTCAAACTTCACGCACCCATGGGCACACACACCTTTGCCATGGCAGGTCCGGCCACAGCGAGGTGGCCGTTCTTTGTCTTCCTAGCAGGAGCCATGTTCTGCCTCCTGTGTAGCAGCTTGTGCCACCTCCTCTGCTGCCACTCGCATCGCCTAAACCTCTTTCTCATCCGGCTTGACTACACCGGTATAGCTGTCATGATAGTTGCCTCATTCTTCCCTCCTATTTACTATATCTTCCAATGCAACCCCCGATGGCAAATTGTTTATTTAACGGCCATCTCAGCATTTGGGCTCGTGACAATTTACACCCTCCTCGACCCCCATCTTTCTACTGCGAGGTATGTTTAGGGTCAATTTCAGGTGTTCTTTCTTTCTGGGTGGGGTTGCCACGGACTTAATGCCATAGTGCATTATACCTTTTGGTTGTTGAAGGTCTTGGATTTTTATTTAAAATTGGTATACCAAATGCTGATTTATTGTCAGTTAGATTTAAATCTTCTGCCAAACAAGATCTAATATTATATCAAATTATTTTTCTCCCATATCAGGTTTCGCACTTACCGTACGCTATTGTTTGTCGGTATGGGCTTATCTGGGATTGTACCTGCTGTACATGCAACAGTCGTCAACTGGAATGAGCCACAACGTAACCTAACCCTAGCGTATGAGGCAGCCATGGCATTGTCGTACCTAACTGGTACCGTCTTTTATATGACCAGGGTTCCTGAAAGGTGGAAGCCTGGATCATTTGATATAGCTGGGCATAGCCATCAGATTTTTCATGTTTTTGTGATTCTTGGTGCCATTGCCCATTACGGGGCTGCTGTTATATTTCTTGGCATTCGGGATAAAATGGGATGCAATTTACATTAGCAAATTTCACATTATTTAATCTAGCTATTATCTTTAATTGTCCTGATTGTACAGGGTTGGCCTTTGCTTATTGAGATTTGTAATTCTTTTAATTTGGTTGATTTGTTTTGAGTGATTGACATTGTAATTACAGAAGGAAAGAGTTGAAAAAAGAAAAAAAAAACTCAATGTTATTATTTGGCATATTTACTCTTGAGATTTAGAATTAGAGCATTCAAATCTTACTTTATTTGGATGTCATGTATTCAAATCTCCTTATTCATTCTTCTACCTGACTTTTTTTTTGAAGCAGTACCTACTAATTTCATTAATTAGGAAAATATATTTACAAAGATCAGAAAGAAAGAGAAAGAAAATAAAAATATACTGTCTTCTACCTAACTTATATTTAAATTTTTTTAAAATTTAGCATAATTAGCGATATATTACGGAGCGAATGATAATATTACACCAAACCAACCGAGAAAGAATTAAGAAATAGATGTGCAAATCGCTCACATTCAGGCTTGAAACACACCTTCATGAAAATCACAATTCACAAGCCTTCAGGCTTTCTTGCTTCGCTGGCCTAAAAATCCATGGAAATTGGATACACTCTGAATTCGATATATCAAAAACAAAAAACCGAGTGGGAAAGCAACAAAACTTTAGACCCGGTCTAGGGTATCCCTTTCCATGCTTAAATCAGCCCAATGGGCTCAAATCAGGCTAATTGCCATGGAAATATATAGAGGTGGCAGAACCCGACCCGAGAAACCCCCCGACCCGCTCCGATCTGAACCCGACCTGATATTTTGAGAAAGTCAAACTATCCGAACCTGACCCGATCCGATCCGAGATGATCCGTAATCCGGGACGAAGCGACACATGAGCGATCCGAGCCCGACCCGAGACGGCCCGTAACCCGAGAAAGCGCGACACATGAGAACCCAAGCCCGACCCGACCCGACCCGTAACCCGAGATGAAGCGACACATGATAACCCGAACCCTACCTGACCCGACCCGACTTGACCTGATACAACCTGTAAATTAATCTAATTCTATTTTGTCAACATCATAATCTAATTTTACTAACAGATTAACATCAAATAAAGTCAATATTTACTTGTACAATTTAATAACGCGATCTAATCTTATCTGATTGAACTTAAAACTCAAAATAATACTTGAAATTTGTCGGTGCAACCCGACCCGACCCAAGATCCGAAAGTTATCGATGCAACCTGACCTGAAACCTGACCCGGTCTCGCCCGACCCGATCCGTCACCCGAAAAAGATCGATGCAACCCAACCCGAAACCCGACCTGACCTCTCCCGACCTGACCCATGACCCGAAAGTTGTCGACGCGACCCGACCTCACCCGACCCGATTCCAACCCGACAATTATAAACGGTCAAACTAACCAGACTCGACCCGACCCGAACCCACCCGACCGACACGACTTGCCACCTCTAGAAATACACCTCTCTCGTTACAAGTGAGCGCCAAACTGAAACAATATTCTCTGCACTCGTTTTTATCGTGTCCTCTGCATCTGAATCGTTAGATTAGATTTGAACGAATTTGATTTTGTAATATAAAAATTTCTGAATCATATAATTAACGGTCACTCGTAAGATCTAATCGAACGATCCAAATTAAACAGGTGCAGCACCGGTAAAACGTGGACCGTGGTGCAGAGAATACGATTCCGCGCCAAACTATAACTCTTCCTCGAATAACAGATTGATGCTCTCGGTGGGAATCGAGGCTCAAACTCCGAACCATGCCAGAGCTACCTGAGGTCAAGGCGGCGCGACGTGCGTTGCAAGATGTCTGCAGCGGGAGGATGTACTTCTGTATCACCTATATAAAGGAAAGACTTAGAGTGTAACCGCTATAGAAAATGTTAGATATTGTAATAGGCGAATTGCTAAGGCATTCGATTGTATGGTACTGAGATACTTTCTCTCATAATACAATTTGTTTTCAAGCTCTGTTCTTTAGTTCCAGTTATTGAATTGTGAGATAAGAACTAGGATCGTAGCAGTTTATTTCTTTAGTTTTTGCTTTATGAATGATGATTAATCCTCGGTAGGAATGAGTTGCTATGCTTTTGAATTCCCTTAAACAGTATACAGTATCCAATTAAGAAATTTAAATTGAGAGCAATTTCGTATTGGAAACATCGTTAAAGATCTGATTGAGCACTTTTATTTGGATATAAATTATGTGATCTATCCTGTCCATTTTCTTATCAAATGGTAACTGTCAGTAGAGCATCTACCTTTTTTTTGGGTGCATTTCTCCGACAGAGGGAGAATTTAGTATCAGTGGGTGAATAGATGCATTCTTAAAGTAGCGATACATTTATTTTGGAAGAATTTTGTGAAAGATGTCAATTGAATATACATTTTGTGAGCCTAGTTTGTGAATTCACCGAGGTTACTTTGAACATAGTTTAGCATGTAGTTCTGTCACCAATATTTGCATGCTTGAGGGAGGAGGATAAGTCTAATTCTTAGTTTCTCCCTTTCTTATTACAAAGTTATGCATGACATTATATAGTGCTGCTGACATAAAACCTAAGAAACGCAAGTAATGCTTTAGGAATGTCTGGAGCTATCTACATAAAGGACATTCCTGTGACCAATTATAACCTCTTTACTTGGTTCATTCATCTTTTTTTTCTATTTTCTTTTGATATGATACAGTAGTTTTGGCATGAAACTGATTTATAATTGCTTCGTTATTAGGTCTGCTGCGTTACCCACTGAAGAGTGGCCATTCAAATATTCTAAAGTATTTGTCGAAGTAAGTCTTATTTTAGCTGGTTTTTTATGATCCTTTTCCAAGCATCCACCTTGTTTGTGATTTTTTTTCAAAATTTCCATGCTATTTAGATGATGGTATAGAATTCTCCTTCACTGACAAGACACGCTTTGCAAGAATTCACTTGCTTGATGATGTAATTTCTTCTCTTGCTTTATTTTTTCCCTCATGTCTGGTGAATTTTCCTTACCTCATATCCTTATTTATCTTTTTGGTGTGGCATGTTACAAGCTAGCAGCCAGAATCTATGCCTCCTATTTCTGAATTAGGCCCTGATGCATTATTTGAGCCTATGCAATTATCCAACTTCATTGATTCCCTTGGTCAAAGAAAGACTGGCATTAAAGCTCTCTTACTTGACCAGGTTGGTAGTAGCTAAACTTTTATTTATTCATAATGGTTCAAAGCTTCACTATCAATCACATATCAAGGTAATATGCATTATCCACTGTTACAGAGTTTTATTTCTGGTATTGGTAACTGGATTGATGATGAGGTGCTTTATCAGGTTAGTCCCTCTATCGTTTGTTCTTTTGATTTACTTAGCAAACTAGTTTTTTTATTTTTCAATATTTTGATTAATGATTATATAATTTTTCAGGCTAGAATTCATCCTTTGAAATTTCGGCCAATTTGTCAAAAGAGGGTTGTGAATCACTACATATATATGTCTATTAATGAGATCTCTCTTTGTCTACCTGTGTCGTTGACTCGTTGTTCTATTTTCTTTTACTATGGATTTATTTGTATTTATCAAAGGTTTTATACCTAAAGGTAATCAAGCATGCAGTGGAAGTTGATGCTGATTCTAGTAGATTTCCTTCTGATTGACTCTTTCATGTATGATGGGGAAAGAAGCCTGGAGATGTTAATGGTAATATTGCAGAAAGTAACTTCAATTTTAATATCATATTTGTTGATCGGTTTGTCTAGTGTGTGTCAGACATGCAGTGGATACCAAACTAATTGCCAGCTTTCTATTCAGATCACCAATACATCTTATTGCCTTTACCTTTTTTTTTTATCATTCTTAGTGTGTCTTGTTGTACTTGAACATTTACATTTTATTGTTTCAGGAAAGAAAATTGAATTTATCACAGTCGGTGGCGTGTAAATTTTCGACTCAAAAGAGCATTTTTTTGTATTTAACTCCCATGTCTGATGTCTTGACTTGTAACCATTTTATCTTTTCAGACAACAGTTTGTGTGTCCGAGTTGCAAAAACTGATAGGAACCCAATTGAATGAGAACACAACTCCAAAATCTAAACGAGGAAGTAGAGCTCGTACTAAGAGTGACAACTTAGCTGCTGAGACCAAAAAGAGCCAAAATAAAGATGTAGGAAAGAGGGATGTAAATGTTTCTAAGAAGCAAGCAAAAATAAAGCTAAAATTGATCAAACGGAGGTTTTTAAATGGTGATGTTGTTTTTGAAATTTAATATTTTTATGTTTTATGCGTGAGAATTTGTTAGTTGCGGGTTTCTATGTTATTAATTGTTTAGAATTTTCAGAGTTAGAATTTCAAAGGTCGTGGTAGAGTGTGCAATGTATGCACTTGATATTGATGTTATAGTTAATGTCATTTAAGTTATAAAAAAACTAAAAGATATCTTATATTTTATAAATAGAGATGTTGTTATTTGTAATAGCAAATGAGAAGAAACATAGTTGTAATTGTTGTTGTGATATATAAAAGATATTTTTTGTTTCTTCATCTTTCTTTCTCTTCTACTAAAATATTATAACAAAGGGCACAGGTTAACATAAGTGGTATCAGAGTGTTAGTCGATTAACAGAGACCGATCATGGCAAAGAAAAAAGAAGAAAAAAGGAGAGAAGAAGAAAAAGAAAAAAAAATATGGTGCGTAATCGGTGTTTGTTTTTAAAAGAAGTTAAGTGATATGTTGTTTTTAGTTTGTTTTAGTATATGAGTTTTTTAGTTGTTAAAAAAAGGAGTGAAAAAAGTCGAATCTCCTATTTTGATTTTTTTGAGAAAAGTAAAGTGTCGGATTAATGAAAATATAGTGTGTTGAGTTTTGTTAAAAAAAGGAGAAGATGAAAAAAGAAAAAAAAAATTTGTGGTATTTTTTGAAAAGTAGTTTTAAAAGATGTTGTGAAAAAATGATAGTAGTTTCTTGATGATTATTTTTAGAAAATGTTTGGTGTATATTTTGAGTGATGGTGATATTAAAAGAGGAGAAGAGAAAAAAATTGACAATGATGAGAGAAATATATCAAGCAGCGGGTGTTATAAAAGTGTGGTGAAGTCTCTACCTATGGTTTTCAAAGAATGTATCGGTAAGTGAAACTGATGTGAGTAATGATTCACAAAAGAAAACATGTGACACGAGAGATGGTTGCTTGATAAAAGGCCAGTGATACAAGTGTCAGAGAGAAAAGACAGTAACACGAGAGATGGTTGTTGGAGAAAAAAAAGATGAAGATCATGAGTAGATGTGGTGAGGAGCCACATGAATAGACGCGATAAGTGTGGGTATAAAGCTCACATATACATGACCTGAAAAGTCAGGCAATTGACGAAGGAGATAAACATCAATTTATTTTGCAAGCAAGCAAGAAAGAAGTGTAGATACATGCTAACAAAAATGATGTCGAAGAATGACACTGTAAACACTGCGAGTTATGAAAAAAATATAATGAAGACACAATGGCAATTAGAAGATAATTCCTTTTGTAAATTATGTTTATAGCACCACCACTGAAGGCTTCATCATTTTGCTTTTTGGAAGAACTACAGTTGGCTTTAGGTGTCATTCCTTCTCAGTTGGGAGTTTGACTCAGGGGTGGAGCTTTAGGTACAACTTACAATTGGAAAGACCCCTCAAAATTTTGAGATCTACGTATATTTTCTTAATAATTTGATGATCACACTACAAAATTAATATTCAGTCTTAAATTTAATCGGTTATTAATTAATTAATTAATTAATTAAGAAGAATATATATATATATATATATATATATTCTAGCTCCCACAACAATTAGACCAAAGTTGGAGTTGGTGGTGGAAAATATATTGAGATTGTAATTACTGTGCAACTATTTTACCTCCAAAATTGTTCCCGTCGTATTTTTTATCCACACACTTGATGGGTTTACACAATCAGGTTTGTTTTGTTGGTTGATTATGAATTAATTCAAGTGTGGCTTAGTTTCAAGTTGCGGTTACATGGCATTATCATAACAATTCCAAAAGAAAACAAAAAAAAAAAATGAAAAAGGTCAAACAAACAAGCTTATATTGCATCACAAGGAAACAAATATCAAAACCAAAGCTAACTAATTATTCAAGACATCCTCTCATGTCTTAAATTGATCTCTTCAGATCTAGAATCAGTGGGCCTCTATTTGTTGTCAACTCATGATCAGCTCAAAACACCTGCATTATTCACATTCTCTGTTAAAATAAGACTATTAAACTTAGAACGAGAACAAAGTACTTCACAATTTTTTCTTTGAGAAAAGAAGCCTTTCTTACACTGCAGTGATTACATATGACATAATATATTATTTTTTCTACTTGGGACTGCCTTAACTTCGATTATGATTATATGCATTTCAATTTCTTCTAAAATTATATAGTCTTTTACAAAGGACTTGTTCCAAAATGCAAGTGTAAGAATAGATGCCTCACCTTATTTATGCCTCTTCTAGCCGCAAGTATAACTAGGGGGTGGAGACTTCCCGCAAGTGAGCAGCAGTTCCAGTGCAAGAGGGAGATAAATATTGATGTTTAGCAACTTAAGCTTGATAGTGGTACACAAACACACTGCTGCCTCCAGTTCAACGAGCCCACCCAACAAGGGACAACACTGGTTTACCACCGGGTCGCCTAATCCTATGTGCACCAACCCTCCCAACAAATCCACACAAGCACCTAGTTTTAGCGAATCAACCGGGCAGGAAGCAGGTGGTGATGGTGTCACAGGTGTTACAGGTGTAGGTGGGACGGGGGTCACAGGTGTAGGTGTCGGTGTAGTAGATGGTGGTGGACACGGTGTTGAACCAGGAGGAGTCGGTGTTGGTGTTGAACCAGGGGGTGTCGGTGTTGTACCAGGGGGGCCGACATATGGAGGGTTCGTAACGGGACCCTTAGGAGGACCAACATATGGAGGGTTCGTAACGGGACCCTTAGGAGGACCAACATATGGTGGCGAGACATAGGGTGGTTGGGTAACCGGACCCTTTGGTGGTCCAACAACAGGGCCCTTCGGGGGCGGTACGTAGACCGGAGGATGCGGGTGAGGCACCGGGCCCTTCGGTGGAAGTGTTATGGGGCCTTTCGGGGGTTTAGTTTTTGGTGGTTTTGGGCCTTTTGGAGGGTGAGGTTGTGGCGGTTTGTTGCTGGGAGGATGTGGATAGGACCCGCCTTTCGGGGGGTTGTTGACGGGGGGATGCGGGTAGGAACCACCCTTTGGTGGCTTTGTTTTGGGTGGTTTGTCGCAGTCGCAGGAGAGGATTGGAGTAAGAGAGGAGAGGAAGAGCATGAGGGTTAGGAGAAGTGCATTGGACTTGGTAGAGTTCATTGTTAGACACTTGGATTATCCTGGTGAGTTGGTGCTACTCACTCAATCATGCACTATATATCCCTGTGAAGGTGGTAGAGAATGCCTGGAGGATACCATGGTTTACATAGTTATATATATACGTAGGAGAAGGAGAAGTCCTAATGGGCTTTCTAATATTGGATAAAACTATGGTATTGTTGTTTGGATTTGCCTCCCTAGTTCATTTTTTATCATTTATCATTTACCATTTACGTAGGAGTTGTTGTTTTTGTGAAGGATTATAGCAGGTAGTACTGAGTGAAATATGTGTGTAAAGTGTCGGTAGCCTTCAAATTTTTTAAAACGTTTCACGGTTTTTAATTAATTATAAGATAATAATTTTAAGAATTAAATGATTTAAACATAATTAATAGCCCTTAATGCGTTAAACGATTGAAATGAAATTTCTTTTTTACTTCACATTAAAGGATTAAGCGAATTTAAACGAAAATTTAAAAGATTTGTAGCCTTTGATATACTTGCAATTATTATTTTTTTTTGTTTAGTAGCATACTAGCATGTGTTAATTGATTTCATCATTCTTGCAAAATAGTGCATGCATTGGGTTAGTGGCCATTTTACATTACAATTAATAAAAAAAGTTCTTTTGATGACAACAATTAATAAAAATGTTAATTGGTGTCTCTTCGTGAATTGTGAGTACGTACGGGTTGTCAACTAGTGAAGCTGCGCAGACAGCTTTTTTTTTTATATAATTATGAAAATATCAGTGATAGAAGTAATCGAGGTGCAAGTTTTCTGATCGAATGGTCAGAACGGTAAATTTTCTATTATGCGATAACTTTTTTTTGCCACATGATAGAAAATCTACCGTTCCCCAATTCAATTACTCACCCGCAATTCAACTTTAAAAATATTTTCTGTTATGACTATGTATACAAAAATATTTTCGATCATGACTATGCAGATAAAAATATTTTAGTCACGACCATAAGTTTTTAATTAATTAATTTTATTTAAAACAAATTTGTCATTGCATTAATAAAATGTTACGCCATCAATTTATCTCAAGCATGAATTATATTAATTAATTTATTTATTAATGCATTAATAAATACATTTAATGGTTATAGTAGAAATATTTTACTACACATGG
Organism: Eleocharis quinqueflora; assembly: GCA_964058865.1. Lineage (NCBI taxonomy): Eukaryota > Viridiplantae > Streptophyta > Magnoliopsida > Poales > Cyperaceae > Eleocharis > Eleocharis quinqueflora. The sequence goes on along the minus strand of CAXKVX010000024.1, from coordinate 112,212 downwards.
TCTCTATTGTAAATATTTTTTACATGAGGTCATATTTGTAGTACATTGTAAGATGAGACATTTTTTTCTCACACGGTAGAACTTCTACGGTGCATGCATTTTAAAAAAAATATCGCACGGTAAAAAATATTGCAAAAAAAGCTGCCGCACGGTAGATTTTCTACCGTTCTGATCATTTGATCGGAAAACTCGTATTCCTTGGTTACTTTAATCACTACTATTTTCATAATTAAAAAAAAAAGCTGCTGCGGAGAGGTGTAAAAGAAAACATATTTATGTGAGAAATTCTTAATGTGTTCACCTGTTTTTTGAGGACAGTTTGCTAATTTTTGTTTGTTAATTGAAATTATTAACCTGTAAACTAAAAAAACATCGTCGATCATCTGGTAAATAAATATGTGCACAAATTTACAAAGTATATACAAAATAATTAGATTTGATAGTTAACAATTATATGTATTCAGTTAAAAAATATATGTATTCAGTTAACAAATATGTAGTTTAAGTTGACAAACAGAAATAAACAGCTGTCCATCCAAAAGCGAGTGACTGTGGATAGAGCTCTAAATGTATTAGCTATTAATTCAATTGAGAATTAAAGGTCCGCATTGTATCTACGCTAGCCATCTGATCTCAATCGGATAGCCAAGATAAACAATAGTTGTGGTACTGAGGGCTGCAAACGAATCGAACTCGAACGAATTAGCATATGTTTGAGTTTGATTTGAAATCAATTTCGAACTAGTTTGATTTGAAATAGAACAACATTCGAACGAACTGTGTGAAGTTTGAGTTTGATTTGATACTGATTCGAATCGAACTTAAACGAATTACGAACTACAAATTGTTCTTGTTGTCTGACCGTAAAGTAGTAAAAGAGATGAAAAAGAGAAGTATTATCTAATAATAGAGGGTGAAGAGGAGGATGTTGGCAATGTAGAGAGTGAATGCGAACCAACTAAAGATTATCTGAATGAAGATGAGAATGCTGTCATTAAAGATTAATGGACCAACTATCTCTGATGGAAATGAAGGAAAGTAGATAATGTATTTGAGAAAATGAGGTAAAAATAACAATATGATTCGAACTATATAGTTCGTGAACAACATTAGAATGAGTTGTGTCAAGTTTGAATTTGATTTGATACTAATACGAACAATCTCGTATCACAAACTATCAAGGTTTAAAATAGCGGTTTGCGCGGTTTAGCGGTGGAGGAGTGATTTAGCGTTTAGCGTTTTATCGGTGATAAAACGGTCGATAAACTACCATATCGATATTTATATCATATTACTTTATTTCAAATGATATTAAGTATAAATTATAATTAATATAATTTGTATGCTTAATTATAGCATATAATAGTAATTTGTTCACAAAATATATTTTCAAAGTATTATATATAGGTCAATAAATTGAGATTTAAGTTGCTCAATAAATTCTTCATATGAAAATATTGTAGGAAATCAAATTTCGTGATTTTTAGAGCTTTCTTGCTATTTTTTAAATATTTTTTAAAAACAGTCCAGATTTAATACTACAAAAGTGTCATTTCTGAGCTGTTTTTAAAAAATATTTAAAAAATAACAAGAATGATTTAAAAATTACAAAATTTTATTTTCTACAATATTTTGATATGAAGAATTTATTGAGCAACTTAAATATTAATTTAATGACCAAATTAAATATAAATTACCGCATAGTACGAAATGGGGTGTACTATGCATATATATATAGGTCAATAAATTGAGATTTAAGTTGCTCAATAAATTCTTCATATGAAAATATTATAGAAAATCAAATTTCGTGATTTTTAGAGCTTTCTTGCTATTTTTTAAATATTTTTTAAAAACAGTTCAGATTTAATACTACAAAAGTGCAATTTCTGGGCTGTTTTTAAAAAATAACAAGAAAGCTCTAAAAATTACAAAATTTTATTTTCTACAATATTTTGATATGAAGAATTTATTGAGCAACTTAAATATCAATTTAATAACCAAATTAAATATAAATGACCGCATAGTACGAAATGGGGTGTACTATGCATATTATTTTAGCCATGCTCTATATTGAATAATTCATAAGCAAGTATATTAGTAGTTTAGAAGCATAAAGAAAAAATGAAAAAGTCACCTAAAACTTGATCTGCTAAAAAAATAACAATTAAACAGCAAAAACAGCTATATCACCACTAAAACCGCTATATCGCCACTAAAACGCTAAATCGTGTCTGTTTTATCGGCCGCTAAAACCGCTATATCGCCAAAAACCGCTAAAACCGCATTTTTCAATATATCTTGCGTTATAGCTCCAAAAACCGCTAAATCGTCGTTTTATCGCCGCTATTTAAAAGCTTGCAAACTATATATATCAATAGTCTCAATATCATCTGACAGTTAAGATCTTCTCAAGATTCAAACTATTTTAGTTCACGAACAGTTTCGAACAAACCGAATCTAATTTGAGTTTGATTCAAAATCATTTCGAACTAGTTTGATTTGATTTGAAATTAATTTCAAACCAAAATCGAACAAACTAATTTTGAAATTTTCTCGAATCGAACTCGAACGAATTACGAACTACGAACTTTTCTTGCAGCCCTAGTGGTACATTCTTTTTTATTTGTTTCTTTTCACTGAAAGTTTTTACATCAGAATTCTAATAAATGGTGTAAATGAGGAGCTGCAAAAAAATTCCACATCTATCTACCATCACTATTACAGATTTAGCCTTTAAAATCGAACTAAGCGCTGCTGTTATAGAAGGGACTTTTAAAACTTACAATAGCCCGATTTAAAAGGTTGGACCATTAAAACCGGACAGTAGAGAAGGAACCGCTTCTAAAAACATTTTTAACACCAGACTAAGGCTTACTCACTTCGCTTTTGAAAGGGAACCTTTAAAACCGAACCCATTGTTTAGTCCGATTTTAAAAGCTTCAAAAACGTATCAAATTTAAATCAAATTATTAAATTTAAATTTTATTGGGTTTTGACCAAGTCATGGTCAGTGTTAAATAGAGGTTCAAAAGGGTTTTCAATTTTTTTTAAATTGATCTAGAACCTTAGAATTTTTCTAAAAATGATCTAGAATATAATTTTAAAAATAATCTAAAATTTTAGAATTTGTTCTAAGAATGATCTAAGATATTATTTTGTTTAATGAAAAATCATCTAATTTCACATATTTTGTAAAGCTAAGATTATTAGAATGAATATTTGTTAATTTCAACAAAGATTAAATAATATGAAGAAACAAGCGAAATCTTCAATTAAATCTTCTTCAAATCTCTTTTTCAATATTCTTCAACTATTCAAATCTTCAAATCTCCACTAATTATTAGAATAATTTTTTCAAGTAAGATTTTGAGAGAAGAGATCAAATGAGAGAAAGAGAAAGGAATAAATCAAACAAAAATGAGAAAAAGAAATAAATTATATAGAGAATTAAAGAGGTGATTCGTGGGGTTTTTTCTGAATGATTTCTGAGCGTTGGATTGTTAGAATTGACGCTATGAATTGAAAGCAACAAGAGACGATCTGTGAAATATCTTTTAAAACTGGAGTGTATAAAGAATTCGATTTAAATAATTTGATTTTAAATATCTCTTTAAAACCGAATGGGACATTGGTCCGATTTAACAGCGGTCCGGCTTGTGTGTAATCCACATCATTGTTCTCTTTTAAATCCAATAATTTTGAACCGTTGATTTTGTTAGCTCTAGATGACTAATGAAATTAAACTAAAATGTTACAATATTTTTATACACATGTATTATGACATATATGAAATATTCAATCAATTAGTTTTGATATTTAAAGTCTTAAAAAATTAATTAATTAATTTTTTAAGTTAATGAGCATGATGAGATACAAGAAAAATAGAAATTTGATCCATTTTCAATAATAAATAAAGGGAAACAAAAAGCAACGAGATCTATTCTTACATACACAAGCTGTAATAAATAAAGCATGAGAACATGCATATTTAATTAATAACGCAGTCAAACAGCTTAACAGCGAACCTCCACTTATATTTTGTTTAACAGCGGACCTTCACAATCGGATGGGACATTGGTTTTAAAAACTCGATCCATCAATCACAATTTAATAACAGCAGATCTAAGATTTTAACATCGGACGCTCCACAACAGTCCGCTTTAAAAGTGGTGCTTTTAAATCGGGGTTGGCCATCCATCCGATTTAAAAGGGTATTAAACTGGACAGGTTCTACAATCTGCTTTTAAAGGCTATCTGTAAAATCGGCCTTTCGAGAGAGTCAGCTATTAAAAGTTCAATTATGAATGTTTTGAATTTTTTAAATCGAAGTCTAGTTAAAATTTGATTTTAAATCTAAATTCGATTTAAAAGAGTCGGTGTTAAACGTTCTTTCTGAATGATTAGTAAACAAAAAAGTGTAGATGTGTAGCTCTCTACACTGATAATTTATACACTTGTTTTACTAAATAAAAAGTGTGAATGTCTTTATTTATATATCAGTTATTAGAAAAGCCGGTGGAGATTAATTCGAATGGTGGAACCGACAGTTCTACACTCGATTTTAATATAATCCGAGAAAAGAAAGAGTTGTGAAAAATTAATTTTTCCCGTAGTATTCTCAATTATTTGAGAAGCTTATTAAAATTAAAACCATGAAAAATAACACCTAATTGAGTTTTTTTCCTGTAGCTATCTTATTGCATAAGCATTATCCTCGAAATTCTGTTGGCTTGTTGATTCGCACTGAAACCGAGATACAATCACACAAACCGGAGTTTGAGCTGAAATAGATAGATGCTCTTGAAGAAATTAAAGAAAATTGAATCACTGTAGGTTCACGTGAAAATATATATGGAGTGCTGGCATACAGCTGCATGAAAATCCAAAGGAGTTTGGAAAGATTTGAAGCTGTGAACATGATCTATATATATACTAGAAAAGAGACGTGGCGGAGTCGCTATCAATTTCTTCTCTTCTCTATATAAAAAATTAAGCATTTCTCAATGAGAGACAAGTGTACTTCTCTACAATAAAAACATTTGACCAATTAGCAAGTATCAAGACATCAAGTACATGGGATATGACACTGGTCCATTTTACATTATTTATAATAAAAATAAATTAGTAGTAAACTGATCATTCAACTTATTTGTACATGCATGAATCAGACCAATTAATAAATAAGAAACTTGGAGTTTATTGACAGGCTAGAGACCAGCCATATCATACTTTTTGTATGTTAGCAGACGTATTCTTTGAAATCGCCAATGCTACAAGGCCATGCATGTGTTTTGGCAGGAAAATATATATATATATATATATATATATATATATCACGTTACAAATGACAGACCATACGTGGACCTGCCCCTATATTTTCCCTTCTACGTCAATGGCTAGCATTCAAAAGTATCACTACGTACCTAGCTATTTTGAGCTAGAATACATAACACATTTGAAAAGATTAGATGTGGATAAGATTCCCTAGGTTAATTATATTGTCTTTGTGATGAGATAATATATACAGTTGTTTAACTTCTTTTAGATAAATAATGGAACTTCATATCTTTGGTTTTGGAGGATAGAGTAATGAGTAAATGGTTGAATAGATAAAACATTCTCATAGTTTAATTTCTAGTATCTCCATAATTAAATATTAGAAGAGATCTTTTAATGGCAATTCAATTTTAAATCCAAGTAAAATAGTGAGCTGTTAGTTTTCCTCCAATAACAGTACAACAACAACAAAGTTTTAGTTCCAAACAAGTTAGATATGCTAGAAAAAAAAAACAGTAAATAGTAGATAGTAAAAAATCTACAAAAATAAACAAACAAAAAAATCTATAGAAGAAAAGAAAATGCCAAAATAATCTCAATCAAGATGAAACCCAACTGTGATCTCGTGAACCAAGCACTATCTATTGAAGAGAGAGAGAGAGTGTGTGTTTAATCTGTATTGGCAGCTACTGGCCTACTGCCAACTTAAAAAAAAGAGAGTTTAATCTATGATACAGTATACATCTACCAATGAAAGAAGAAAAGCGAGGAAAATGGATATCAACAATTGGTTTGATTTCCTCCAGCAAAGCTCTTTTTTCTCCTTAAAAAAAGAGAGACTGCATGTCAGAATATTGGTGAAGTCCGTGACAAAGGAATACTTGTTCCTATGCAAATCCGTGACAGCTTTGCTATTAGAGTGGGGGCTTCTTTACCAGTTCCCCTCTGCTTTTTGCTAACATAAATGTTCTTTTAAAAAAAATACAAGAATAAATTCTTTGCGTAGTTTACAAGAGCATTTTTTGTAGATTTGGTGACTGCACACAAGCAATACATCATTTAGAACTAACGACAATTAAAATTCTTGCAAGTACAGAGTTTGATATAGATTTTTATCATCACACAAAATAATAAAGAGATCCAAAATAATGCTCCATTATTCCATTCTCTAATTTGTCACAGTCATAACAATCTGACTTTTGAATTGTATCTTTGATTAACAGATTGGATCCCATCAAAACCATTATCTACTTTGTCCCATTATCAAACAGAGGGAATATAGGCTGATTAGACCTCCAATGGTCACAGATAATACGACCAGGCAAATTAAATTTGACACAACCTTAATAAGAACTAGTATACATTAACCTAAACACAACAATTGGGCATATATATAACATTATACACAACAACCAATAGGTGAACCGCATTAGGAATGTAATATTTGTTATATAGAAGATACAGGGTCCCACAAGGCAGACAACAGTAAATCTTAAATCCACTGAAACATCATCATCAAGCAAAGGAAACCACAAATCCCGTATCATATAAACAGTCATACCGTCATAATAAAATAGAACTAAAACCCCCAATTCAGCGTGGAAATATTCACATTTTAATTAAAAACCCTAGCCACGGGCCTTGAGCTCAGCAAGTCGGCGGGATAGATCATCCTCATCAACCTTCTCCTGTTCCTTTGCAGGAATTGCGTGAGCAGCAGCCTGGGGCAGCCCGACAGATACCTCAAGCCCATAATCATCTGCCACCTGTTGCATTAACGAATTGACCTCGGTCTCAGGCGTGGAAAGGCTCGTGGACCCGGCCATTGCACCCTCCATGAACTCAGCCTGAACCTCCATGTTGACAAACTGCTGCTCAAACTTATCCATTGTTTCTGACATTTTTTGGAGGTTGCCCGAGGCGAGTGCTGAGTCAAGAGACTTGACTATATTGCCCATTGACTTGCCAATTACCTGCATGTTACATGGGATGGTATTAGTGAAGTTTTCTCAAGTAAAAAGTGATACTATTATTGCATTTGCAAATGAAAATCAACTAAATTTAGATTTTTTTATCATTTGATGTTACAAGGAAATATGATAAAGCCTAATACCGACAGAATACTAAACTACCAGCCCCTTATGCTTTCATACCTTTTCCAACCAATGCCTCATACCAATTTCACATGAATTTGAGTAGCTTGAAGGTAGAGCACCGGTGCAATTGCCAAAAAAAAAAAAAAAAATGCAAGTTCCATGAGCACCTGGCTAAATAATGAGTGCTATACTGCTATTTTGCAACAAAAAGAATGATAAATCTGCTTCTGAATATCTCAAAAAATTAGTGCTATCTGCAAAAGCTAGGTTTTTTAACCATAACTTAATAAAAAAAAGCACCACCAAGAGAAACCAATTAAAAAAAAAAATGCACCTAGCACTGCTACATACCAGCAGCATTCTGACAAATTACCAAAATGGCTGTATACCAACATTGTCAAATGCACTGCATCATGACCAAATTTGAACCAAATGCAATGTTCCCCATCTCTGGATGGATGAACCATAGTTGAGTAATTAAAATGAAATGAGGGGTACGGTTTAGTAATCTCCAGTGAAACTAAACCATGTTTAATAGTGCCCATGCCATGCTAGTTGTAGATTTCAAAAATATTTTTTCTTTACAGTACCTGCATCTTAGCCTGGGTGTCAAGCCGGGCCACAACAGCATCGAGCCGGGAGGAAAGACGAAGATAGTTCATCTGCTCTGTGCGTTTTCTAATAGCATTCTCTGCATATATGCGAGCCCCATCCATGTTCCCCTTTTCAATGGCCTTCTTTACCTTAAGTTTACCTTCCTTCTCTTCTTTCTCACATTTTCGTGCCTGCCTCTGAAGACTTTTTGAGGTGAACTTGAGTTCCATGATTTGATTCATAAGCTTCTCAGTGTTACCCATGGTTCTAAATAGTAATTACAATTAGACAAAATTGATGTTAGGTGTAAATATAGATTATTTACAAGCATAAAATAAAACAGAAAAAAAATACTAAAAGGAAGCAATCAAGAGAGCACAAACAATAAGGAGGTTTGAGAAATGCCTTATGTGAACATCAAGTATTATTGGTAGGAATAGAATTGAAAATAAAGTGCAGAGAACAAAAAGGGATGCCAGAAAGTTGAACTAATATACAGAATACAGACTCTAGCTGAAAATGCATACTGGTACTGGTACAGAACTGTGCAATACTGGATTGATAATGACCTTATCTTTTCCAAAAACAAAAAAAGGTGATTATTTGCCACCTGTTTCATGATTCATAATAACTATACTAGTATAATAAGTTAATTCCTAATCAACCAACAAATGTTATGCTGTTTCAGCTTACTTAAGTACAAGAGGAATTGGAAAGCAAGCATGCAAAAGCAGTAATATCTGAAGTTAAAATGACATGACCTAAACAAAGTAACAAACACAAATGAAACTAACATCACAGAGCACTAAGAAGAAACACATTTTGATATGACAAGCTTGTAAGCTAAAAAGTAAAAACAAAGTTTCAGACAATCTCCATAGAAGGTAATGATACTTCCCACCAATTCCATAACTAATAAACAGTCTCCCTAGGTAGCATTTTACAATTTGGTCTATCATAGCTAAATCGTTGATCCTGATAACTATTTGTCTGGAGCTAAAAAAACACCGGATAACGTAATATAACGGAGAAAAAGTAGATCCTCAAATTGTAGGAGTGAGATCAATACCTCAATTTAGCAGTCGAGATCGGGAAGAGATGAGCAGTAGAGTTAGGGTTTCGAGAGAGAGAGATCGAAAGAGAGAAATAGAGGGATGGAAAGGGGGAAGAAAGGAACCAAATGGCGACTACTCGGCTTGACCGCGTATCGCGTGGAACTAGTAATTTACTTACTCGTTAAGTTCGGATTGGATAAAACAATTAATTATGAATTATAAATGCAAATATCAACGCAAGAAAACCCACATTGGATTGGGTTTAGACATTATAGATGGATTAGAAGCACCAACGAAATGAAATGATGTAATGGGCCCTATGGCCCATATAATGATCGTAGAGCTTTCGGCCCAAAATACGGAACTATACTATGCATGTCAAATAACGGGATGGGGCCATGGGGGTACTAACGAGCTTCAAATGTGCACCTAAGGAAGTCAAAATTTTAGTTCTAAATGATGAACTTGGGCCTCACTCCTGATTGGGCCCTAATTGACATTCATAGGAAAGGAAAAACGAAGACAAGAAAACATTACTGGAACAAATAAATAAGAGTAACAAAACAAATAATATTGAAAAATAAGATGAATTACTTCTATCTCGCCTTGATTTATGCAAACAAAACTTCATAATTTGGACACAAAAATTGTGTTAACCAATGTACGTATAAAGTTCTCAATTTTTATTTTTTATTTTGGAGTTCTCTGCTTTTATTGTTAATTAATTAATGGATAAGAGCTGGAAAACCTGTAAATCCTAGTCTGCAAAATTACCCACTTTTCAACCCAGATATTATATTCTAAAATTGTATACCATGTATATCCGATAAATCTTTAACAATCAATATTTTGAAACAGATAAGATAGGGTTGCGTAACATGGTTTCAACTGGGGAAGGTTGTTTCAATAATTGCATTAAATAAACGCCCTAAATTTGTATAAAATATTGGATAATATTTCATAGATATCATATTTTATACCGACTATCGATATCGATATTATTATACACAATTAGTTGAGTTACTATGCATATTATTTAAGTTATTATACATGTTATTTCATGTTATTTTTGTATTGATGAATTTATTATGCATGTTAACAAAATAATGTGCATAATAACTCAAATAACATGTATAACAATTTCAGTACAAAAAATAATATGTATAATAACTCAATTAATGTACATAATAACTTAACTAAATGTGCATAATAACATCGATATCGATAGTCGATATCAATATTAGTATCTACGTATCATCTCTCTTCAAACTATATCAATTACTAGAAAAGAATCTTGACATTTCTTAATGAAAACCGGTATTTCAACTAATATATGTATCTGAAGTTTTTTAGCTACATAAAGAAGGAATTCACATTCCACGGAATACTCCGTATTACGGAATAGCAATCGAATTATTTACACAACTTTGAAATTTGTACGTGCGAATTTCGAAGTTATATGAAGCATTAAATTGTTATTCCGTAATACAGAGTATTTCATGAGACATGAATTCATAAAGAAAGAAGAAGTCCAATTGAAATAGCTAAAAATAATTTGCAACTACGATAATGTTGATCCTCTATTTTATTTATTAAATTAACTTTTTTATGGACAATTATTTGCCTTTCAATATACCAAAGTTGACCAAACATATCTCCATGAAATTTTGTTTTTACTAAATTTCGAATCCGCATCTTTTCATATGAATAATATTGTTTTTAGTCAAGACTCAAGACCGTTTCTTATTATTAGATGAAACGTTAATTCTCTAAATTAAAATTTGAAATTATCGTACATAAGTACGTAAGATCAATTGTACATTGGATTACTACAAGAGTCGATTTATCCCATTCTTTCGTCAAAATTTGGCGATGTTTATTTATGATTTCTAGATAAAAATGTTGTATATATGTTACGCCTTTACATTTTATTATGTTTTTTTGTATAGTTTTACTCTCAAATAAATAATTAAGTGAACTTATTTATCGTAAATGATCTAATAATTTAGTGATAGCTAACTAAAATACTTTCAAAAGATCATGAGTTCAAACATTCCTAAATACAAAAGTGAGAATCTCGTTGAGAGATATTCAGTACGGAGGTTTCGAAAACTGAGCTTGTTTATCTCATAACTTGATTTATATGTCCAATACCAATTTAAGGCTTGTGGTGCCTACAAATTTTGGCGTTTGTGGAATTCAGATCTTCTATATTATTTTGTTTTGTATATTTTTTATGTGGATCGTCGGAGGCAGTGTCCAATCGCTTTGGGCATCAGTTTGAATCACGTAATAATATGTTTTGCATTGGTTTGCTGTGGCTGGCAGATACAAAAGTTATATTTACTATAGAAAACTTGAATTCCTGTTTGTGGCATTAGATATGAAGTCATGCAAACAATCAGACCACATAGAACCTAGCTAATGTTCTGTAATCTAATCTCTTTTTTTTCTAGAATGGCAGTTTGGTCCACCGGCCCACGCATGTCTACCCGGCTCAGCACTATACTCGTCCGACCCGCTGTCATGGAGGGTCGGATAGGGCCGAGCCTATGGACGGGCCGTATGGACCATGAAATGTGAAGTTGTATCAAAGGGCTATTCGTGGATCGATTATAATATTGGATTGGATTGGACCTTAGTATATGATGTGAGGCCTGAATGTATTGGATCTATTATAATACTGATTGCCGATTATAATATCAAATTATCAATCGATATCAATCTGAAATTATGAAGTTATTACAAAATTTACAATTTAGTAATTACAAAGTGTACGTTAAGTAATAAAAGAATTGTCTTTTATTTGATGTTAGGATACACTGGAGTACTGGACGAGCATGTGCGAATAGCTCATTGGTCGGGCTGTGATGTCCAAGAATAAGTCGGACTGTCAATTCCAAGCTCATATTTATAGACAGAATAGATCAGATATGATATTTTCACGAACTGAATAAACTACGACATAGACAAAATACTTGCGTATAAGATCCATTAACATCCCTACTTTTCGGATAAAAGGTTGTTGGTGGGTTGGAAAGCCAATTGCATCATATCTACAAGTTGTACCCATAACTACCTGCCTTGCAACTGAATTCAAGTGGATCAGCACTGAACGAACAATTGCAATTACGTCAAGTTAAAAAATGATTACGTACGCACGAACACACACTAAAAATCAACTTGATTTGCCTTTTTTTTTCTCGTTTGGATTTGTTTGCACCAAGTGGGATTGGCCAATTGGCATACTAGAAAAAAAAAAGACAATCCAAAAAGCAGAAACAAACGAAATAATTGAACGTGCGCTCATTTTCTATTTCGTTCCATGACTATGAGAACGTTTGCTATTAAGTAATATGCAAAATGGAAAAGTAAGAAGCAATTATTATTTTTTATTTTACTTTGAAGTTATGTATAATTAATTATAAAGAGGTTAAATGCAGGGGCGAATCAGTATGAATCAGGGAGGCAAGTGTCTCTTCTGAAAAAAAAAAATTACAAAAAAATTATGTGTATTTGTACGATATGTCAATTTTTTTTGCAAAATCACCGTGTATATTTAAAAATCTACGTTATTTTGACTCCTCTGAAAAAAATTATAAATCTCACCTCCTTGACGAAAATTCTGAATCCGTCTAGCCCCTGATTAAACAATTGAATCTTCTCGCTATGTCTATTGATTTTGGATACTCTTAATTGTCAATTTTGTTTCTCTTCTCATTTATCCTGATGAACTGACACACACATTTCAGGCTTCTATCTCTCCTCTCCTTTGAGTGTGATGCTTATGACATATCTAATTAAGATGCAATGTAGCTATTGAAAATATAACTATTTTCTGTTTTTTCCACGTTAATTATTGTTTATCTGATAAGAAAATATTAGCGTTGGAAGTTTTCTCAGTGCAAAAAAATAATTCATCACCTCATGTATTTAATTTATATGATAGCTATATTTTCTCGAGATTAATTTACCCAATGAACAATCCTAGTATATTCCGTAAAAGTTACATAATTTAGGACATCTAATCCATCCCAAGTTATCAACCAATTACTTGTAAAATTAATCATTAATTATTCTTAAATTTAAGCCAAAGGGTAAATATTCTTTAACTTTTTTACTAATAAATGTTCATTAATATGTAATGTAAAATGCTTGAGATTAATTACTTAATTTGTGATTATCTATTGAAATTTCTATGTATATTTAGAAACGAAAGTACCTTTCAATCAAATTTTAAATAGGGAGTTGATATACTGATTCCTCCATCGATATCTTCACCGATACACATGTTATGTATTTTACACGAGTTGTTATGCATGTTATTTTACATTGAAAAATAATTATGCATGTTAGACGAGTTGTTATGCATGTTAAGTTAATAAATAAATATCAATATCTTCATCAATACTTCATTATGATTCATGTTAAACGAGTTGTTATACATGTTAGAAGAGCTATTATGCATGTTGTACGAATTGTTATGTATGTCTAAAATGCATAATTATTTTTAGTACAAAAATAACATGGAAAATTAAATGCACAACAACTCGTTTAACATGCATAATAATCTGTCTAAAACGCATAACGGTCATATAACCATGCATGTATCACTAAAGAGATCCTTGAAATATTTTTCTTTTAAATATATGCATTATTTTAATAAAATTTTCATTTTCTCACGTGCGTGGGTTACAGCCGACGAACAGGGCCTTCTGTTCTTTCTTGTGTGATTTGTGTGAGTTGATATTTCAAAAAAAGTAGGGTAAGTTAATGCCAACGCCAAAATCTGATAAATTTCGAACAAATTTTTGCAATCACCATAGCATATTTTATTTGTATTACACTACAACATACAGCTAAAAAAGCTTTAAATTTTTAAGGATTTCAATGATACAACCCTCATCAAAAGATGGAGAAAGGATTACTTTGAATTAATTATATTTACTACATGTTTTTCCTCTATGTGTTTGAAACAAAAAAATAAAAATAGTGCAATCAAACCAGCATGTACTAATTTCAGTGCCACTTGATGCTAAATTCAATATCAAATAGTATTTTGTCTTGTACATATATTAATATTGTACCGACCATGCACTAAAATAACATTATACTTATACCTCGTGATTGAACTGCTACTAGCATAGCACTCGCGCTTCGGACAAAAAAATTAAATTTTAAACTTTCGTATTGCAATAATAAAATTATAATAAATCGTTTAAATAAAAAAATATAAAAAATAGGAAAAAAAATTTGCAAAATTTAAAAAAAAAATGATCTACAATGATTTTATTTATTGTAGCATGAACAGTGTTAAAACACTGTTTATGCTACTGTGAAAATGAACAGTGACAATCATAACGCGCCATGAGTATACTAGATTAGATTAGATTACGACTGAAATGTACTGATACAATAAATAACAATACCATTCAAAGGAATTTCTAGAGGCACTTTTAGAGAGGAATTTATAGTGGAGATGCACAAATTTTTAAAATCCAAAGTCAGACAAGTAGTTTCCAAAACCACGTAGATAGAAAAAAAAACATTTAGTGGACCTGTACAAACTTGTAAAATCAGAAATAAATACTTGTGGGCTCAGAATAGAATTCTCATTATATTAAGAGGATAGTGCTTAGACAAATAACCTAGTACAGTAGTAGTTGTCATCAGTCATTAGCAATAAAATAATGACATGATTACACAAACAACGAAAAGAAATATTTGTTTTTTTACAAAGCATATGATTACCTCTTCAACTAATACGGCCGTGGGCTCGTGGCGTGTTTTAAATTGCTTCAATTTTCCGAATAAACAAGTACAATAATTGCAATAATTCAAAAGAAAAATAAGAGTGCAGCCGAGTTTGACCTCGGGTTTGTTTGATTGCTTCTTCTGCTGGTAGATTCCAAGTCAAATTAAAAAAAGTACGCTGATACAGAACTCTTGTTTTGCTCTCCTAGTTCTCTCACTCTCGCCGGTACTTACGCGTGAAACTCACGCTTTGACTTTAGAGACTTTTTTTTTTGAGACATCTCTAAAACAAAACTTGAAGCATCGTACTTTTTTCCTTAAAAAAATGATCGAGCGAATAGAATACTAACCAGAAATGGAACAAAATAAGTTAGCCATCTTGATTCATTGATTAATTGATACAGAGAACCTATTTTGGTAGGGTCGTCTGTGTTGCTGTGCAGTTGCGCAAATAAATGCATACCGACGACTAAGATGACAATACGGGATAACAAAAGAAAAATGTGGCAGTCTGCATTGCAGATCTACTGTTTAATTTATTACAAATCAGTTCTATATCATAATTAATGTCAACAATATCAATATATATATATATATATATATATATGAGGTGAGCTATTATGCTTCAAGAAGCCAAAAGGAGTTTGACTTCACATACTCTCAATCTTAGATGTGAATCTCTTGCTTTAAGATTCGTATTTTTAATATATGACCAATTCTGAACTGTGAACCTAGAAAGCTTGAAAACTGAAAGTCAATATACCATCTTAACCAGACTTCCTAAGAGATTAATTAAGTTAACGTTTGAATATTTTTACGAGATACCGGAGCCGAACCTCAGTCGAGTTAGAAACTTTTTATGAACGACTAGCGTAATACCGCTAGGAGTTCAATATATCAAGAAGCCCTAAAGGCAACCGAGACGATTGAAGAAACGGCAAACGGTTTCCTGAAACCAGCCGAATTCGCGAAAGGAGCCACAACAACATTGATCAAGCAGAACAACACAATAATCCAACTGCCGGTCAAAATCAAAGAAGACCTTGAAGATTGCAAAACCGCAATCAGGAGACTAGAGGCAGCAAAAACCAAAGTCCCTGAAACAGAAGATCTTACACAATCCATAAACGAACTCCAAAAAGGCTTACATAAACTTAGCCTTGGTGAACCCAGTGAGAAAAAGATCAAGAAACCAACCGGCCAGTTCTTTGTATTCAAAAACCCGAAGGAAATATTTGACTCAGTTAAAAACCAAAAATGAGTCAAACAAGAACTGAAACGGCGAGCAGACCAAGCATATATGGTAGAGACAACAACCAAAACCCTACAATTGAGGACCAGATAAGGGGCTACAGGCTAGGAAGCCGCATAGCATTTGAAGCGCAGAGAAGAATGCCGGGAAGAAGGCATTATAGAAGGAGCCTTGAGTCTCAGCTAAACCCAGATGCTGAGCTAAACCTCTCTCAGTACCGAAGGGCTCAGCAAGTTCCAGCAGAAACCTTATATCAAGCTGGATGGTCAGAGAGAAATCACCGAGTTGATCAACATTACTCGGATGAAAGAGTACTAGCGGTAGATGGAGCTCAGGTGGAGTTACCATTTATCTCTCAACAAAGTTATTCAAGAGAAATCACCGAGTTTATCAACATTACTCGGATGAAAGAGTACACTATCGCGGAAAACCATATGAATCTCACATAAGAGTATTTAAGAGAAATCACCGAGTTTATCAACATTACCTCTTCAACTAATACGGTCGTGGGCTCGTGGCGTGTTTTAAATTGCTTCAATTTTCCGAATAAACAAGTACAATAATTGCAATAATTCAAAAGAAAATTGAGAGTGCAGCCGAGTTTGACCTCGGGTTTGTTTGATTGCTTCTTCTGCTGCTAGATTCCAAGTCAAATTAAAAAAAAGGACGCTGATACATAACTCTTGTTTTGCTCTCCTAGTTCTCTCACTCTCGCTGTTACTGACGCGTGAAACTCACGCTTTAACTTTAGAGACTCTTTTTTTTTCAGACATGTCAAGAACAAACTTGAAGCACAGTAAATTTTTCCTTAAAAAATTGATCGAGCGAATAGAATACCAATCAGAAATGGAACAAAATAAGATAAAGCCATCTTGATTCATTGATTAATTGATACAGAGAACCTATTTTGGTGGGTCGTCTGTGCTGCTGTGCAATTGCGCAAATAAATGGGAAAATTTTCATAGAGGGCCTAGCAGCAAACAATTTCAACAGATAGGGCCGGAGGCACCCTAATAATTGCACAGAGGGTCAAGGGCGCGACTAATAGTCGCGCCCCTAAGTTAATTTTTTTTTTGCTGAATTCAAGGCAGTTTGCAGTGCATTAACGATCTGTGGGCCCTACATGTCAGGGGCGCGACTAATACATGCGCCCCTGACATTCTGGACATTTTTTTTTCTATTTATTATTAAAATAGTGATTTTAAATGCACTTAGTATATTTATTATTAATAGATGTGATAATATATTAAATATAATTATCTTATATTTAATTAAGTAATAATATATTTAATATAAGTAATGATATATTTAATATAAGAACATATTGCATTATGTAATAATAATTAAGTAGTAATGATATATTTATATTGAATAAGTAATAATATATTTATTATGTATAAGTAATAATATATTTAAAATAATATTACATATGAATTATTACATTATTATATATTGAAAATATTAAATATATTAAACTTAGTTATTAAATTATTAAATACATTATAAATATTAATACATTATTAAATATATTAAAAATATTATTACATTAATAAATATATTAAAAATATTATTACATTAATAAATATATTATTTAATATATTAAAAATATTATTACATTAATAAATATATTATTTAATATATTATATATATTATTACATTAATAAATATATTATTAGAAATATAAATATTTGAAGTAATAAATAGGAGTTTTTAAATATATTAAACTTAATTATTATAAAGGTATAGTTAGTAATTATTAAAAATAGAAATAATAATAGATTGAAGTGTTTTTTATTATAAGTGGAAAGGTTTATAGCTACTAATACTAAGGAAGTTACAACTATTTCGAGAAATACAAATGGTCCAGTGGTAGGGGGGTTTGAATAGAGGCGCTGAGTTTGCGTGAGGGCATGGGTTCGAACCCCCCTCCCTACCATTTTTTCGTATTTACTTAGGGGCGCATGTATTAATCGCGCCCCTAAGTGCTGAAACAATCCAGAGAACATCCAGAGAGTTGTTTTTGTGTTCAGCACTTAGGGGCGCGATTAATACATGCGCCCCTATATTAACACTCAAAATTACAAGGCAATTAAACAAGTTTGAAACAAGATTTTTATTGTGTTAGCTTGTTTCTTGTTTAATTTTCATTTCCTAAATGTATTATAAGGCAATTAAACAAGTATGAAATTTTTTTGGTCATTCTTTAAGTTTGAAACAAGATTTTTTTGTTTACTTTTCTTTTTCCAAAATGCATTACAAGACACATAACAAGTTTTGAACATCGATATAATTAAACAAGCAACATAAAAAGTAATTAAAGCAACATAACAAGTAATTAAACAAGCAACATAAAAAGTTTTCAACATCGATCTTATTAAACAAGTTATTAAACAATTAAACAAGTTTTCAACATAACAAGTCTCAAAATAGCACAAACATAAAAACATACATCAAACATGCATCGATCTAAATAATATCAACCCCCCCTACCCCGACGACCCCGACCGCGGCCACGTGTATCATAAGCGGACGGGGTATAAGCACTAGGCGCTCGAGCCGTCCTAGTAGTGCGACGTAAAGGAATGATGTCCTCATCTTCATCATCAGGGTTGCGTGCTTGGCTCGAAGAGCCAAACACGTACTCGGCTGCACGCTCCACCTCGTCCTCTATTGTACGCTCAACATTTGGTTCCGATTGGGCGGCTCCGGATCCTTGGCCGGGTTCCCATACTCCGCCCTGTGATAGATGTGAGTAAGGAGGGTGAAAGAGCGGTGCCTCGGGCATCTGACTCGCTTGCTCGCCACCCACCAACTGACCCAACCAGTCGTAGTGCTCTGGCTGGACGCGCAACCCCTCGGCTATGGATGGCTCCAAGTCCTCATCCCTTAAGCCATGCTCCAACATCAGGTTGCGGAAGACAACTCCTTGGTCGACGTCTTCGATGTTTCCGCGACAAGTTCGAAGAACCTTTCTCGCGAAAGTCTTGAAGACACTGTTGGCGCTTTGTGCTATCACACCAATCGCTTCCCTAGCGAGTGTTAAGTTGCGAAGCACCTAATTAAACAATTTAGTTAGTACTTTATGTTTTTTAAAGTTTAAATTGAAGGAAAAAGGCAATGAATTTACCGTTCGTTGCACAACTTCGCCTTGCATGTTGAAGGTTCGCTCAACTCCACGCCCTTGATGTGTTATCAGGTTGAAGGCATTTCTTGCGGTTGTACCTCTCCAGTAGACGGTGCGCATGCCTTCCCGGTTGAACCATGCCAAGTAATGGTCCCAAGGGCCGTTCATGAAACCGTTCCCCATATCAATTGTATTGGCCAACCGATTCCCCCAAGTCTGAATGTACCCCTCGTGATAAATCTCCCAATCACGCCCCTCAGATTTTTTGTTGTGGCATACCTTATGAAAGCGCTTGCAATCAGGAGGTGGCAATGGAGGCGGCACTTGGACTTGGAATGATAATTGCCGCGCGACTCTAGCAGGATCGTGCCACTCGACAATCCAGAAAAATATAATTTGCCCCCGATAATGAAAAAGACTCATATGATCTTGATCATTACATATCAGAGGCAACATAGCCACCACATCTTCATCGTAGGGCCACCATTCTGGACCATTCTCATCGAGATGCTCGAGTCGCCACCTATATAATTTTCAATAATGTTAGAATATACAGTTATTACGAAAATTGAAGATGGTTAAAATAGTCAGAAAGTACCTGTAGAGAGTGATACTCCTATGCGGCTCATCGTCGTAGTTGTGCGTCGGGCCCATCCATCTCACCCCGTATGGCATGTCACCGGGCAAATCCTTCGCTCTCGGATGCCCAATCGGGAGCCTCGTCCACACCCACATCTGCAGTAACATCAAAGGACCCCCAATTTGCTTGTTCCTCCTGTCTGATGCATCGCATAAAGCACGATACAAACGTGCTAGCACCGCCGAGCCCCAACTATATCTCGGTGGATCATGGATGTTCCTTAAGAACTGAATGAACATCGTTTGTATGTAACCGGACTGGTCCGGAAACATAACAGTGGATAAGAGGTCCAACATGTATGCTCGTGCATACATGTCGATCTCCTCGGGTGGGGCATTGAGAGGTAATCTTGCCTTCAAGTGCCGTCTATCACCGGGGCCTTCTCTTTGTGGCTGCCAAGGTTCACGCAACCAATCTTGTCGCATGTGGAAATGACCCGGCAGCCTCCTAAAGGTTTGCCACTCAACTCGCCCAAACAACTCCATGACGTCCTCCTCCCAATCTTGATCCACATCGCCTGTCACGGGTAGCCCGTCCAACGGTAAACCCCATAACATCAAGACATCTTCCATTGTGATCGACACAAAAACAACTCTCTGGATGTTCTCTGGATTGTTTCAGCACTTAGGGGCGCGATTAATACATGCGCCCCTAAGTAAATACGAAAAAATGGTAGGGAGGGGGGTTCGAACCCATGCCCTCACGCAAACTCAATGCCTCTATTCAAACCCCCCTACCACTGGACCATTTGTATTTCTCGAAATAGTTGTAACTTCCTTAGTATTAGTAGCTATAAACCTTTCCACTTATAATAAAAAACACTTCAATCTATTATTATTTCTATTTTTAATAATTACTAACTATACCTTTATAATAATTAAGTTTAATATATTTAAAAACTCCTATTTATTACTTCAAATATTTATATTTCTAATAATATATTTATTAATGTAATAATATTTTTAATATATTAAATAATATATTTATTAATGTAATAATATTTTTAATATATTTATTAATGTAATAATATTTTTAATATATTTAATAATGTAATAATATTTATAATGTATTTAATAATTTAATAACTAAGTTTAATATATTTAATATTTTCAATATATAATAATGTAATAATTCATATGTAATATTATTTTAAATATATTATTACTTATACATAATAAATATATTATTACTTATTCAATATAAATATATCATTACTACTTAATTATTATTACATAATGCAATATGTTCTTATATTAAATATATCATTACTTATATTAAATATATTATTACTTAATTAAATATATGATAATTATATTTAATATATTATCACATCTATTAATAATAAATATAATAAGTGCATTTAAAATCACTATTTTAATAATAAATAGAAAAAAAATGTCCAGAATGTCAGGGGCGCATGTATTAGTCGCGCCCCTAACATGTAGGGCCCACAGATCGTTAATGCACTGCAAACTGCCTTGAATTCAGCAAAAAAAAAATTAACTTAGGGGCGCGACTATTAGTCGCGCCCTTGGCCCTCTGTGCAATTATTAGGGTGCCACCGGCCCTATCTGTTGAAATTGTTTGCTGCTAGGCCCTCTATGAAAATTTTCCAAATAAATGCATAGCGACGACTCAGATGACAATACGGAATAACAAAAAAATGTGGCACTCTGCATTGCAGATCTACTGTTTAATTTAAATTACAAATCAGTTCTATATCATAATTAATGTCAGCAATATCAAAAAAAAAATATATATATATATATATATATTATATTATAGGGAGCTGATATGTAGATATCAATATTAATACCGATTATCGATATCAATGTTATTATGCACATTTAGTTGAGTTCTTATGTACATCATTTGAGTTATTATGCATGTTATTTTTTGTACTGAAATAGTTATGCATGTTATTTGAATTATTATGCAATTATCTTGTTAATCTGTATAATAATTTTTTTAGTACAAAATAACATGAAATAACATGTATAATAACTCATATAGTATACATAGTAACTCAACTAAATTTGTATAATAACACCGATAGGGGTGTAAACGAGCCGAGCTCAAGCGAGCTGAGTCGAACTCAAACTCGGCTCGTGTTAATTTATAGAATTTGAGAAAAGAATTTATTCAAACTTTCTGTTGTGCTTTACATGCTTATTTACATTGGTATTTATAGGCATCTTAGCCTTGTGACTGTTGGTCTATTTTCTAATTTACAAGATTACAATTTTGCCTAAGTTTGGAAGGGATCTGAGGCCTATTCTAACGGCAATATGATTGTATGCTTATTTCTTGATTAGTCTTGATCTTGATCAATGATGAGATTCTGAGATCAATCACATATTTCAACACTCCCCCTCAAGTTGGGTCCAAATATGTTTATAGATCCCAACTTGGACAAGATGTGTTCGAATGGTCCTTTATTCAATGCCTTAGTGAAGATATCCGCCAGTTGGTTTTTGCTTTCAACGTAAGGTGTCTCAATTTGTCTTGATTGGACTTTTTCTCTAATGAAATGGCAATCCACTTCGATGTGTTTTGTTCTTTCATGAAATACTGGGTTTGAAGCAATGTGTCTTGCAGCTTGGTTGTCGCAGTACATCTGCATAGGTCCATTGCTTGAAATCTTTAAGTCATCAAGTACTTGTTTAATCCAAATTAATTCACTTGCAGTTGAAGCCATGGCTCGATATTCTGCTTCTGCACTTGATCTTGCTACAACATTCTGTCTTTTGCTTTTCCATGTTACTAGATTCCCTCCTACGAACGTGCAATATCCTGTTGTTGATTTTCGGTCATGGCTACCAGTCCAATCTGCATTCGAATAACCAACAATGTTGTTAGTATTATTTTTCTTCATCCATATGCCTTGACCTGGAGCCTTTTTTAAGTACTTAAGTATTCTATCTACAGCTTCCAAATGAGTAGTTCTAGGTGCATGCATAAATTGACTTACAGAGCTGACTGCATATGCAATGTCTGGTCTGGTAACTGTCAAATAAATGAGTCGACCAACAAGTCTTTGGAATTGACCTATATCCTTTAATGGTTCACCATCTTCGGGGTCTAATTTTTTATTAGGTTCCATTGGGGTGCTAGCTGGTTTGGTACCTAGTTTGCCAGTTTCTTTTAGTAGGTGGAGGGCATATTTTCTTTGAGAGAGGAACAAACCTTTGGTTGAATGTGCTATTTCAATTCCCAAAAAGTACTTTAACTTACCTAAGTCCTTAATATCAAATTTATTTTTCAAGTAAGTTTTTACGTTTTTGATTTCTTCTTCATCATTTCCAGTGATAATGATATCATCTACGTAGACAAGCACAATTGTAGTTTTGTTGTTTGAATGTTTAACAAACATGGATGAATCAGCTGAACTAGTAATAAATTCATGGAGTAAGAGAGAGTGACTAAGTTTGCCATACCATGCTCTTGGAGATTATTTAAGTCCATAGATTGATTTGTTTAATTTACACACAAGATTGTTGTCAGATCCAACCTTATGACCTGGGGGTAATGACATATAAACTTCTTCTTCTAGATTGCCTTGTAAGAATGCATTCTTAACATTCATTTGGAATAAGCTCCATCCCAAATTAGTAGCAATAGATAATAAAATTCTAACTGTGTTCATTTTCGCAACGGGTGCGAAGGTTTCTTGGTAATCTATGCCATATGTTTGAGTGAAGCCTTTAGCTACGAGTCGTGCCTTATACCTTTCTACTGTTCCATTACTATTATATTTGATTTTGTAGATCCATTTACATCCTACAGGTTTTTTTCCTTTTGGTAATGGTACAATGGTTCAAGTTTTGTTTTTTTCAAGGGCTTCAAGTTCTTCTTGCATAGCCTTACGCCATATGTGACTTTGTTCGGCTTCTACAAAATTGTTTGGTTCTGTTTCGTTGGATACGGCTGTTAGAAAAACCCTATGTGTTGCGCAAATATTCTCGTAAGTTACATAATCTTGGATAGGGTAACTTACCTTGTAGGTTACATAGTCTCGTAACCTGGAAGAAGGTTGAGTCGACCGAGTTGATCTTCTTGGCTGAAGTTCTGCTTCTGTCTCATGAGATTCTGTTTATGTCTCATTCCCGATTGCTACGGTTTCGACTTCCTACCTTGAGACTTGGTTATCGGCGACACCTTTTTCTTCACATATTGTTGGTCCTGGGAGTACTATCTTGTCTCCAAGAACAAAATCTTGATTGTGCATATCTCTATGTTCTTTAAAGAATGGTTCGTCTTCAAAAAATGTTATGTCTCGAGAAATATAAATCTTACGACTAATAGGATCGTAACACTTATATTCCTTTTTTTTTTAGAGGAGTATCCAAAAAATATGGTTTTTACTGCATTTTTATCTAGCTTATCTTGTCGTTTAATATGTACAAAACATGTGCATCCAAATACTCTAAGATGCTCTAAGCTTATCTTTCTTTTTGTTAAAATTTCCAATGGGCTTCTATTTTGTAATACTGGGCTTGGTAGTCGATTTATTAAATGTACAGATGTAAGTACAGCTTCGGACCAAAATCTTTTTGGGACATTAGTTTGAAATAATAAGGATCTTGTGACTTCTAAAATATGTCGATTTTTCCTTTCAGAAACGCCATTTTGTTCAGGTGTGTTAACACACGTGGTTTGGTGTAATATACCTTTTTGTTTTAGAAAACTAGTAAATGGCTTATTAATATATTCAGTACCATTATCAGACCTAAATACTTTAATTTTGGTATTATACTGATTTTCAACAAAGTTAGTGAATTCTTGAAATTTAAGAAAGACTTCACTTTTTGCTTTAAGGAGATATAACCAAGTGGTTCGCGAAAAATCATCTATAAAGGTAACATAATAGCTAAAGTTATTATATGAATTAACCGGTGTCGGTCCCCAAACATCTGAATGAATTAGTTCATAACTTCTAGTGGTCTTACTCTTAGATATAGGAAATGGCAATCTGGTTTGTTTTGCAAAACGACAAGTATCATAATTACTATTGTTTAAATCATGCAAAGTAACTAATTTATTCAAAACATTATCAGAAGGGTGTCCAACTCGCCAATGCCATAATTTATTTTGTTCTACATTACCAGCAAACAAAGCTTTATTGAACGTATCTAAAATATATAGGCCATTTCCTAATTTGCCTCTACCAATCATCTTCTTCGTTGCTCTGTCCTGAAATGTCACGTTATCTTGTGAGAAAATTACATTACAATTCAACTCTTTTGTGATTTTACTTATGGAGAGCAAGTTGGTGTTGAAGTTTGGTAGGTACAATACATTCGATATTTTCTTGGACAAAATATTGGTAGACCCTATTTTTTCAATTGGTACTTGAGCACCATTGGCTACGGTCACAGGTATTGTTTGGTTTATTTCTTTTTGGTCAGTCAAAATTCTGGAATTTCCCGTCATGTGGTCCGTTGCACCAGAATCTATTATCCATTTTGTATCATTATTAAAACTGAAATAATTGGAATGGGCCTTACCTGTGAACTTACCTTGTTTTTCAAATAAAAAAGACAGCTGGGCTATAAGGCTTCCGAGTTAGGCCTGATCAAATCCAGGTTGGGTAGCGTTGGTTGGGCCTGACCCAACTGACTCATTAAACGTCGGTTCGTTGCCCTCAGAAGTTCTCGCCGCCATCCCTACCTTTCCCCTTCCTTCGATCCAGTCGCCTTCCTTCCTTTGTAAGGATCGCCTCCTCTGTGAGATTCACCTCCTCTGTGAGAGTCACCTCCTCTGTTAGAATCGCCTCCCTTCTTCTTTGGTCTGAGGTGCGGGTGGAGGAACCAACACTCGTCCCGACGGTGTCCCTCCTTCTTACAGTTATCACATCTGACTTTACCGGAAGCTCCCTGCATCTCTCCTTTGAAGGTTGGGTTACGGTTTTGAGCAGAGAAGGCCTGATTCTCCAGATCTGAGGTCTGTTGGGGGTTCATGATAGACCTGCGGGTTTCTTCACCCTGCAGCATGGCTACCACACTGGCGAAGTTTTGGTAGTTCTTTGGACAAAAGAATCTGAGACCGAACTTGTTCATAACTCTGGTTTAAACCAGAGAGGAACTGGAATACTTTGTCTTGCTCTAAGGTTTTCAGGTCAGTGGTCTGAGTATATAACGCAAGTTCGTTCCATTTGGTTTGCAAATCGCTGTAATAGTTGATCACAGTTCTGGTTCCTTGTTTGGTTTAAGAGATTTCGTGTTTCAGATGAAAGATATATGCAAAGTTTTGTTCATGACCGTACATTTCTTTAACTTCTTCCCATATCTCTTTGGCTCAGTTGAAGTACATGAATAATTTTGCAATTTGGGGTTCCATGGAATTTAACAGCCAGTTCATGACATTGATGTCGGTTTGGGCCTAGTCAGATTCTTGGCTGGTTTCTGTTTCTGGTATGCTGGTTTTTTGAGTTGTTTCGGTGCTGGTATTTTTGCTGTTGGTTTTTTGTTCAACAGAGTTTATGGGCTTACCAGTGATATGGCTAAGTTTGCTTTTGCCGAGTAGTGAAAGATGAATTGATCTGGCCCATGACAGATAGTTGGTGCCGTTGAGTAGCGTGGTGGTGAGTCTCAGCGTTTGTTGTGCATCTTCGTTGTACGAATGGTGCCCGTTGTAGCCTTCTGCCATTGCTGGTATCACGGCACTTCTTGCAACCTATCTGGTTGAGAAAACTTTTTTTTTTCTGAGGCCAAAACCTATCGCTCTGATACCATGTTAATTTATAGAATTTGAGAAAAGAATTTATTCAAACTTTCTGTTGTGCTTTACATGCTGATTTACATTGGTATTTATAGGCATCTTAGCCTTGTGACTATTGGTCTATTTCATAATTTACAAGATTACAATTTTGTCTAAGTTTGGAAGGGATCTGAGGCCTATTCTAACGGCTATATGATTGTATGCTTATTTCTTGATTAGTCTTGATCTTGATCAATGATGATATTCTGAGATCAATCACATATTTCAACAGCTCGTTTATTAACGAGTTGGCTTGACTCGTTACTACAAGTGTTCACGAGCTAAAACTCTCAACTCGAGCTCGGCTCGTGAAGACTCGACATGGTTCGTTTGACTCGTTTGTAGCTTGTTTCTAAGAAAAATGACATAATAGTTTAAAAAACATAATAAAATTATAAAATCATGAAAATCTCGGTGGTGAAGATCTATTTAGAGATGGTGATAACCAATTCGACGGTCCAAATTAACTCATTAAGATCTCAAATACTTAAACGAGTCGAGCTTGTCACAGTTTGAGATTGGCTCGTTTATTAACGAGCTGGCTCGGCTCGTCTCGTTAACAACTCGAGTTGTTAACGAACGAATTGTTAGCGAGTTGAACACGAGCGAGTCACGAATATTTTGTGCACTCCTAAATATCGATATTTTTATCTACGAAACATTATTTATATTATATAAAAATACAAATTGCAGGCAAAAATACAAAAATTTAACAACAAATAAATTAAACGAAAAAACTGGAACGTTGGTTTACACGCGGTCTCCACTACACCAAGCCACCAAGGCCGCATAATGTAATTATGTTACGAGGGTACGAGATTGAGGAGGTGATGTGATGCCACCACGCAAATCTTGATATCCAGTTGATAACTTTATAAACATGCATTTTTGTTCCCCACCGTCTCCGGTACCTTCGCCTTGAATAATAACCATCTTTTTCCTTTCCAAAGTTGCAATTTCCCATACAAACTAATATACAACCTCTCTCTCTATCTTTCTCTATCTTCCCTCTTTTCTAGCTTCTTCTCGCCTCTATTTAGTCGACACATGGCAGTATCCACCAAAGCCTCTATCCTCTGACTCTGAGAGGACGCGGCGCCACTTTCTTTCTTCCCCATCTCTGATTTAACCGTGTGAAGATGCGAGCGGAGAAATGGAGAGCTTGGAGGGCATCAAACAAGAAGAGATCGTGACAGCTGGTTTTTATCCTGGGAATTTATTATATACAATCAGGAAAGGTTCGCAGAAAGATTGTAATTGTAATTTGATTGAAGGTTAATTGGAATTGAGAGGAACGATGAGTTCTACAGCAGGGAGAACGCGAGTGGGGAAGTATGAGCTTGGAAGAACGCTAGGAGAAGGCACTTTTGCCAAGGTGAAATTCGCGAGAAATGTGGAAACGCAAGAAACTGTTGCGATTAAGATTTTGGATAAAGAGAAGGTTCTTCGACATAAGATGATCGGACAGGTTTTGTTATCCCTTTTTTCGGAACATGCTGATTTGTGTATTACTTCATTTTTTTTTTCGTGAAAGGGATATCTCGTGTTTAATTATTATTTAATTTTTGTGCTTATTTTGTATGACTAGAGGCCTAAAATTGTCTGCATATGAACAAGTATATTTTGCTTAATTGTATATGAAAACAAATTAAGTACAATTTCTTACTTATAAACGACTTAATCACGTCAAAAATGCTACTCGTTAATTTTTGTTGCCAGCAGAAGCGGTACGTGGGTTTTGACCTTTTATATTCACGCAGACAGAAAAGCCTTCTTCCTTTTTTTGTTTCTTTTTTTTTTTAAACAAGAGTTTCCATATCTAAAGAGGAAAAAAAGATGAGATGTAGAATTAAGAATTTTTTTTTGTCTGATTGTTCACTGCACCCTACTGGTACCAGTTTGGTACCATGCTGATTTGGAATTGGTCAGGTCGAGTACCTATTGTTATCATTTTTTTTTTAATTCATAGAGAACCATGTACTGCACCGTATGAAACTTTATGAGCTGTATTTTCATGTTCTGATCTCATTTTAAATGCAAAGCAGATCAAACGCGAAATTGCAACTATGAAGTTGATCAAGCATCCCAATGTTATTCGCATGTTTGAGGTTAGTTTGGCTTTAAAGTTCTTTGCCATTTATTTATTTAAATACCTCTATTATGGCCTCATAACTTTCCTTCCCTTTCAAAACTAACTTTTTTTCTCTTTATTTGGTTTGCATTTGGTCTTCATAGGTGATGGCTAGCA
The DNA here is from genome assembly GCA_964058865.1 of Eleocharis quinqueflora. Taxonomy (NCBI): domain Eukaryota; kingdom Viridiplantae; phylum Streptophyta; class Magnoliopsida; order Poales; family Cyperaceae; genus Eleocharis; species Eleocharis quinqueflora. The sequence goes on along the minus strand of CAXKVX010000024.1, from coordinate 83,413 downwards.
AGAACAAGATTTACATAGTCATGGAACTTGTTACTGGTGGAGAACTCTTTGACCAAATTGTAAGATTATTACTCAAACCTAGCTTTTCACATTCAATACCAGTATCATGTTTGCCGGAGAAATGCTAGTTGTTTCTTGTATTAGCATCCCTGCAAGCATCTGAGAGCAGCAGAACTATCCCTGCTTTAAATTGTAGCTTTTCTAATCATAGCGTTGCTAGCTGCTGTTTTTTAATCCTTGCTCCATTTCATGATTTAGGCATCTAAAGGAAAGTTGAAGGAGGATGAGGCTAGAAAGTATTTCCAACAGCTGATAAATGCTGTGGATTACTGCCATAGCAGAGGCGTTTATCACAGAGATTTGAAGGTGACTGATATAATTGATTAGAGTCATGGTGTTTATGATTAGCAGCATATGCTTCATTTCTATTGGGTTATTACTAAGGCGGATTCCATTTAATCATTTAAATTTGTTCATTAATAGCCTGAAAATCTTTTACTGGATTCAAGTGGTGTCCTGAAGGTCTCAGATTTTGGGCTTAGTGCACTCCATCATCAAGTTCGAGTAAGTATATGTATATTCGCTTGCATTTGTAATCATACCTGCTTGATATAATAACATTTGAGTCTTGTTTATGTTGTGGCTTTAAAATTTTCTTTTAGACAACTGTTTTTTTTTGGTTTCATGGCCCTCTAAGGTGTATTAATTTATAGTAGTAGATTACCCTTTTTCAGTCGTCATGTCACCTCATTTATGGCTTAACGATCTCTATACAACTTTAAAATTTGCATATCACCTAATTTTCAAGTAACTTCTTTTTCTTACAACTCAACAGCAAGATGGATTACTACACACGGCATGCGGGACTCCAAATTATGTTGCACCCGAGGTTATCATTGAAGCCTTCAATAAGTTTTAAACTGCTAATCACTGTTTTGTTCTGCAAATCGCTAACATAACTTTCTGTAGGTTATACACAACAAAGGTTATGACGGTGCCAAGGCTGACCTATGGTCATGTGGAGTGGTCCTTTTTGTACTAATGGCAGGTTTTTGTCCATTTGAGGATAACAACCTTGTTACCCTTTACAGAAAGGTAATATAATTGAAGTTTCCTCTTTTTTGTTTGGAATAGCAATTGTATTCTGACCTGTTAGGCCTAACTGACTCCAGCCATTTGGGCGTGTAATTACAACTTTGTCAAAGAGGATTACTAACAATCGAACCTCTGTTTGTCTTCCTGTGGTGTTATGGCAACTGTATCTTTGTAAATATTAGTAAAGTATTGTGTTGATTCCAGTGCCATTCTGGATTAAGTGGTTGCTATATTTAAGTGGCAGCCATATTTTCCAATTGTCAATCTAGATGTATGGAGTAAATCTGGATTCTTCCTGCTGATTGTACATACCAACTTGACAAATTTTAAGTCATTGCTTTTACTGCATTTGTCTGGTGTTGATTTGTGTAACTGAGGATAAACTAGAGAGTATGTTGATGTTTGTTTGCAGAGCCACAAATTCATTAATTGCAGGCTGTGTATGTTGAGTTTTGCTTGAGATTTAATAGATTTAAATTGGATCATTTTTGGGTGCAGCGCCTACTAATTACATGTTGGGTGATTATTTGTTCCAAAAAAAATAGTAGTATTGACTAGAGTCATAAATTCATTAAATTCAGACTTTGTATGGTCAGTGTTGTTTGAGATTTAATTAATTTAAATTGTATCATATTTAGTTGCAGCACCTACCAATTTCATGTTGGGTGATTATTTTTTCCTAATTTTGTGGTAGCATGGTCTGTATTCTAAAATAGATAATTAATACCGTGATTTGATGCAGATCTCTAAAGCCGATTTTTCTTGCCCTGCTTGGTTTTCTACAAGTGCCAAGAAGTTCATCAAGAAAATATTAGAACCAAATCCACAAAAGGTTGTTACAATTAATTAAGTTTCAAATTATCATAAAATTTCTCCTTATTTTGCTTTGTTCCCAACTTCAAAGATGATTACTGTAATATGCAGAGGATCACAATTTCAGAAGTTATTGAAAATGAGTGGTTCAAAAAGGGGTATCAGCCCCCTAGTTTCGAAACTGTTGAAGTTGATCTTGATGATGTGAATGATATTTTCAATGAATCTGGGGTAATTTCTTCTATTATGTTTGTTTCTTTAAAATGATTTCTGATTTCCTTGAATTCATTTTTCTGTTACTTTTTGTTCCATTTACTCAATTATTATAACAAATGTAGGAACCAACCAACCTTGTGGTGGAGAGAAGAGAGGAAAGACCGTCTTTGATGAATGCTTTTGAGCTGATTTCTACATCTCAAGGCCTCAATCTTAGTACACTTTTTGAAAAGCAAATGGTTTGTTTGTTATTTGCACTTTAGACAACTTCGATATTTTCTCCATTCTAACTTATCCAAAGCTATGAACAGGGTCTTGTTAAACGTGAGACGAGATTTGCATCAAAACTCCCTGCAAATGAAATACTGTCAAAAATTGAGGAAGCTGCTACACCCCTTGGTTTTAAAGCAAAGAAGAACAATTATAAGGTTTGCTTTCCTCATTTTCCAGCGCTTATGTTTGATTGTATTTTAAAATTTAAACTGATTCTGGCTCTGTAGAAACACATTTTTTCCTAATTGTCAACAACATCTCTACTTTGTTGAGCCTTTGCTACTATTATATCGTTTTTGTACATATGTTATGACATACAGAAGCAAGGAGGCAGCTATATTGTCTAGGATTCATATGATTTCATTTCATCCTTCATTAATATTTTTTGCATGAGTATCCATGTTACATTCTGACATTTTTTTTTCTTTCAGATGAAGTTGCAAGGAGAAAATCCCGGAAGGAAAGGACAGCTGGCTATCGCAACTGAGGTTCTCTTTCTCTCTTCGAGAATTTGGCTGTGGCTGCCAAGGAATCTCGCTTTCTCTCTCCCCCTGTCAAATTATGTAAATAAACTTGATTTTTTTTTTTCATTTTCGTAGGTGTTTGAAGTGGCTCCCTCTTTATTTATGGTGGAGCTACGCAAGTCTAATGGTGATACACTTGAATACCACAAGGTAGATTTCAGTCTATAGGTCTATACATATCAGCTCTTCTACTATATTGTAATTTCTTTATCTGAAACTTTATTTTATCTATTACAGTTTTACTCGAACATCTCTAAAGGGCTGAAAGACATAATGTGGAAGGCGCCGCAGGATGACAAAGCTGGAACTGGAAACTGACATTTTGAGTCAAAATATTTATATATACAAATATTGAGAGGAACCAAAAGAATGCTTGATCTTGTGTTATAAAGTTCGTTACATTTTCAACTGGAAGTTGAAAATTTTCACCCAATTGGTGTGCTTGTCATTGAATGAAAATTGAAGAAACAACATTTTCTTTATATAGTTTTCTCCATTTTTTTACTGGAAAAATGCTAGAAACACAGCTTCTAAAAACATTTTCTCATATTTTCTTGAATTCTCTCTTTTTTTCCACACATCAAAGAGACTGAGTCTTGAAATAATTAATAAGATTTTAAAACTCCTACCCTGTTCCTCTTTCATACCTCTTGTTGATATACTGTCATTTGAAATTTTGGATTAATGAGATTCATCAGTTTCAGCAGAATTGTTTCAGTTCAAAACGAACAGTCCAGATTTGCTCTTATCGAGGATCCGTATCTGCTCTTATTGATCCGGACCGTTCAATCTAATGACCGTCCAGATTTGAAGTGCAGGAGTAGTATTTAATACAAGGTTATACACTGTTCATTCAAGATTTAACGGCTCATACTAAAAGAGCAGAGTGCTGCTCTTTATTAATAAGAGCACCGGATACGATACCAACTATAGATGTGCATAGCTGACATGCCATCAGGATGAGACGTATAAACAAGGAATATGTGCAATTGTGCATCAGGGAACTAAGTTTCGTTATAACTACAGAACATTCAAGGCTGTGTTCATATGCACATCTTTATATGTTCGTCTGTACAGTGTATGCGTGTCTTTGACTGTAACAGTGCAGCAACAATTAAGAGCCAGTTTTTGGTCGAATGGTTAAGAGCAATGCTCTTTTAAAGAGAGCTCAAAGAGAGGTCGCAGGTTCAAAAGTCAGCTCGGGAGAATTTTAAATCAACGTTTGAATTAAACTTAAAACTAGAACTTCACTTTCTTCTCAAAAAAAAAGAAAAAAAAAGAAACAGTGCAGCGACATTAATGTAAAACCCAAACCTCGAGTCTACGATTATTCTGCCCCAAAGTTTTGTCTCTTCGGACGAAACTGCAGCCCAACAGAAACTGATTTGACTGGGGCAATTCATGGAGTTGGGTCCCATGTTGCAGAACCGTATCGTCAGATCTAATTTTAACACTCCTGATTTAATAATACAAAACCCCTTCTGTTACATTCAAAGATGCAATTGCCTCCTAATATTGTCCATAACAACAGTGGCAGCAGATCGGACTCGTATTCAAGCTAGTGCGGGTGGTTTCCTCGTAGGAGAGACCTAATAGATTGCTTTATATTATTTGGATTGCAGCAGCCAACATGTTGCAAATAGAAACAAGGTATAACAACTAGAGCTGGAACCAACCCACTTAGAGGTTGCAAATAGCAACTCCATTAGTTTATTTATTCGTCTTCAAGGTATTGTAATCGTGTTATCAAGGTATTTTTGAGCTGCTGGTAGATGAATTTCTTTCAATACAGGCTTAATGTAGTATTGTAATGATACATCTTCAGCTAAAATTTTCTCTAGCACCAGCTCAGTATCATGACTATTCAATTATGCAAGACCATTAATAATTAATAACATTTCTAAATGTAATAAATTCGTATTCCTCAGAACATTAATACAAACAAGTTGAATAAAAACAAAACATAGGAAGCAGGGCAAGTAATGCCTCTTCCATTTTCTATAAGACAAAACAGCATTTTATTCTAGAAGAAGATTCTAGAAGACATCAGGGTTGAAGTGCCCAGGTATGGAGCTGCTCTGTTGCGCTTGTCTGAGATGCATGGTCAGTGCATAGTTGTTTATCTGTGGATGCAAGTTTTCACAGTTACGACTCGTACCAAACAATATTATTAAGAGAAAAGGAACATCTTCTGTAACATCCTATTTTTTAAGTTGCAAACCTGGCAAATGAAGTTCCAATCCAGATCCAAAATGGTTTGGATAATATTAGGTGTGGCATATGGTGTTCAATGATCTACCCAGTCCATATCTGGACCAATTCCGATACTTTATAGTAATACCCAATAACAGTATGTGGGAAGTTACATAAACAACCAGTATAATTATTTTATGGTCAAACATGGTAAAATCAGAGGTCATTTATGATTTCATATTGTACAACAACAAAAAAGCTTTAGTTCCAAACAAGTTGGGGCAGGCCAGAGATAAAACCCAATAGGAGTAATGAAAACCCAGACAAATAAAAAGTTCTACAATATGATTACATATTGTAAACAAATTAAAAATTTTAGTGATCCCACCAGACACATCTCAGACGTATCAAACATCTGACTGTTTACAAATAAACTACGGGCATTTTTATCTATCTAGATTTGAAGGATCCATCATTAGATGTAGTACCTAGATCAAACCCTCTCCAACTCAAAGTTTTAAAATCAAACAGTTTAAAATAAGGATCTAGATGTTATAAAATCCAGACCCTAACAACTATTATAGCACCTTGACCTGCCACAGATGTCATCTACAACAAGACATTGCTTTTCATTTCAGCCTAAAATTGCCCAAACTAATCAAAAGTAAACCCTCCAAAAATACCCATAAATCAAGGTTGCATACTATACCTCTAAGGTCCGCACTTGTTCTTGATACTGAGCAACAAGCTGCTTGAGCTGACTCAATTCCTGGCTGGTACTGGCAAACTCCTTTTGCCGGTCATGCTGGATGGCCACTGCTCTTTTCAGTATAGCATTTTCTCGCAGCACAGCTTCCAATTGCTCTTTCAGCACCACATTTTCCTAACAATTCAAAACCAAAAACAAATAGAAAAAAAATTTCAGCATTGTTTCCAATTTGCACTTTGCACAATATATTCTCCCAGTTTTTTTTTTCAAAAGTAATGAAGATAAGACAATGCCATTTATGTTTTGACTTGCTTGTCCATTAGTATATTATTCTGACATAATCAAGGACACTGATATAGTCGAACTAGATAGGACAATGCCATACATGTTTTTCAACCATCATCATGTACTGTCAACCCCCCAAAACACTAGGCCCTGAACATAATTGATATCTTTCTTTCTTTCTTTTTTTGGGTGGTGGTTTTGGGGGGTTTGGAAGGTGCATGGGAAAGCTTAAGGTTTCCAACAACCAAAACATATAAAGTGGTTAATGCAAGTGAAAATGATATACGCTAAGGCTTCCATTTGTTTTATATGCTGATCTCAAAAAAAATGAAAGAGCCCGTTTCTTTCATAGTCATAAACTATATCGACAAACTTGAAAATAAATAGCAGCATTATGCAAACAATGATCTCTTCTATACTTTCTTGTCATGTGTCAACTAGGCAATAGTAAATGAAAAATAGGTAAGAGCACATATAAGCAACACATTAACAAACAAAGCTAAAGTAACACCTTGTGTAAATTTTCCATAACATCTACACCACCACGTTGCAGGACTGACTTCTCAAATACCTCAAAAGCCCTTGATGCACGAGCCCGTGCATCAGCTATGTCAGATGCATTACTCATCTCCCTCACAAACAGTTCAACCCATTCTGACATGTCGGACGGAATGTTACTTCCCATAGATGGCTGGTTTCCAGAGGTGGACTCCATGTTGCCATTGTCGGAAAAAGTCCTATTGCCTGGTAAAAAGTGAGTAGGAAATAACACTTCTTTTAGTGTGTTTCATATTTTGAAAGATGCTTTTTAAAAACTTCATAAAACATATATTAATAGAAGTTGTAAAAAAAAAGTATGCCTCAATTATTCTCTAGTCTAAGACATTAAACTGAGAGAAGTTTTACAAAATGATATTACTCCAACTGGGAGTACAGATGCAGGTGACTCACCTCACATAGGCAATTATTAAAAAAAAATGGTTGTACCTTCTGCACAGGATGTGTCATTTTCGTATCTATGCTCATTAGCACTCAAGTCAGCTACAGATGACTCAAGTCGCAACTTATTCAAATTCCTTATCGCTGTTTCCAGATCATTTCCAGTTGCTTCAAGTGCTTCTTCAAGTATCTGAAAGTTTACACAAAAATAATAAAGACTCAGTTTGTTTTCTCATATTAAATCAAAGGATAAGGCAGACAATATGAGACTTAAGCAAATTCACTCGTGAATTTTCAACATTATAAGATTTAAAAAAGAAGTCTTAACCTAATCAAGTGTGTCTAAAGATTAGAACGGATTCTAGATTCTATCAATTATGATGTTACGTACTTGTTGGGGGTTTGCAGAGACTTCAATGAGATCGGTACTATGCAATTCCAAAAAAACCAAACCATACAGAAACCCTAAACAAACAAGTGTCTGACCTTCGGATCCATTCCAGGGAAAAGCCTGATGAGGTCTAGAAGACTACCAGACTCGCACAGCCCTAGAGCCGCCGCAGGTGGAGGCGAGAAGCTGGCGCCGCCGCAGCGGACCCGCTTGGAGGGCTGATGAGATGGCGTCGGAGAAGAAGAGTGTAGGATCTGCTGTGGCGAATCTTCGTCAAATAAGGAGGAAGAAGACCTCTTTCCGCACACGACTAGGGCTGACATGGCGGTCGTGGTGCTGAGGTCTTCAATTTCGCACGACCGATCGCCGCCGCCGCCTCTACGCCCGTCGTGGTGTTGGAGATAGTTTCATGAAGTGGCAGAGAGATCAGATTCGAATCGAAAATCGGATCGGATGGGATCCGATCGAATTCGAGATAATCTCAGATGAAGGTTTGGTAATGGTGGTTTGAGCCGATTGAGATGGGAGACGCTTTTTGTATTGTTTCATTGCTTCACAATTACACCCTCTATTTAGTAGCTTATTATTTCACTATTAAGGGAAGGCCCCTCGGCCGCGGACAAGATTATTTCGTTAATTGTGAGGTGGCAATGTGTAAATTGCAGATTAAGGAAAGAATGGCTGAGTGAGCGTATTTAAATTTGGGAAAATCGGGTATATCCCTTGAAACTTTTCTAATTGAATACTTACCATCAAAACTCAAAATTTAAATAATTAGCCATCAAAGCATTTAACCATCAAAACATTTAAAATTTAATATCCACCCAAAAACTTAAATGAAAAATCTATTAATTTTCAAATTTGATAAAAATGCTCTTCCAACCTTCCCTTGTCCATGTCCATGGTCTCTCCCTCTTTCTTCTCCCTTCCAGCCATTTTGTTCGATCCTGTAGGCTGTAGCGTCTCTTCAGATTCTTCTTTCTATTTACAAGAAGATGACGAAGAGAAGAGATAGATAGAGATTTGTGAAATGGTACTTTTTTCAACTTAATTGTAACAGACTGCTGTAACTAACTGTATGCTGTAACAGAAAAAAAAAAAAATCTGTTTTGGAGTATAATACATTCTAACTCAATTAAGATTGTTTCTAACGTAGATGGATATTATCTTTGCACATTATGTAATTTCTAAGGATCCCATGTTTGGAGTGCGTCTAATCCTTTTTTTATATTTTATTTTTTGCTTTGTTCCGAGTGCTAAAGCAGCACACAGTTTCATAACTTAATTTGAAAAATATTTGGGAAAGCTATTAATAAAAACATTTGCAAATTAAGACTACCAAATTTTACCAAGTAACAATAGTGATATTGTCTTCAATTTAATTCTACTAATTCAACAGCTTATAAGCAAACTTAATTCTACTTTGACTTGATTTTTTTAATAAGCCGAGGAGCACCCTGCCACTTTCTTTGATAAAAGAAGGAAAAAGTTACAAAGAATTGAATTGATTAATTACAATGGAAACGAAGGACAACAATTGACTACTAAGTTCTATGGTCTCTTTGAAGTTCTAAAGAAAATAGGTACAGTTGCCTATGAATTAGATTTGTGCTTTGGAAATTTGGTACAGTTCGTCAAAGAATAGGAAGGACTGACTTGTCTAAAGGGCAAGTTCATATTAAGATAAATTCGAACAAGTGTCAAATTTAGTTATTTATATAGTAAAAAATGAGTTTTTATTATAATTTTAGTGAATTTGTGTATGAATTTGATCTCAACCTCAATGTCTAGATTTAGTTGTGTCTGAACTTAGCTGTGCCTTTGAATCCACTGCTGAGTATCCGGACAAGTTTCACAAAAAGAACCACAAAAGACTGCTTTAATTGGATAATTGGATATATATCTTGCCGGAGGTCAGAGGAAGGCTGGAAGTAGAGATGACAGAATCTGACCCGACTCGAAAAACCCGTCCGACTCGATCCGATCTGAATCCGATCCAACTTGATATTTTGATAAAGTCAAACTACCCTAACCCGACCCGACCCGACCTGAGACGATCTGTAATCCGAGACGAAGCGACACATGAGCGACCTGAGCCCGACCCGACCCGAGATGGCACAACACATGAGAACCCTAGCCCGACCCGATCCGAGATGATCCGTAACACGAGATGGAGCGACACATGAGAACTTGAACCTGACCCAATCCGACCCGACTTGACTTGCTACAATATGTAAATTGATCTAATCTTATTTTGCTCACATCATAATCTAATTTTACTAACAAATTAACATAAAAAAAGTTAAGCTTTACTAACACAATTCAATAACGCGACCTGATATCGGTGCAACCCGACCTGAACTCGATCCAAGACCCGGAAGTTGTCAATGCAACTCGACCTGAAACCCGATTCGGTCTTACCCGACCCGACCTGTCACCCGAAAAAGATTGACGCGACCTGACTTGATCCATGACCCAAAAATTGTCGACACATGACGATCCGAAACCCGATCCAACCTCACCCGACCCAACCCCAGCCCGACTATTGTAAACAATCAAACTGATCCGACCCGAACCCGCCCGACCGACCCGACTTGCCACCTCTAGCTGGAAGGGCATCTCTGTCAGATTCTAGAATTAACTGACGTTTCATTTAAATTTATTAGAACAACTATTGTTATTGCTGAATATCTAATTTTTAGATATTTTGATGGATAAATATCTACATATTCAAATAGAGAAGTTTCAAGAGATATATATCTGATTTTCCCTTTAAATTTTAAAATTAAATGATCGGACGGCTACTCACATCCTATACGTCTACATCCAATCGACGATGACGCGACTTAAAAGTAGTGGTGGAGATAATTACGAAAACATGATGAAATTTGGTTCAAGTTTCACCATTTTCAACTAATATTAACTTTGCAACAATCTATAACGAAATCGTATGAAATAGGATGCACAAATTACAAATACACAATCAACTATAAGAAACACATGTATATATTTTTTTTCAACAGTGTTGGGCATTTTCATTTCAATACTTCTGTTTTATGCATTTAGCGTCACCGCAAATTTGGAAGCAATTCCTCTACGGCGTGGCACAGCTCATGCACGCTGATGAGCCGTTGAGATGACATTGAGGGGGTTTAGATTGTGAGACACACATTTCGAAGCAATCAGACGATCCACATTGCGTGCCGCGCGGTAGGAGATCCCCGTCAATTTTGTCAGTTTGCATGCGATGAAAATATTTAAATCTTTTTCAATAGAAATATGATTCCTCTACATCCAATCTTTTTCAAAACTCCTCCTAGTAATCAAGATTCCTCCATTTGCTGATTTTTTTAGTGATCCGTTGCGGATGGGATGTATAGATACTTATTGTTTTATTTGACAACTATATATAATGCATTACTGGCCCAACATAAGTAGCAGTTCCCAAAGATCTACCTTCATTACCAAGGACTAGAAATTTTCTACTAAATTATTTTAAACCTGAAATTTAGAACCGGAAATCCGGAATTCTCGTCTTGTACTGAAAGATTTTCATGCAACTCTTCTTATTTCGTAGAAGAAAACATAACAACAGAAAAAAGAAACTATAAATACAGGGATACGTATGATTTTGTCTATACTTCCAAAAGTATGTTTGCCCCTTAACCAAGAATGTACATTTATACTGATTCATCTAAGAACTCAAAAAACGGTTTAAAACAGTTTTCCTCAAAGGCACCTCTTCGGCTTCTTCTCTATGGGATTTTGCAACTGACCTCAAAGCATATCTAGTTACAGAGTTAAGTTCCCTTCTCAGCTGTGCATTGTCTATGAATAAATCAGTAATTGCTTTCTTTATATCTTCGTGTGACACAAGGCTATCACCATTCATATAATCTGTATTGGAAAGTTCTGTTGATTTGGTGCTTGAATTGTAGTCGGTTCCTGAAATTGTCGTTTCATCCTCTCTTGCTAATAATTGTGCCTAATAAGCAAGGGGAAAATAAACAATCAAAGTTCAACTTGTAAATATTAGAGTAACAAATATGTGTAACACTAAAAATGTCAAGATATCATGTATTAATATCAAGAATAATAAAACACACGTATATACCCTAAAACACTAAAAACCCTTGCACTCTGTGCCTAATCCTAACAAAAAGGATGGTTAAGCTGGTAATTCTGACAACAGATGACAAAAGTTCCTACTGTTTCTACCAGAGTAATGGCTAATATTTCACTGTTTTCTGGGGCTAATGATATAATTATCCTACATTCCTACTGGTACCAAGAGAACACTTCAAGTATGCTGCGACAATTAATCTAGAACTCATATACAAATATACAATCAGATTTTTTATAAAGAATAACTTAAAATTTTCCTAGATATTAGTACCAACCCAGTGGGATGCAGTACCTACAGATCAAGTACGAGATTTACTGCTAAAAAAGGCCTGGTCCTTTTTTCACAAATATTAGTACCTCTGCAAGGAGAAGGCCGATCCTATTATTTGAAGTAGCCAAGCTATCCAAAACATCACCAATTGAAGAGTTCTCTATAATTAATTTATCTTCCTCTTCAGAGAACAGGTTAACACCACATTCCTGTAGCCTATCTCCAAGGATTTTGCATTCATGAAGAAGCTTCTTTTGCGACAAATTTGTATATTTCCATCTCTGTCTCTCAAATTGAAGAGCTCTCTATTGAAAACAAAAAATCATCAAGCTAACTATATTAGAGTTTACGAAGGAAAAAAATGACATAAATGTAATAAGCAAAGGTACTAAACCTCTGATAAAACAAATTGCATAGGATAGCAGTAAATAGATATAACTATTTCAAGTACCTTGTTTTTGAGAGCATTATATGAAAATTTAAGCAGAATTCAAAATGCACAGGTATTTGAAATCATTCTAGACTCTCTTTCTATCATATATATATATATATATATATAAGAGGAGGGATCCGTAGCCGCCAAACTTCCAACCGCTCGCAACCGCTCCATGGTAGCAAATGGAAATGACCGATTCGGACCATTGAAAACATTCTCCATATTAATATAGACTTGGAAACCAAATTTTACATTTTTTTTGAATTTTTTTACTATTTTATCGGATGGATTGAAAATTTATTTATCTAACGATTTATAAACATCTAATTTTCAACCCTTTCAATAGAATAGTAAAAAAAAATTCTAAAAAATATAAAATTTGGTCTCCAAGTCTACATTAGTATGGAGAATGTTTTCAATGGTCCGAATCGACGATTTACACTTGGTATGATGGAGCGGTTGCGAGCGGCTACGGATCCCTCCTCTATATATAATTAGAGAGAGATAGGCTAGAGTGCTTTATGGAGCACCAAACCCCTCGTGCTCCACATTCATTATCTCTTGTTTGAAAATTTCAACGACAGATCCAAATCGTTGAATATGATCTACATATTGAAATCTACTTGGAGATTGAATTTTACATTTTTTTGAATTTTTTTTAAAGAGATAGAAAAATTGCTAATCAAACAGTTTCTAAACCAACAAAAATTGCAATTTTTCTCTCTCTAAAAAATAGCACAAAAATTCAAAAAAAATGTAAAATTCAATCTCTAAGTAGATTTCAATATGTAGATCGTGTTTAACGGTTCAGATCGGTCGTTGTAATTTTAAAATTAAAGATACGATATAGAGAATTAGGAATTTGGTGCTCCATATGACACCCTAGCCTATCTCTCTAAATAGTAAAAAAATTAAAAAAAATGTAAAATTTGGTTTCCAAGTCTATATTAATATGGAGAATATTTTCAACGGTCCGGATCGGTCATTTACATTTGCTACCATGGAGCGGTTGAAAATTTGGCGGCTACGGATCCCTCCTCATATATATATATATATATATATATATATATATACACAAAGAGAGAGAGCAAGGCTAAAATAATATGCATATATGTATAGCTCAATAAGTTGAGATTTAAGTTATTCAATAGATTCTTCAAATCAAAATATTATAAGAAATCGAATTTCGTGATTTTTAGATCTTTCTTACTATTTTTTTTAAATTTTTTTAAAAGCAGCCCAGATTTAATACTACAAAAGTGTCATTTCTGATCTGTTTTTAAAAAAATTTAGAAAATAGCAAGAAAACTCTAAAAATCACGAAATTTGATTTCATATAAGATTTTGATATGAAAAATTTATTGAGCAACTTAAATCTCAATTTATTGAGCAAATTAAATATGCATAGCCTCATAATACGAAATAAAGTGTAATATGCATATTATTTTAGTCTTGCTCATATATATATAGAGTTAGACTATTGCGAAAACGTTTGCATTTCGGCCGAAGTGCAAAAGTTACACATTTTATAACTTTTTGAGTTCAAAATTAAAATTTGAGTTGCTCAATAAATTCTTCATCTCAAAATCTTGTAGGAAATCAAATTTCATGATTTTTGGAGCTTTCTAACTATCTTTTAAATATTTTTTAAAAACAACACTAAAAAGGTCATATTTTTTTAATATTAAGCTGGACTGTTTTTAAAAATATTTAAAAATAGCTAGAAAGCTCAAAAATCATGAAATTTGATTTCCTACAAAATTTTGAGACGAAAAATTTATTGAGCAACTCAAATTTTAATTTTGAAGTTATAAAATATGTAATCGTTGTATTTCGGTCGAAGTGCAAACGTTTTCACAATAGCCTATCCCTATATATATATATGAGCAAGGTTATGGATATATGCATAGTACACTATATTCTGTACTACGCGGCTATTAATTTGCCCAATAATTTGATATTTAAGTTGCTTAATAAATTCTTCATATCAAAATCTTGAAAGAAATCAAATTTTGTGATTTTTAGAGCTATATTTCTATTTTTAAAAACAATCCATATTTAGCTGTTTTTTAAAAATATTTAAAAAAAGTAATAAAGCTTTAAAAATCACGAAATTTCATTTCCTACAAGATTTTGATATAAAGAATTAATTGAGTAACTTAAATATCAAATTATTGCTGAAATTAAACATGCATAATCGCATAGTACATAAGGAGGTGTACTATTCATATTACCATAGCCTTGCTCTATATATATATATATAACCAGAGGTGAAAAGCACCAACGATTCTTTTTTTATTTCTCTTTCTTTTTTACTTCTCTTTCTTTCTTTACTTTTCTCAAGTGGCAAACATTCTTTCTTGTGCAAATGAAGAAATCTTTTATTTCAGACATCTGCAATTGCACCACATATCAGTTACCTGCAACTCGGTCTTCTCTTCAGAGTATCTATTTGCAATTTTCTTTAGCTCGGCTTGAGAACTCCTGAGTGATTTCACTTCCTTCACAAGAACCTTCATATCTGATTTTGATTTCTTCTCTACTTCCTCCAGATGTCTTTTCACAATGCTGAGCTCTTCCCTTTTAGACTCCAATTCTTGTACAAGCAACTCATTTTCACCACTCGCACTCGTCTTTTCTGATTCAGCACGAGATTTCTCATTCTGACAGTACAAAGTCAATTGATGGTTAATATGAAATTGCTCCCAACCAGGACCTTTTTTTCTTAAAATCTGTGAATCAATTGAAAAGTACTCTGGAAAGCAAAGCAATACTTAAAAAAAAAGCAAATAAAACACGTGAACTTGTTAATTGAAAAGTTCACTAAGTGTGAAAAATTAGAAGTTCATTAGCATATTCTACATTATAGCAACAAACTTATCAACACAAAAGGGAAAAAAGTCCAAAAAAGAATTATTTTGCTCAAGGTAAAATCACGGCTCTTCCTCACCAGTCAAATGCAGTGAAGTTTAGCAGTATTTTCCCAACTAGAATTAAATATTCAGTTCACAACTTAACATACTAGTTAGATTGTTTCTCAAATACAAAATCGATATATGCACTGATTACAACTCTGCAAATAAAACAAACACTACTTTTCTAGAAACAAGGTGCTTTATTTAAGAAATAATTAGAGAAAAAGAAGTACCCAACTTGTTCAAACTTGAGATTTGACTCCATCTCAGAGCACCTTCTTCTAAGTTCATCCATGTTCCATTGCATTTGTGTAACTCTTTCTCTTTCTAACATTATTGCTTGTTCCAAGGTTTCTTTGCTCTTCTGCTTTGTTAACTCGAGTTCTACCTCTAGATCCTTAACCTAGGTACCAAAAAACCAAGTTATTTAAATAATAACTATATGGATACAAGAAACTGTCACAAGTTGAATTTCTAATAGGCACTTCCTTTCCAAGAATTTTGATACAAATGAAATAAACCCAAATATGAACATAACTAAGGCATTTTTCACAAAATATTTAATTATGCTTATATTTCTTTCACAATATCATCAGAACTTGGCAATGACCACAATAATGATTTACAGACTACAATCAGCCCCAATTTTGCAAATGAAGAACACAGTGATCTGAGAGGGAAACATACTTTTGTATCAAGGTACTCTTTCACAGCTGTTTCTTGATTCAGCCTTGCAATTAAATCCTCCATATCAGTGTTTGCTGTTACTGCCCTCCTTTGCAGGGTTAAAAGAAGCCTAACCAGCTTATTCTTTTGATCCATTGGCAAAACAACTTGTGCATCATTCAGAGATACAGATAAGTTATCCATAAAACTTGATGCGTCATTGTGAAGAGATCCGTCCAACATGGAATTGCTGAGGAGTCCTGCAATCGATGCAACTTCACTCCCCCTCAAAGAACTTGCATCGCTTCCTACACTCTCGGAAGAGGCTTTTCTTGTATGGGTAATGATAGTTTTTTGTTTGGTGTTTTGGCTAATGTTTGAGTCACCAGTGTCTGTAGATTCATCGTATGCAATGTCGCTACCAAGATCTGATGCAACTGATTGAGATGTTGAATCAAACCTACTGAGGTCACCAAAATTGACACTGGAGCTGGGGCCCACTGCTATGTCAGAGGTGCTGTTGTTCCATTCCTGGAAGGCTGGACAAGAAGAACAGTACATAAGTTTCTTGAAGACAAATAAAAGACAATATAAAATAAAAACAGGCGAAAAGCTACAACATATGCAGAAAACAATATTAACATCGAAGATAAGAGAGCTCATTAAGCTCACCCATTAGGAATGACCCAAAAACAGCTGGATAAACATTATGTAATAAATAAGAAATTAAAGGAGTTCCTGATAAAAAAAAACATTATTGTTGGTTGAGCTGGAACATATGTCAGAGACCCATAAGAATTGACTGTAACCTAAGTATAAACAATGACCACACAATTCAGGCATGCACTGTTTCCAATATGTTCATATTTGTTTATATAATGCTTACACGATCTAACTGCTGCTTCAAGTTCGAGGAAGCCAGCAACAATGGCACTTCTCGACACATCAATGTCAGAAAGAAGCCTTCCCATCCACTCTTCTAAGCTGCGTCTTCTCTGCAATTGTACTATTGAATTTGAGAATTCTTAACACAATACTAAGAGATGCTTCTTTACTTAAAAGTTCACAACAAAAAATATCAAAAGAGCATTTTGTGTATAATCAAAACAAATGTTTTACAGCCTTTCAAAAATATCTGAACGCCTATATGCTTCATCAATTAACACCTGAAAGTTGGAGATATTTGCAATTTGCAACCAATAGTTAGCTTAGAGTCATGTGCATTTCAGCAAGGATTAACAATTCCTTCCTGAACTTTAGTAATCATTTTTTCTTTGTAAGCACAAAATCAAACTGAATGAACCCAAATAAATTTGCATAGATATATATATGTGAATCTCTTTTACACAACATTGAAATGAACTGAAGTACTGAACAACAATAGCCCTTGAATACTGCTTGATAGAAAAATGTGCTCCATCATTGTCCTCAAGTTGTTAGCTTACCTCTTCTAAGAGCTGCCTACTTGAATTTATTCGCAACAAGGCATGCTTTGGTGGGGCCGGGGGTATATCTTTCTTTGGAAATGTTTTTTTAAGCTACAATAGAATACGATAACCAATCAATTCAAAATAAATAAGCAAAAGGGGCAAAATTAAGTACTTAAAACAAAAACAAAATTAGACTTACAGAAGCATACAAATTCAGAAAGTCACTAAATCTCCTAAGTACACCATGGCTTGAGCTGGCTCCTTCTGGCGACTGTATCCCGACATGTATCCTGTAAAACTGTCAGTTTTTTATGTCAAACCCTGGTTAGATCTGCTGAGGTCAGAGCAGCCTGTGCTACTTATATTAAAAAGATATATATATAAAGGTTTTTCTCTACATAACCATAATAGTAGTTGACATCTTACAGAATCACTTGTGTACTGTACCATGAGGTAATGCAAAGAAAACCAATTACCACAACAGATTTCAAGAAGGCATCATGAGATACTCCTGTATCTGCTTGGACACTCCATGAGGGGATCATGACACAATAGCTCCACCCTGTCAGGTGATTATGTGGCCATATTGTGTTTCTCCCTTCCTACATGCCAAAGGCAGAACGAATCAGCTAAAAGTAATGCTAATGTTAAAATCCTAACGATCCTGACTTTTCAGAAGAGAGCAAAGGAAGAACTAGGAAACTATAACTGGGACTTAACAGTTAAACGGAATACCAATGAAACAGGCAATTAGAAAAGAAATACAGTAGCTCATCGTTACCAGACAACACCAAATAGATGTTCGAAGCCCAAAACAAAAGTAACAATTATGCAATTAGGAATAGTTCAGGGCTTATAGCAAGGTCATAGATTAGCACAAGCAACAGACACAGAGAGAGAATAATAGTAGTAATGGAACTATCAGTTTAAGCAAGATTTGGATTTATCATGACAACTACCCAGTTCAGCTTCATTTACTGAACTAAATGCACACAATAAAGGCTGGTTGAGATTTGCATATATTTACATACCCATCTTTTGGGAGGTGGGCTCCAGTCCATGCCAAGTGGCAACGGCGAGGTGCCATCGTGGCGATGCTTTGGTGGGCTCCGTGGCATCGCCGATTCAATCGGAAATCAAATTGAGGAGATGGAGATCCGAGCGAAGCAGTAGTCGATCGCAGAGATGATTAATTGAGGGATAAACTAGAGAAGAGAAGCAAATCGAATCTAGGGAGACGATACCGGGGTACTGAGGAGAAATTTACGATGCGCCATTTTCTGATGAGCATGCTTCACCGACCTAACTGTCAACCCTTCGTCTCCGCCTCTGCTCTCTGTGTGTTTGTCTTGTCTACATGGCAAAGAAAACAGAAGGAAACAATTGAACGGAAAAAATAAAAGAACAGAAAGTAAAGCAGAATGGTATAAGTAGTTTGTCTCAATAGTGTGTGAGAATCTATGTTGCACGGGTGCGGGTATCGTATCAGATACGATGCGGGTGCGGGGATACGTCATTTTAAAAAAAACTAGGATACGGGAGTATATATAGAATAATACAAAAAATCACATTATATATTAAAATGTTTGATTTTGTTTACATTCAACTACCACTACAGATGCATGTTATCCAGTATTTTGTTCTAAAATAATAACATATATTGCTATGTAGGTTTTAGAAGTAATTAAGATTAAGATTAAATTAAGTTTGTTCTGTAAGAATTCAAGATACTGCTATAATTTAGTATATTTTACTGTAGAAATCAAGAGATAAAATATTCTAGATGATAAGCTAAGATTATAAAGCTCTTTCTTAGCTTTTCAACGCACTTTGAATCAGCTTAATCGGAGTTTGGATGAAGAACTTATGACCAAAATACTGACCGTTGCGTACTGAAACGTATCCCAGCCGTATCCCAGTCGTATCCTGTGCCGTATCCCAGCCGTATCCTGCCGAATCCGAGCCGTATCCTACAGTATCTCAATATTAAAATAATGTGATACGCCACGTGGAGTATCCGGTGCGTATCGCACGCGAATCCGCGTCGGATACGTATCCGATACGCGGTGCGCCGGTGCGGCATGATTTTGGAGTATCCGGGCAACCTAGGTGAGAATTGTACAAGGGGTCTAACTAGGGAGGTAAACGGATTGAATAATCGATTTATCGTATTTTTATTTGTTAGAATTTTTCGAATACGAATACGAATTCGGATAGTTTCAAATACAAATGTGAATCGAATATCGGATACGAATCGGATATAATCGAATATCGAATATCGAATAAGAATCGAATATCTGACAGATACAAATACGAAAGTAATATAATTATGATAACTAAAAAGTCTTGATTTGACATATATATTTATCCAAATGCATCAATAAATTATAAAAATATCACACATAAACACAAATTAGATCTAAAATTAATTAA
Organism: Eleocharis quinqueflora; assembly: GCA_964058865.1. Lineage (NCBI taxonomy): Eukaryota > Viridiplantae > Streptophyta > Magnoliopsida > Poales > Cyperaceae > Eleocharis > Eleocharis quinqueflora. Next base: position 63,699 of record CAXKVX010000024.1, on the reverse strand, counting down.
ATTTGAAATAATCGATCCAAACCGTCCAATATGATCTCCATATTGAAATCCCACATGAGATCATTTTTTCATTTTTTTTAGAATCTTTTTATTATTTTTTGGAGTAGTATGAAATTTGTTGATATAATGATTTATGTACCATCCAATATGGTTGATTTTGCATCTCTCTAAAAAATAGTAAAAAAATTCAAAAGAATGAAAAAAAAATGGTTTATAGTAAGATTTCAATATGAAGATCACACTGAACGGTTTGTATCGACCCTTTAAATTTTAAGAATTAAAATTTGAACGTGATGCCAAAACTAATCTTAGCTTCTTAGTGCATCATAGCATTTCTCTCTCTTTGTCTCTCTCTCTCTATATATATATATAGAGTGAGGCCATGGTGTTTCGTAAAGCACCAAACGCGACGTACTTCCCATCCATATCTGTGATTTCATAGTCCAAACGATTGATCCAAACCGTTAAATTTGATCTTCATCTTAAATTCTTTTTGGAAACCAAATTTTACATTTTTTATTTTTTAAGATATTTTTTTGAAAACATGCATGTTTAATATTAAAAAATGTTATTTCTAGTATGTTTTCAACAAATATTTAAAAATAGCAAGAAAGCTATAAAATCATGAAATTTGATTTTCTAAAGATTTTGATATGAAAAATTTATTGAGCAACTTAAATCTCAATTTATTGAGTAAATTAAACATGCATATGACGAAATGGGTATCTATGCATATTACCTTAGTCTTGCTCTCTCTCTCTCTCTCTCTCTCTCTCTCTCTATATATATATATATATATATATATATATATGAAATTACGACTCAATAACGCGGCAAAACACGCTATTATGCTTTGCAAAAGGGAATATTATTAATTAGTGAATTAATTTTGACGAGCTAGCAATTAAAAAGGGACAATTCACGTAAGTAGCAAAAATCTTTCTTAAAATGTTGATGTTATATGACATGTATTAACGAAGAAAAAAGTGTAATATAGAGTATATATACATTGGGTATCAAGTTATAACAAGATAAAGAAGAGCAAAAGAAGCTGCTAAGAAATTTTCTATAAAAATTATTAAATCTTTCACATCGGATATTAATTAATAAAAAACAGAGATTTTCACTCATGCGCCTCTTCATCTACGACGAGTTTTAACTTACTTTTTGCAAATTCGACATTTACAACAAAAGATAACCGATATATAAAACTCTAAATAATTGATGTGGAAAAAGATTTTTCCATACGTTAGTGATGTAGCAAACACAACATGTATCACCTCTTGTGATTGATGAAATCTGAGGACTTAGCCCTAATTTTTTTTCTCAAAAAAAAATGTAGCAAACACGTTTTCTTGTAATTTTGAGAAAATCAAGCCAAAAAGTTCAGAAAACGCAAGGTATAAATAGCAAAGATATACTAATATATGTATTCAGATTGTTGACAGCAAAACATTAATGCCAAAGATACACTAATATTACACATATGCATTGTTACAATTAATGAAAAATGTTAATGTCAATATACTTTCAATATATTCAACGAACCACAATATCTCAAAGATTCACTTACTAATTATAGATTTAACCTTCACCTCCTATAAAACTCTTGGCATTAGAAACGACTAATACTCCACAAAGTTCAAAAGGGGTGTGCTTAGGTCAAGATTTCATCGATGTTGAACTCGTCTCTTCTCATTATCTGGCAGAGATGAGAGCAAAAAACAAACAGGTTTTCCCATATTCTATATCTTTTAATATTATTTCTTGATTTAGATCAGTTAAACATCAGCTTAAGTAGGTTTTGTTAATTTGTCATCAAATTCTACTATTTAATTTGTTCCTTGTTAGGATTTATTTGAAACCAATATACACAATGAATCAATCTGTTTTTATGGAGTTGAGTTTAATCTACCCGTGTATCAAATTGAGCTAAACTTCTGAAAATAATTTTGCATTTTTGTAAACAGTTATTTTTTCCTTCAATTACTTGAAAGCTTTTTCTTGAACAGAACTTAAACTGAAAGTATAAGATTATGTGTTCACCCTTCTCATTTGCACTTAATGATTTTGTTTCAGATGATAACATTTTTAGATCGTCCAAAACAAAATTATTACATTTTTTCACCAAATTAACTATCACTTTGAGAAATTGTCGTACCGATAACTTTGTTTGCGAACATCGAAGGTGTTTAACTGTTTATGTATGGCATGAGGTAATTGCTAATAATGCTATTACTAATGCCTCTGTTAAAATTTGATTGCAATGTTTATATATATATATACTAGCAGTGTCATGGTCATTTTTTCTTCTTTTTACAGGGATTAAAAAATGGAAATAACTTAGGAGTTGTAGTTGGAAGGATTACTGCACACTTTTTTCAGCTTGGATGGTCTAGGAAATCATTGCGGCTAATCAAACAAGATCACAGCTTGAAGTGCACTTCATCTTCACTTATGATCAGGCCATTAGATCCTCAAAGACATGTACTGAAGATGAATATTAATTCACATGTTGAATTGCTCATATATTCATCTCAAGTATTCAAGGAGAAATGCCAAAGTATATATATATGCTTGTCATTTTAAAAATCAGTTGCTATATATTTTACTTTCAGACTAATTAAGTACGCAATTAAGCTATTATATATGTTTACTTTAAAGTACTAGGAGGGGAACTTTTCATGTGGGGCCTGAAGAGACGCAGCTTGAACAGAGCTGAAGAAGCTGATGAAAATCAAAGGGAGGTTCGATCAACAATTCAATTCTTCTACCAGTGAGAAAGTGCACCTAAATGAGCTGACAGCGAAGCGGCATCTTTCAGTCTTTCAGAACTACTCAGCAACTTCATCATCAACCTTGGTTCAGAGCATCAGGTTGAACAAATATCGAGCAAGAAGAGATTTTTTTTTTTGGGGGGGTTCAATGTATATAGGATGTACAACAGATTGGTTAATGTATTTTGTCAAAATTTGAACCTAATCCAATTATATCGGTTTGAAAAAGATTTTGAGTCGATCTATCTTGTAACTCGCCAATTCATTTAGTTTTTTATATGCTGATCTTGCGAGTTATACGAGTTAAACGGGTTGTATTTTTTTATTGAACTTTGTATGAATTTTTTTTATTTAATCTTAATATATATTAACAAATTAATATTATTACAATTAAAGAAAAAGATGATAAATAAAATATCATAACGATATTTGAGTATCAATTAATATATGAATACAACTATATTCATAATCATATTGTTAATAAGAAAAAAATATTAAATTATTTTTAATGAAAATAATAGTAAAAGTAATATAAGCACAATGTTTGTCATTTATTGAATTTCATGTAGAGTAAGTTTATTTTATTGTATAGAAATATATTTTTAAATGTAAAATAATATTTAAAACTCCTCAAATTTTTGTTAAAGAAAAACATATCGAATTGGGTGGGTTGAAAAAGTTTGTACAAATTTTTGTACAGCACTATATATAGCCCTAAATGCATACATGGGTGGGTTGAGAAGAGTTAATATCAACCGTCGGATTAAAGATCAACGCTCGACCGCCAATGATATGATTCAGAAGGATTTTTGATATTTTTAATCAATACCGTTAAATCTTAATCCGACGGTTCAGATACTTTCTCTCCTCTCAAAAGAGAAAAATTTCTCTCAGAGAATTTCATTTCTTACCTAGCTGAGGAGGGCTGCCAATGGACAGGGCCAGCCCTCGAGCTTAGAGGGCCTGAAGCTCGAGTTTTATTTGTGGGCCGAGTTATTTTCGAATAGGGCTGAAAAGTTCGGCTCGGATCGAAACAATAATTGTAACTGAACGAAAAGCGAGCAGCCCACATCAAGATCACTCAAGCTCGAGGATCCAAACTAGCACTTTCTATTCCAACAATCGCCTCCGAAACGATATCCTCTGCATCCAGCAGAAAAAATGGTGCTCTCTGTATCTACTAATTTGAATTGTCCGATTAGATTTTAACGAATATGATTTTATAATACAAAAGCCCTCCTGAATTATATGATTGACGGTCAAGCGTTTAGATCTCGGACGTCCAAATTAGCAGGCGCAGAGGATACAGGTCGCCTCGTCTCGTCGACCTCGTCTCCGTCGTCTCTTTCACTCTTTTCTCTATCACCGTGCCTCTCTGCTTCATAAGTTGGTTTTCGACTGAAATCACAAATCGGCGAAATATTCTCTATTGAAAACTACCAAATTCGTTTTCAGAAGTTTTCTCATGGAAAACGAAACCTGGAGGAGAGGGAGACACACTATCCTTCTTCCCGCGTATGCTCGGGCCAAAATACTGTCAGTTCGTGTCGAAGACTGTTCGTGTCAACTCAACCTCACTGGCATCCTTGTTTTCCTATGCCAGTGAGGTTGTACCAACTCAATTCATTGGGCATCTTTGCTTCTACAGTGAGGTTGTACCAACTCAAAGCAAGTTAGCCAGAAGGTTGTTCAATTCTTATGAGAGAAGGACTAAGAATTCAGCGATAGAAGAAGACTTGAGTTTACTGGTACAATACCCTCACATCTGTGAATTGATCCCTCTCTTAATCACATTGATTTTGGTTTTAGTAATCTTTCCGGTAAATATACCCGACGGGTCAGATACCAGACAATTATGGGTTTACTGGTACAATACTGTCAAACCAGCTGTCGGATCAGGTACCAGACACAATACCCACCCGTAATAGCCCTTCATATATTTAGATGACTGTCAAGTTTGAGCAGACTGTCAAGTTTTAAATTTTGTATACGCATTTCAACTGACTTTGGTCTTTTAACCTCTTTTCTTTAGTCCTTAACTTTCTTGAGGTATCAGGTATGTCTCTCTCTTTTTGTTTGTATGTTGTGTGTGGGTTATTGCATCATTTCCAGCATATAATGAAAATAAAGCAATTTCTGGATTGATCCTCACTTGGTGCCCAAATATGTTATTTAATCTTAACTAAATCTAGTTCAGTCCAATCATAATTCATAACTGAGGGTAATTGGTTCCTATTAGTTAAAATATGGGCTGGTTTAGTGCTCAAGTCGTGTATCCAAATCAAAGCAACATTTTTCGATTGGATGAGGATATGTTTGATCACAAGGAAAGCATGAGGAACATAGAATACATGTAGTCATGTAGATATAGGTGAAACAGTAAAATGCAATTTCTTGGAAATATATGATATGATGCTCGGATACTAAAATTAAAAGGATACAATATAGATCCATGTCTTAAATGAGCTCTATAACGCTAGTTGGATGCTCCGAAACTCAGTTCTAAGCAGGGAGATATAGGGAACCCTGAAAACATATAGCATATAGTGTTAGATACTGACAATGGAGATAAACCCTAATTTGACAAACATTTTATGATTTTTCAAGAAATAAATGTAAGAGAGATTATGTTATACCAGAATTTTTTAATGATTCTTTTTATTTCAGGACACTTGTCAAGTATATTTGTGTCTTATGAAGCCAAGCGAAGTGAATTTTGATGATTTTTGGTTAATTAATTGTTTCATGGAATTTTGTTATACTTTCGATAAATTAAGTTGAGTTAATTTGCAAGGTTCAATAAGTTTTGAGATGTGGTGATCTCTTATTGTTAAATATTTGTATGTGATCTTGTTATGATGTGCATTTTTGTTTTGTTAAATATTCTTATTATTATCAGCTTGTGTAGTTAATGAATAATTTAAATGTTAAGATTTTTAATTTAGTAATTGCGTGATATCCATAACGTAACAATGGAAGAAATACTTATCAAAATCAAAGTTTGTGTTACAAGTGGAGTATATATAAATTTGAATTTGTAATTTCCTTTTTCCAAGAAGAGCAGGCCCGCGCTTCTCTGTAAAATTTCAAGATGAAGACCAGTTGAAAATCGATAACTAAGTCGAGTATGCCCATATGGCTATATCGAGCCTGGACGAACCCCGTCATGAACAAACTCATCTTGCTATATCGAGCCTTGACGAGCATGGGCCGAGCTCGAGTTTGCCATGCAGAAATTGAGCCGAGTCAAGCTTTGGACTTATATTCTTGATAAGTGGGCTGAGCACGAGTTTTGGCCCAAACTCGCCCGTTAGCAGCCTTACGGTTGTGATGACACAACTATTATTCGATCCAATCTACACATTTTGTGAGTATTATACATCAAATAAAAACAAAAGAACGCTTTGATTCTGCCATGCCAATGCTTGAATAACATGCCTAGTAATGACCTTAGAGTTGTAATTAACACGACCCTCTTAGATACACTGACAAATAGGTTCTACATTAAAATTTGAATATAAAAATAAAAAGAAGATTAGAAATAATTATAATCAGACTTTGTGTGCTAAAATAAAATAAATAGAAAATTAAAATCTTTGCATGCTAAATAATAATGTATAATATGGGTTGCGTGACAAAAAATGTATTGTTTCTTATTTAATGGTCCCGAATGTATATTTTTCTCACAATCTAAATAAAAATCTTACTTGTTTTTGGTTGCCTCCAGTATCTCATGATGTGAACTAAATAATGATGTTAAAACAATGACGACGTATAGCTGCCTAGTGCCTACTTTTGTATTTGATATGTCGACAAGAACTTTAATATATAGATACCAACATGAACCGGGGTATATGAAAATTTTCTTAATCAATGCTTCATTAAACTAATTAGACTTGTGGAATAGCTATTTGGTCTCAAGTGGAGATAATAATATATATAAAGTCGTTTAGCAGCCTGCTTCCACATGTAACTTGCGGCTTAACTGACAGTTCACTTAAGCTCAGATTGCATGATCATACAAGTGTAAATGCAGAAATGTTGTAAATAAATGGATGAATAAGCACATATTGTGACAACAACATGCGTTGTATACTTGTATCTAGTTATATATAGATCCTATTACATTAAACGTGATTCCTTAATATCAAAATTGCGGTAATGGTTTTGATGCCCCAAGTTCACATCTTTTGAGTGTCATATTCACTTCTCAGATTCATATTTCAATTTAAATTTGAACAATAAATATGAAATATTGATTTGTGTTGTATTTCGTACTACTACAAATGTGCTTATAAGTTATAACATTTTTTATTTTAGTAACTATCACTAAATTGTTACAACTTAGCCCAAAATACAAACGGCCCTTTTGTTTCTTGCTTGAACTATACTTCCTCTTCCTTTCTTCCTTCCCTTCCCTCTTTCTGACACAACTGCTTTGGAAAATTAATCAACGGCGACAGTGCACAGTCATGGCCACCGGCGCCGGCCAACCGCTACGACCAACCCGGCCGAGTAGCTTCTCTCGTGCCTCTTCTCCTTCCTTTTCTCCTGCTTCTTCTTCCTCTTCTACCTCTTCCTCTCTTGCTCCAGGTGTTAGGATCGGTACCAACGGCGCCGCCTACGTCTCCTCTGGCATCCCCGACCTCGATAGTAAGTGTTTTTGTTTATACTGGACTAATGGAACTGTTAGAGGAAGAATGGATAGTTCATAGTTGAGACAGGTGTGTATTAAAGAAACCCTTAGTATAGTTGTGGAGGGAAGATTAGAGACAGTAATTATCTATGAACTACCTTCTCATGCTTAATCTTATGTTGTGCTTTTGTTATATGTTCGGCACTTCGGCTAATAAAACTGTGACACCATCTGCAACTTCGGTCACAGAAAACGTGAAGAATTGAATTTATTGATGATGTCAAAAACAAATTAAGTGACAATGAAGTGCATAAAGCAGTATTTGGGCGTGATAGAGTTAGGCTTTGGTCATTGCTTTGAACTTGAAAGGTCGGAGGCAGTGTCTTTTCAGAGTTCCAAAATATCATGAAACAAAGTATAATTGACCCACTGTTTGCTTACCAAAGATATGTATTCCATGTACCATAGGAATTCTTGGTGGTGGCTTTTTAGTTGGATCAGTTGTTATGATAATGGAGGACGGAGATGCACCACACCACTTACTTTTGCTCCGTAATTTCATGTCGCAAGGTATTGTACATGGCCAGTCGGTTCTTTTTGCTGGCCTCACAAAAGAGCCCAGATCTTTCCTTGGCACTCTTCCAGCTCCTGTTGTACAGAAGGAGGGAGTAAAATTAAGGCATGAAACCTCAGATGTGCAAGACAAGGTTGTTATTTTTTGCCTTTTCAGTCTCCTCTTCTCTTGTCTTGATGAGTTCATTTTCAATGCACAACTCAGGTCAAATTTGGGCCATGAACTAATGATAGCCTGTGTTGTGCAAATTTTGATTAATCAAGTGTTAATTTGAGAACAATGGTGTAAACCCTAACTTTTCTGAAATTGAGATTTATTTCAGCTGGTTGTATCTTGAAGGCACCAATGTTATGGTTTACTGGATATGAAAAAAGCTGCAGACTTGGATAACACCAGCAATGTAAATATTAAATACATAAGTTTAAAGAAGTAGGAGAATCAATCTGTCTTGCCATAGAATTTAAGAGGCAATTTTTAGCATTAATCTATCACAGCAGATTTTATCTCAATTATGTGCCTATTAGAGCTTCTTTCTGTCAAAAACCGACTTTATTGCCTTCAACCAATATTTTGATTGTTATAGAAGGTTGTCTAGAATTTGGTGTTTTGTTGTCATTCGTAATTTTCACCTCAATTTTCTTTTATTTATTTATTTTATTTATTATCTTTCTCAGGAGAAGGGATTGAGAATTGCATGGCAATACAAGAAATACTTTGGAGAACAAAATACTGGAGGTGATCTAAAAAATGAATATTCATTATTTATTGATAATTGCTGGCCATTCACAGTAATTTGTTGGTTTTCTCAAAATCTTTTCAGATAAGAAGCAGGAATTTAGCAGTGATTTTGACTTAAGAAAGCCTCTTGAAAGACATCTATTAAATTCACAAAATATCGAGTGTATAAGCACACAAGATGCATTTGACCTTGCCACATTACAGAATCACTGCTCGACCTTTGTGTCTAAACTCTCTAGGTTAGTATAATTTAATTTTCTGATTTTGGGGTAGGCTAGAAAGCCTCTTGAAAGACATCTTGCTTTTTTGTTCATTTATTTTCTTTTTTAATGTTCAACTCCACCTATGTTCTACATAGCCGGTCCCAAGACCAGAAAGAAGGAGGGTTGTGATAGGCTTGACGAGCCAACGTAAAAATTAAGCCGATTTTATGGAAATGAAATCCAATATAGACTTCATTTCTAGCATACCCCAACTTGTGTTGGACAAAAGGCTTTGTTGTTGTTGTTGTTGTTATTGTCTATTTTAATGTTCAGGAAGGATGGTGTCAATTTAAATGCCGGGAGGATAGCTATACAATCTCTTTCTGCCCCACAATGTGGATATTTTGAGAAGGTGAAGAGAAATATTATTGTATCTTTTGGTATTTAGTTTGTAATATTTGAGATTTAGGTTGCATTGGTTGAGGAATTAATTGACAACCATGGTAAATAGATTTTAATTTGAAATGTGACATTCTGGGTTTGGTGCATAAATGCATGTGAGTATTACAAGATTTGGTTTATATTTGACCTTCATTGGAAAATTTTGAAGGTAATGTGGAAGTAATATTTATCCAAACATACAGGTCAGAACTTCAAAGTTCTTAAAAGAACTATATACGTTGTTTTATATATTTAAATTTCAATAATTTGTTCTTACAAAAATGTTCATTTGTTTTAGGATTGGGATATATTATCCTTTATCAGATCATTGCGAGCCATGGTCCGATCTTCTAATGCAGTTGCTGTAATAACCTTCCCAGCTTCAGTTCTCTCGTACTCTATTTCAAAGAGATGGCAACATTTGTCTGACACACTTCTCTCTGTCAGATCCATTCCAGGTTAGATGAAAATCACAAAATATTTAAAAGTACTCTATTTTCTTGTACATGGATGCCAATATTTTTTGTTTCCATCAGATGAAGACAAGGATTTAGCAAAGCTCCTAACAGGCTACCAAGACATGGTTGGATTTCTTCATGTGCACAAGGTGGCACAGTTTAATAGTCAGGTAATTATTGTATGCTTGGCTTTTATTTGAATGTTCTTTCTATTTTTTAAATTATTAATTCTCTTTTTTGTCTGTTATCAGGTACCAGTGATATTAGATGCTTCAACATACTCTCTTAAATTACAAAAAAGAAGATCCTTAGTTTTGGAGAAACTGCATCAAGCTCCAGTCGATGGTTCAAGTGGCACATCTTATGCAGCATCTGGAAGTTGTTCCTCTTCAAAAGGCTCTCCTCTTGATTTTTAGTGTTGGTAGAGTTTTTTATATGTTTTCCAGGTAATCATTTTGTGAATAGCACTGGAATTGGAATGTTGTGGCTGGAATTTGGATGATAAATTTTTATCTGGCAGTTTCTTCTTAACTAAACCCAGGTTTACTATTTACTAGACAACGACCTCATACAAGTTTACCTGCATGACATAACACTACTTCTGTTGGATGTCTATTCCAAACAGTTACGGGCTGATGCATTTAAGCCTGATATGCACTGCTACTAGTACATGTTTGTATTATGCAGACTTATCAGTATTTTAGCCATTCCTTTTATACTTCGTGAAAATTTATTTCCTTGCACTTATTAACTTTATAAACCTTCAAGAACTAGCTAAAATAATACTTTCTTGCTTCACAAGTACAAAAGTTTACACACAATTCATGGTTTCACACTTATGCATGCTAACACAAGCTCGGTGTTATCCATAGTGCTTGTGTAAAGCTGATATTATAAGATGGAAAACAAGTAGCAACTACATTAACTTCATTGTTTGTCAAGTTAACTTCCTTAACAACATACTCAAATTCAATTTTTTTCTCGTGCCGCCTTAAAATAGAAGCAGAAGCTGACAGCAACATATTTTGTGCCCATCCTTTGGCTATTAAATGATTGAGTGGAAAGGAAAAGCATTGCTTATGGCATCGACAAAGAAATATCATCCTTTCACCAATGTTTGTTACTTTAACCCATGATGGTTGCTCAACTTTGCTCAGTTTATAGATGTTGTAATCCCTTACGGTTTGACCATCTGGCATGAGATGCTGAGCAACCAAAAGTAGTTCATCTGATGTGCCATCTACCAGGTGGTATTCTGCTTGCTCAAGTGGTAAGTCGATCTTCACAACCTTGATCCTCGAACCTCTGAGATTGTAAACCCTTACATCTTTTCTGGAGACAGTATAAAACAAACCGTTTTGGTAGGTTGCATCAATAACTGTGTAATTTTCATGCTTCGATGGTTCATCCAACAATGTCCAACACTTATCCCCAACTTTACAGACTGCTGATCCCCAGTTGTTTTTCAACAGAGCCATAACAACACAGTTCAGGTCCTGAGATGGATCAGACATTAAGAGAGTCTTTTGTATTATTGGGTCTGTTTCTTTCCTACAGCAATGCCAGAATGGCCAGATGCCAAGCCGGCACCTGACATACGAGGGTATGAAGGGACGAAATGCTAAAGCCGGACTGGTTTTAAGTGATGGAAGGCTGATTGTTTTTCTGGTAATAGGGTTGAGTAATGAAATATCTGGTCCATCTGCCAGAGTAATGTAACCATGAGAGGAGGAATAACATTCCATTTTACTAGTCTTGGGTAGGGGAACATTATGAATTTGGGAGTCAGTGAGATCATAGAAGAAACAGATCGAGCTATCTGAATTTTCCGATTTGTTAGGGTCATAGGGTAGCATCAGCCATGGCAACTGAGGAAGGTGATTAGGGTTAGGCGGTAGTATGGATCTCCAAACTGTACAGACAGCGCGACAATGGATGTAGTCAACAATAGAGAGGCTTTCTGAGACTATGAGTAAGATATCTATTGGGAGATGAGACCAATCAGGCTCCATTTGTGTTGGTCTCTGTGGAAAGGGGAATGTTTGGACGTACTAATTTCTGCCAACATATATATATAGAAGAGGGAACATGCTTAAATATAATTAAAACGAAATAAAATTAATGACAACAAATGGCCAGAAAACTGGCTTTTTTGGATCAGTATGCTATTCGGTTTTAGTTAGTTTGAGCATTTTCATTAATATACTTTTAATTGGCTTGCTTGCATTACAATAAAAGTTAACTAAGCTTCAAGGAAGGATTACTGTAAATAAAGTATGCGACCGAGAATATTTTGTCTGTAATTTGTATTATTCACTAGAAAAAAAAATCATATCTTATTTCCGAAAATTTCCTTGATGGCATCAAGAGATGCCGTTAATTCATGGTTACAATTATTTTTTTGAGCAGAAACATGGTTGCAATTATCAACAGCTGTTTATTTCAATTTTGAGTATATGTATTATCTTACACCACTAACATCTCAATTAAGTGTGGCACGTCCCTTGTATTAAATATATGAGAAAGAAAATGAGCCTGGCACGTCACGCAGAAAAAAAAAATTATGAAGCGGAACTGACGTGTAGAGAATCGAGCAGCTTTACTAACACAAAGAGCTCTGCACGACCCACCAGATAAATAAAAAGAACATAAAAGAAAACAAAGAGGGCACCTCAAAACTTAATTCGTTGCTGGAAACTTTACAATACGCGAGTTTGTTTTAAAAAAATAGTTCGAAATCTCGTGGGAAAGTACTTCTATAGACTTTTGAAGTTGGAGGAATTTGAACCCATCTATCTCAAAGAAAAAGGAAAAATACATCATTAGTTCTGGTCAATATATACTTAGGATCCGTTTGGCACATCCAAGTGAAATAGAGTGCTAATTTATTTCACGCAGGGACGAATTCAGGATTTTCGTCAGGGGAGCAAGATTTATAATTTTTTTTCAAGGGGCAAAATAACACATATTTTCAAATATACATGGTTATTTCGCAAAAAAATTTGACAAATCGTACAAATACACTAAATTATTTTGCAATTTTTTTCCACGGGGGCACTTGCCCCCTCCCCCCCCCCCCCAGACAACCTACATCCGCCCTTAATTCCACGTAAGTGCCAAACAACATTTTAAGTTTTCGAAATAGTGCAAAATTTTGCTATTCCACTAAACCAACAAATAGGTGGTTTAGTGGCTTAGCAATTGTGAAATAGCAATTACTATTTGATTGTATTGTATTATATTTAGTAATTAATAATATTTTATTATATATATCACCTTATTTATTATTTAATTTTATTATTACTAAATAATACACATATTATTATGTAATTATTTATAATAATAATAATAATTATTATTATTTTATTGTATTTTAATATTTCAGCATTACTATTATTATTATTATTTATATTATTTATTATTAGTATTATAATATTTCATCATTATTATTATTTTATTATTATTTATGATAATTATTATTATATATTTTATTATTTATTATTGTTATTATTATTTTATTAGTATTATAATATTTCATCATTATTATTATTATTATTTTATTCATTATTATTTATTATTATTTATTATTATTGTTATTATTATTATTTATTATTAGTATTATAATATTTCATCATTATTATTATTTTATTATTATTTATGATAATTATTATTATATTATTATATATTTTATTATTATTCTTATTCTTATTATTTTATTCATTATTATTCATTATTATTTATTATTATTGTTATTATTATTTATTATTAGTATTATAATATTTCATCATTATTATTATTTTATTATTATTTATGATAATTATTATAATATAATTATTATATATTTTATTATTATTCTTATTTATTATTATTATTATATTATTTTATTAGTATTATAATATTTCATCATCATTATTATTATTATTATTATTTTATTTATTATTTATTATTATTTTATTTTTATTATTTTATTATTATTATCGTCAATTTTATTATTTTTATTTATTCTGAAAAATAATGCATATTATTGTTAATTTATTATATTATTTAGTTTATTATTGTTATCATTACTATATTATATCATAATCATTATTATTATCATAATTATCAATATTTCTACTATTCCAATTAACACTTGTCAATCGATAATTTTATTTTTCGAAATAGTCAAGAATATTACTCTTCTACCACTCTTTCAAAATTACATTATTTTAAAAACTATTCTACTTTTATCATTATTCTAGTGCTATTCATTGATTTGCCAAACGGACCCCTAATGTTTTCCTCAAAAAATATATACCTAATGTCAAAAAACTGAGACCTACACCCATCATAATCCAACACACACACAAAAAGAGAAACATCAAAAAATATCAGGATTTAAAATCCAAAACAGGATCATTGGGGTTGCACGATATCTTTAGAACTAGTACAAATTAACATGTTGCAGTGAATTATTGCATGCATGTCGCAATGCAGACAAATATTCTGGTGTAAGATATGCCAGTGTTGGTTGAAAAACACGAATGGGACACCCATGGTGAGTTGTGTATAATCCCATGATATATCTGGCACATATTCTGGTGTACAATATGCAAGTGTTGATTGTAAAATATGCTTTTATATGCTTGTATGGTAGGTAATGTGTCCCACGAACTTACTGGCACGCATGCACCAAAACAAATTTTGATGTACCATAGAAAAATAACAATATCTATCAAAGTGACAGCTGATATCAGCTCTTTATGAAAATCCTGATTTGAAGTATTATTCTGACCTTTTTGACTTGATCAAATGATATTATAATATTCCATGATAGATAGAGTTGCCAACTCAGGAAATGGAGCTATATTTTCAAGTACTTGATGAAATTAGTAGGATCGTAATAATATCTCTCAAAGTCATTTCAGGAAGCAGCATCAACAAAGCTGCTTCGATTTGGGTTATCCTTGCTAAAATCTGTATGCTCACAATGTTAAGTTGATTTTTATAATAATAAGAAGTCCTGGATGTAGTTTCTAGTTATAGCTTCAAGCGTAGTACTCGGCAGTCATTGTTAGCGCTGTGCTGCTACGTGTTTCCTTCCTGCGAAGGGGTTAGCTAGTGTACAGCTGCAGTATGTGTTAATGTGGGTGGTACTGAATTACTGATACTGTTGGTGGTAAACTTGTGTGATATTTGAAAGAAAGCAATGACAATGCCATTTTCGTTGGAAAAAAAAATATATGCAAATATTTGCTAACAAAACTTCACAAAAACTCATCGCCTAACATGGATACATTTAAGTTTTATTCAAAAGGAATGGCAAATACATTGAAGTCTCATCTCTTCCAAGATATAGAACATAACTACTACAATTTATAATTCGAGCTTCTCTTATAATTAATAAAAGCTAGGTGTTATCCATAAAGCTCGTGAATAGGCTAAAGTGTAAGAACCAAAGCTTTTAACAAGTTCAATAACATTGTCTTTCCCACAATTAGAAAAGATAGGAACCTCAACCATAGACAACTTGACCATTTTGATGTCGTAGCCGAATTTATCATCCGGATGCCATTCCCAAGAATCTTCTTCGTTTTTCTCTACAATAAGAGGGAAAGCATAGCACAAAATATTTGCTCCCAACACCAGCATCTGCAAATTATCTACAGGAAAAGTGAAGCATTGTTCAATTCCTTCACATATAAAGCACATTCTTTCACCAATACCTCTTGTTTCGATCCAATCGGGTTGATTGTCTTCAACTCCTAGCTTATAGATACTAAATTGATCCCTTTTACAGAGACCATGGGGTGCCCGGTGTTGGGCCACCAGTAGTAACTCCTCTAAGTCTCCTTCAATCAAATGGTAATCAGCTTGTTCAAGGGGTATGATTATTTGCATAAACTCGCATATGTTGCCTTTGAGGTCATAACCCTTGACTTCATCAAAAGAGATACAGTAGAACAGCCCATTGTGGTATGTAGCATCGATCAATCTATAACCGGTCTCGTTTTGACCTGGTCCCTCAAATAAGGTCCATGATTCATCCCCGATCCGACAAAAGGCCAAGCCCCAGTTATTCTTGAATAGAGCCATAACGATGCAATCGGAATCTAGAGGACTGGATGTCAAGATAATTCTCTGTATAATTGGATCAATACATTCCTTATAACCATATCTACTAGGCCAAATGTCAAGTCGGGACCTAATTTCTTCGGATTCAAAACCCGAAGCATCCGAAATTGTCAGTAATACTTTCAAAGAAGGCAGTTGCATCTGCACTCTTGTAATCGGGTTTAATAACGACATCTCCGGGCCATCTTCTAGCACCAACCAACCCCGAGACGAGCCGCAATATAGTTTTCATCTTGTCTCGGGGAGGTTAATTGGACGGATTTGAGTGGTCGATATATCATAGAAGAAACGAAGAGAGGTGTCGTTACCTTCATTTGAATGGGGATCGTAGGGGAGCATGAGCCATGGCAACTGAGGAGGGAGATGGAGAGGAGCTGGTGACAAGGCGGATCTCCATGGAATACACACGGCGCGAAATCGGAGGTGGTCTTCGACGGAGGTGATCTTTTTTGAGATTGCCTCTAAAATGTCTTTGGGAAGATTCGACCAATCAGTTTCCATGCTCGCGGGAGGAATGAATATCGCACTATCCTCACGAGTGACGAAGCTAAGGAAGAATCGTTTGATGTATATGAGAAATGAGAGGGAGGCGACTTTAAATGATTAAGATTTAAGATTTCTCGAGTTCTATTACTTTAATATTTCTTAATTCATTAGAAGAAATAGGAGAAGATTCGGGCTTTCAGCAGGCCTCACTTCAAAACGGGTCAACTGCTGAGGCAACTAACCACACTGGGCCGCTTGACAAATTGTATGAAGAGCTTTTTGGAGGCCTGCAGGAAGAAACAGTTCCATTGCCGAATTGGCTTTTTGGAGACTCGCAGAAGGAAGCACTCTAATTGACAAATGGATTGCAGGATGAATTAATGCATGAAATATTTGAAGGCCCACCAGAATTTAAGACAGACCACCAGGCTTCGAAAACGTTTCCTTTCACAATTTCTCCTTCCCGACACAGAGGAACTCTCACGATCAGCACCGCCTGAACGCGTTTCCGGCCAGTATTTTCTGCGGACGTTCTCTGCAGAATATATCTGAACCGTCAGATTAAAAATAAACGCTCTTTGATATGATTAAAAAGACCGTCGCGTCTCATCAATCGTGGTGGTGTGTAGGGGAGTAATAAATATTCGTAGCTCGTGGCTCGTCCGTATTTGACTCGTCAAAAACTCGTTATGAACTCGTTCGTTATCAACTCGAGCTGTTAATGATACGAGCTTGTTAGCTCGTTAAGTTAACGAACCGATCTTGAACTCTGTCCAGCTCCACTCGTTAACGAATCGCACATGTTATATAAAGTTAATTGATAGATATTAATATCTAACTGCAATAGTTGAAGTACAAGTTGCACAATATTAATTAACATATAGTCTAGAGGTGTTAAAAATATTGGTAGCTCGTGGCTCGTCCGTGTTCAACTCGTCAAAAACTCGTTATAAACTCGTTCGTTATCAGCTCGTTATGAACTTGTTTGTTATCAAGCTCGTTCGTTAAGTAACTAGCTGATCTTGAACTTAACATAGCTCGTTCGTGTTCGACTCGTTTGCATCTCTAGTGGTGGGCAATACATCTGATTGAATTAGTATCCTGAGCAAGGAAGTAGTAAAGTTGCTAAGTAGAAAGCAGTATCAGTATTAGCTAGTTAAAACTAAAATATTTATTATATAATTATATTCATAATTTAATCAAATATATTTTTGAATCACATTTAATAATATAATTAGATTCAATCGGGTCTGAATAAATTTCGGATCGGATCCTGACACAACTTTAACCTTGCGCGGTTTCTGCGTGACTGGACCACTGAGACCTAATCCACTGCCTGCAAAAGAAGCACATACATTTTCTCGCATCTGTTACACTAACCTTCGGTACACTTTGATTTCTTCAAGTGTGAAACCAGCGTATGGTTAAGATTAGTTAATGTGTCGTTCGGGTAAATCTCGTTCGTTCATTTTTAACATCTAAAAGATACTGGCAGTATATTATAATTTAGGCAGAATTTCATATAAAGGCCTCTAAAATTTTAATATTATATATTTAGCCACTAAAATCTCATAATTATATATTTAGTCATTTAAAACACAAAATATTTCATACAAAGGCTTCTAAAAGTTCAATATTACATATCTATCCACTCAAATTTCATAATTACATATTTATTCAAGTAAAATACAAAATGTTTTATTATTGTCCAGCATAACTGCAAATTAATAAATTTAATGTAAATTAACAATTAAATGGTAATTATCACTCTAAAACACTAAATGAGGTAGGAAATTGAAAACGGGTCGGGCCAGGTCGGATCGGGTCAAATTCGCCCGAGTCAACGGGTTGGCCGGGCCACGAGTTTGTCGGATCAGGTTTGGAAAGAAGGGTATAATCGTTAGCTTCTTTATTTCACATCGCTTCTCCTCTCCTCTATTTAGGTATTTGACAAAATTCGTATGTGTTTGACCCGGCCCGAAAACTTCGAGATCGCGATCTGGCCCGGCCCGACCGAAGGCAAACTCGTCCAAAAAACTCTAGAGTCGAAGACGGGTAGTGACCATCTTTTTTGGAAAAAATCTGTGTTAAAACTCGTGCAGACACTATAAAACACTAATAGAGGTAGGAAATTGAAAACGTGTCGGGCCTAACTCGCCCGAGTCGACGGGTTGGCAGGGCCGACGGGTTTGCAGGGCTGAGTTTGGACGGGTTGGCCGAGCCGACGGGTTTGCGAGTCAATTTTAACACAAGTTTTTTTCAAGAAGTATGGTCGCTATCCGTTCTTCGACCCTCGTTTTTTTACGGGTCCGCACGGGTTTGCTTCGGGTCGGGCCGTCGGGTCGCGACCTTAGGATTCAGGCCGAGTCGAGTTTGTATTTAGGAAATTTCAGTGGCTAAATATGTAATATTGAAGTTTTAGAAGCATTTATATGAAACGTTTTGTATTTAAAATGAATAAATATGTAATTATGAGATTTAAGTGGCTAAATATGTAATATTAAAGTTTTAGAGGCTTTTATATGAAATTCTGCCTATAATTTATAACCGAGATTTTGAGCTCCATCCCAAATGCCAAAACCTCGCAATTCATTCTTCTCTCTCCCTTCTTTCCTTTCCCTCTACTCTCTCTCGTCTTTCCGTCTCTCTTTTTTTCTCGCGCTCGCATGCATTAATATTCTTCTGCATGTGATTGATCGGGAATGGACGAACTAGATTAACTTTAGTCTGTGTTATTGTCCTTCAATGCTTTGCTGCCAGGGCATGGTGTTCTTATCAACGATTCTCTTTGGCAATTTGCCGAGCACCTCTCGTGCATTCGCTTCTACTGTTAATGTAAGAAATTCTTGTATATCACAGTATTTCAATCTATTAATACCGATAAGAGTTGTTTTCTCTTGGGTGTAAAGCTATGAACCGGTCAGTATAAGTAAAGAATTACCATGATATCATATGGTAGGTTATTTGAGAAGGAAATCTTCACATATGTAAAATCCTCCCGACACTGTTACCTGGGTTCTTTGCTTGATAATTTTAGTTCAACCTTACCAATTTTAGAATTCAGAGGTGTTTTAACTTGCAAGTATTTCTGGCATAATATCATAGCCAAATGGGTTGCAGCACCATCGAATCTCCTGTTGTTAGATATTTGAAAGTAATGGGGATGGGATCCAACATGCTAATAAAACTATATTTGACAATTTTCACAATATTTCATAAACAATCCAAAAACTTAGATTTAAGTTTATAGGTGTTGTTAAACATGTAGATAATCCTTGCAATCCATTTAGCTGATCTTTAATTTAAATTTTTAATACAAATTATATTATATATAACATACCCTGCATTAATTACCATCACCATTCATATGCACCGCATAGATAACACATAAATGATTTTCAAGATGATCAGCATAATTAGTTAAAAAGTAAGTTTCAAATTTAAACTTCATTTGTGATGATTTTCAAGATGATCAGCATAATTAGTTAATAAATGAATCCTGACACATCTAGATGAACATTTTGTTCGAACCTTGGTGACAAGTCAAGCTGGATGTTAATCATTCCTTGTAAATATAAGGAAAGCTTTTAAGAATCCTACACATCTAGATGAACATTTTGTTCGAACTTTGCTGACAAGTCAAGCTGGATGTTAATCACTCCTTGTAAAAATAAGCAAAGCATTTAAGAACAAACCAATTAAAAATATAGTAAATTTTTAAATAGGATCAGCTGGTCTGGAGCTGCTACTATTTCATTAAAGGGCTCAATGGAATCCTTGTTCAGTTCACATGTTCCGCCCCTTACAATGATATTGAGCATATTATTGGTTATTGAGACATACATAAATTATGCCTTAGATCTTCACTTACATAACTGTTGGTCAGTATACTTCTAATGGGGGTCAAGCCTTCCAACCTTTTTAATTGTCCATAAAGGACCCCTACTGGGTTTCTAACTTGCGACTTTTCACATGAATAGCATTGCCCTTAACCAAAAGCAAGGACTGGTTCTTTTTGGCAGGGATTGTTTGTAGAAAGAAACACTAAATATTGTTATGCTCTGACAGTTACAACCAGAGTTGACTGGATTCTAACCGTGAACGGTTTGCAAGTACCCTTGTTCGGTTTTTTTCATATTGGTACTCAAGGACCTGCTGGAACAGCACGCAATTGACAGCCTTTGTTGGTAGCAATCATCGCGTCTAATTTAAGTATTTTAGTTCCTTAATGATAGGGATAAAATGTTTAGAAGTAGGGAAGCTTGCCTATACCATTACAGAAGTGAGATCAATATATTGTTACTCATAATAACCAAAAATGGTCTGTCATGTTGCCAGTATGTTAAATAGTCGGTCTATTTGCTGAATTTTCTTGCTATCGGTTAGGCTCACAATTGTTGTTCTGACCTAATAGGTTAACCCAGCTAAGGCTGAAACTGGGTTAATTTGGTCAGAATCAGTTGTGATATCTTAACTTGTTGCAATTGAGTTCAACAGAACCATTTGCTCTTGATTTCAATATTTTTGTCAAAAACAAAATGATAAAAAAGCTATGCGAGCCCCTGCATATTTAACTAAGAAACAAGTGATGGCATTGGTCAAATTCTATAATATAATTTGTTGGGTTCTAGTTAAATGATTTTTTTAATTAAATGAATTTGTATTTTGCTATTTTGTTGCATCTGTATTCTCTCTATGTACAGAATCCATGCAAATCCGAATCAATTTTGGGTTTCCTTATTTGTGCTCACTTTTCTGTTCATTTTTTATTTTTCAGGTGGCCTCTGATAAAAGATTGCAAACATGGCTTGCATTTAAATCTCAGAAGAGCGAGAAAAGACCGCTTTACCTCTGTAGATCAAAAAATCTATGTCCTGGTGAGACTAGTAACAACGGGGATAATGGGTCAATGGAATCAGCTAGGGTTTTGTTAGAGCGGCTGTTTGCAGAAACCCAAAACCTAGAATCAAGTTCTGCAAATGATTCTGAACTAAGCTCAAATCTTGAGATTCTGAGATCAGAATTTGAGGCCGCATTATCTACTCTGAGGAAGAGAGAGAGGGACTTGAAAGATGCTGAGAGAGGGGTTTGGGATGAAGAAAGGAAATTGAAGCAGACCAAGATGGAATTGGAGAGGAGGGAGAGAGAAATTGCTGCTTCTTTTGAAAAGCAAAAGCAGCTAAATGTAGAATTGGAAGCAGTTAGACTGAATTTTGCTAATCAAGTGAGACAGATTCATGATCTGCAATATTTATTGCGAGTGAAGGATAATAAGTTTGCCGAGTCAAAATCAATGATTACGGAAAAATTGGCTGAAATTGAAAACTTGAAAGTGGAATTAGGAAAGAAGGATCTGGCGGTGATTAACTTGGGTTCAGTTATAAAATCCAAGGAGGAAAAATTGATCGAGTCTGAGAAAAATTTAAAAGACAAAGAAGCGGAAATTATCAACTTGAAACAGGAGATTGGAAGAAAAGAGATTGAATTAGCAGATTCAAATAAACTGATAGCACTAAATGAAGAAAGACTTAAAACTGTGGAGATAGAGCTTGAGAAGCAGACAAGTGCTTGGTTGATAGCACAAAATGAGTTTCAGGAACTCAAGTTGCATTCTGGTGAAACAGGTAGTATTGAAGCTTCTGTTGATGAGTTTGAACGTGTCAGGTGTTTACTTGATACCTTGAGTTCTGAGCTGGCAAGTGCACGTGAACTGCTTTCTGCATCTCATGCAAAAGTTGAGCTGCAGGCAGATCAGCTTGAGAAGCAAGGTGAAGAGATAAGTGAACAGAGAAAAATGCTCCTGTCATATTCTGAGATTTTGGAAAGCACGAAAATCGAGCTTGATAGGAAGAATATGGATCTCAGATTTGAGAAATCGGAGTTAAAGCAACTAGAGTTGCAGGCTACTCGGGAGAAGGAAAAAGCAAAAACTTTAGAGGACGAGTTAGCTAGAGAGAGAGATAAAGTGGAGGAAAAATCCAGAGAGGTAGCATTGCTCACAGAAGAATTGGAAAAGAAGAAAAAGGATTTTGATATCATGCAAAATGCTTTACATATTCGTGAGTCAGAATTGGCTGAAGCTCGAGTCCAAATAAAAAATTTGAAATCCGAGTTGGGTTCGATTACATCTCTCGCAGAAAGAAGAGACAAAGACCTCATTGAGGCCAAGAAAAAAATAGAGGGGTTTAATTATGAGATCGATCAATTGAAAAAGTTAATTGTTGGGAAAGAAGAGCAGTTTCTGCAACTCATGTCTCAGCTGCATGAAAAAGACGAGCATATTGTTGCAATGCAGGATGAATTACAGGAAATCAAAATGCGGCATGCGGAAGCAACCTTAGTTGTGCAAGAGCTGACGGGTCTGACAAATAATCTTGTGTCTAATGAAGAACATACTGAGATTGGCCACACGGGTATTAATGCAGAGGAAGAATTGAATATCAAACTGGAGATGGAATTGAAGATGGTAAAAGAGACTCTAAGGCAAAAGGAAGTCGAGTTGCTTGAAACTCAGAGACAGCTGGTAGTAAAGGAAGAAGAGCTGAAATCAATTCAGGAAAGGTGGAAAGAGAGAGAAAAGGAATCAGAACTGCAAGAAAAGGAAGTACCTCAAAATGAAAAACTGGAAATTGATGGTTTGAGCGAATTGTATAGCCTTGTGCAAGAAACTGTGGAAGGAAAAAACATGGGGGATTTGGTCACACAAAAACTGCAATTGGAACTGGCGCAAGTGGAGGCTGAGACAGCTAGAATTGCTCTTCGAAAAATATCAGAGTTAACTGAAAGTATCGTGAGTACATGTAATGCTAAATATGAGGGGTCTGATTTAAATTTTAATATTGAAGATAATTGTTTTGCGAAGGCGGAGGAAGAGATTTTTCATCTTTTTTCTTTGACAGAGCAGCTAGTAAGAAAGGCTGGGATGAAAGAAATATGAGAGATAATGTACTTGATTAGGCAGTTCTATATGGTCCCTTTTCCTTGTACAGTTTGTGCCTTTTTGCTGATGGCATGTTATGTTCTTCCTATTGCAAGAACAAAGATATGGTTATTGATGAGCTCTCTTGAGTTTAGGATGAATACATTTAGCTTATTAGGACTGGACTATAGTAATCTTTTTAATAAATATACTACAGAAAATTTTGAAGAATCGAAATGAAGATTTTATCGGAATATTACATAGAATTCGACAATTAAAAAAATAAAAAATACTTATATCTTAAAATCTTATAGAAGTGCAGCTTTGTTTCTCTATGAATTATGAAATTTCACCATTGTAGTCACGAGAATCCAATAACCCATTTTTAACTCTTGGTCATTTAAGCAACCGTTGCTCCTTAAGCAAGTGCTGGCAGCTGTGTACAAAATGCCAAGGAATTTTGTAATTTTGCATCTCATTCGTTGCCTTTTTTTTTTTTTACCTTTTTTTTAATTATAAGAATTAAGAACGTTGTCCCTAGAGTGAAAACACGCTGTGACAGTGACACTAATTGATTAGTAGTTTTTAACTTATATTCGGTGTGTTATATATTTAAATCCGTATGGCGGGTCATTTTTAGTTTTCATTGGAATAGAGGGTCATTCCAACAACAAAAAATGAAGAACAAAGTCCGAAATATACATTGTGTAATATGTTCTATTTTAAAATTTAATATGTATATAATCAAATAAATTCAGCTCAACTATTTTTCAGATTAAATTGATTGGATTAGAGACGTTGTTTGTACATTCTACTTTAGGGACACTTTAGTCAACAATATTTTTCGGAATTAAGTTGTATTAGTTATTTTAGAAGAAATTATCTTCTACTTTATACCACTTTTGTTAGGTAACGATAGTTAGAAAAAAGAGACATTAACATGAAAGAGGAAACAAAATAAAATATAGGAAAATGAAATGTTTGAGTCATCTTTAAAATCACAAAAAGAGTGTACATTTAGAGTTCTAATAAAACCCGCGGGGATATACCCGTCCGTGGATCCGACCCGACCCGTCCCGTGGTCCAGATCCGATCCGACTCGTGGTTGGCGGATTCACGGATCTATGGCGGGTCGAGTAGGCCAAAAATCCTCAGACCCGCCCGAACCCGTGCCCGACCCGCCCTAGGACCCGACCCGTGGAAACGTGCAGAAATTAAAAAAATTCAAAAAAATTCGAATAAAATATATATATTAAAATAATGTGCAATTTTTTTTAAAAAATTCAAAAATTCGAAAAAATCGACGGATCCGAACCTGACCCGCCCCAACCCGTGGCCGACCCACCTGGACCCTACCCGCCCGGGTTTATCACGGGTCGGGTTGAAGGTTTTGGGTTCGAACCCGTGAAGACCCGCCCCGTCGTACCTGTGGATCCGTGAATCCGGACGGATCGGATCCACGGATACCCGACCCAATCCGTATGTAGAAGCCTAGTACATTACTACATTATCAGAAGCTGAGAACTACAGAAAATCCTAATCAACAAAAAAAATCAAAAGGTGTGACAACCTTCTCCAGTTTATACTCCCTGGACAAGCACACATTATTTAAATTAAATACTAGGGTCCTAAATATTATCCAGAAAATTCATTGAAACGTCAACTTGTATATTATATTATTTGTAAAGTGAATCATTATTCTATCAGTGACCAGTCTTATTCGGAAGCCTATTCTCAGTTGAAAGAATCGGTTTAGATTTTCTGCGCCGTAATTAATGAACGGTTCATATGTGATTCAGAAACTAGTATTATAAATTTGAAAATGTAAGTATTTTGATGCAAACAAACGGTTCATATCTTTCGCGCTGGATGAACTGCATGACAGAAGATCTCGTTCCGTAAGATAGTGAATTGTTTAACAATTAGCTGAGTACCGACAATATACAGTCTAAAAAGCTGTAGAAGATTATAGATAAAACACACAACAAATTGAAAGAAAATTTTCATAGAAGGTCATAGAATAAAAATTTTCAACAAATAGAATCAATAACATTTTTAAAATTTCACAAAGAGTTAACTGCACAACTTGCGCCCCTAAATTTTTTCAAATTTTTTTCAACTTCTGTGCATTTTTCTTAAGGTTGCAGTACAAATTTTACATTTTAGAGATGTAAGTATTAGTTGCGCTCCTAAAAAAACTTAGGAGCGCAAGTATTAATTGCGTCTTTGATCTTCTATGATATTTTTAGAGGGCTGTTGGCTCTATCTGTAAAAAGTTGTTTTTTTGACTCTTTATGCAAAAATTCCCAAATTGAATAAATGACTTTTTAATAATAAAAAAAAGATCCGGCTTGTAACAGGGACTTCTTCCCGCAAAATCGACCGCTCACGCTACCTCTCCTTTTCTTCTCTCCTATTTCACGAAACTCACCTTTTTGTACTCGCTCTCTCTCACTTGTCAGTTATCGTTCCTATTTCCGTTCTATTTGCTTAATTTAGTTATTGGTGATTTGCTAACTTTGCTTGAAGTATCTGCTAGAAGCTACTCAAAAGAAAAGGTTTTGGCCGAATAGAATTAGCTGTAAATTTTGATGGTAGTTTTAGCAATTTCACCCCAAAATCTAGCTTTTTACTCGATTAATTTGCTGGTATTGAAGCATACCCCTGTCTGATCTGCTAATTGCATAATACCAGTAGTCCAGTTGTTTTGGGAGATTGGTGTAGTGAGTTTAGTGTTCTGCTTTAATCTAATTCTGTTCGAAGATTTTGAAATTGTCAGCCGCTTGGAACATGAATTTGACCAATAGTAGGAAAAAATGTTCTAGATTGAATTTTTATCCTTAACTGATTAAGGACTTAATACCAGTTAGATGCCCCAAAAAGAGCTTAGCTTTAGTTAGTCTACTTTTATCTACGTTTATATGCTTGAGTATTAATTTTCTACTGCCCCTTTTGTTGTTTTCTTTTATTTTTGTTTCTTACTTCTTTCTCTTTTTTGACGTGCAGCAATGGCTGAGAAATCTGTGGCAGATCAACCTGGTTTGAGTGAATCATCGTTCGAGTACATACTACTAGGTACCAACCCAGATCAGTCTCAACAGGTCCTCTTTAGTCAAAATCAAATCAATTCTTGGATTGACACGGGGGATCTACAGTTGAAGCACAGGTACTGTATGATTGATTCTGAGTTATGACAAAGTTGTTTGCTTACTTGTTGCAATTATATATTTTTAATAAAAACTTAATTACTTAAGGCCACTATTTTATCTTTATACATTTTTTTAATTATTTTCTTGATTGTCATTTCTCATAATTAACAGATGTCCACTTATGAGTGAGTTCAGTTGGCAGATGCTTGCCTAAACTGTATTTGAACTGAATCCAACTTATTGATGACCCAAAACCTTCAGGGCCAAAACATCATAAATTTAACAATTGCTGAGACCTGAAAGCCGACTAGACAAATCTGCAATTGCCCAACCTCTGAGATATGGCGCAAAAAGATGATTATTATTCCCAACGGTGCAAGGTTTAAAATATAATTTAATGGTCCTGATAAGCAATTTATCAGTGATAAAGTGGTCAGAAAACCTAAACACTGACATGTTCTACAAATATGGTACATATACAAATCTAAACTCAATATTTGAGCAAAATATCAATTCCACATAACAGTATATCAATTATAAGCATAGTGCAGTGACAACTATGGCAAATAAGCAGCCTGACTCTATTCTTTGGGTGCACATGATTTAAAAAAAAATGAACACAAATTAGTGGGTTTTTTATTTTATAAGATCAGTGCAGTGAAGTTGTCGCATTGTGACCAGGAGGTCACGGGTTCGAGCAGTGGAATCAGCCTCTTGCAGAAAAGCAGGGAAAGACTACGTACAAAGACCCCAAAGTGGTCCGACCCTTCCCCGGACCCACAAGCGGGAGCTACGTGCACCGGGCTGCCCTTTCTTAGTGTAGTGAAGGCTCTAGAATGCCTGAAAAAAATGTGATTTTCAAAATTAATTCCAAATTTGCTAATTTGTGAAATCAGCCTCAAATCTACTCATTTGCAAAATCCCATTTTAAGACTTCATTAAGCTTTATTTACTAAATACCTCAAAAGATAATCTTACTTTACATCCATTATCCCTCAATTATGCACAATAGATTTAACAATTAAGACTTGGCCTGGCACTAATTTACACAAGTAAGTTGCTATAATTTAGTTGCTATTATTATGACCGGAACTAATGAAGTCTAACAAAGAATTAGCTAGCTATTTGCCTGATATTATCTACGTCTGGTTAGTAGTAGCTTTCACTTCATATTGGTAAACAAAGTAACTACTGATACAGTTTGAAATTGCAACACATGGTACCAAATTACCAATATACTTGGTTGCACATGTCAATGAAGTAATTACCAAGTTTGAGTAGAACTAATATGTTCTTAAGCTCACCAAAGCTATTGGTGAGCTGAATTAAAAATTTAGGTAAATCTAACTCAAATGACAAATCCGAATATAACGAGTGATGTGTTTGCATATTAAATCAATAACCTTTATTTTTATTTAATGCAAAGTCAAGCAGTCAAAATGTGACAGAAAATGATTGTGTGAAAATAATCCATCAGCCTCCATTTTTTTGACCGCTTGACTTTATATTAAATGAATTTTAAAATTAAAATTTTGATATGTAAATACATCAATCATTATGTAGATCGGTTTCAATGGCTCAGATTCGTCATTTGAATCTGGTTTAAATAAACTTTTAGTTAAGCTCACCACCTTGGTGAGCTTAAGTACAGGCTAGCTTTACTCACAAAGTTGAGATAATTAATTTGTTAACCATCTATTCTGCAATTACTCTGATTTAACTGTTGTTGCTTATGCAATTTAGTGCCTTTCTTGTTTTGTTGTAATTTCTAAAAGGATAAGAGCAAAATAATGTTGTATGTACAACCAGGAATCAGGATTAAATTAATGCCTGACAAGTAAACTTACATAACAAAGTAAAATATTAAAATATCTGGCTATATACGTCTTTGTTCCAGATGTCTTTGCATGGAAGAAAATAAAAGGTTTGCATCATCTAGGCTTTGAATAAGTAATACTGAAGGTATGCCCTAACAAATTTGAGTATAAAATAGTTCAATATAGAAAGAAAATCATGGTTTTAGATCTAGCATCCAGTTTTTTTTTTTTTTTTGCTAAATGCTAAAACTTTTGCCGCTAATTTACGATTTATTGGCGGATCTGCTAGTCACAAATTTAATGTGCCAAGGCTTAAAAACTACTACTCTCCGCTTTATTGCGGCTGCTTAGAAGCTTGATCGGACCACACCAGATCTACCTGAACTAACATACCAATCGGAGTGATGACGAGAACCTTATTTGGACATGCATACACTACTATTTATAATCTTGATTGTTTTCATTAGTATCACAGTCGACATATTTTAATTACTAAGGGTGTGATGTTTCTTTTTTGCTTATTGTACCTAAACTTTTGTTTGTTTTGAGATTCTTCCTTTAATCAAATAGGGCACAGCCCTAGTGGCATTTTGTCCCCGTTAAGTTCTCAGGTTCAATACATAACCATAATTGTTCTCATATCTGTGGCTTTGGCTTGTAAAATTGACGTTCATTTTTACTGTTCTCTTGATAATAGAATTGGGAGGGGGCAGTTTGGTGATATGTGGATTGCAACTCGCCACATAAAAGATCTAGGTGAAAGCAGGTACCATGAGGTTGCTGTCAAGATGCTATACCCATTCAAAGATGATCAGCTATTGTCTTTTAAGTCAAGGTTTGACGAGGTATTTTCCAAATGCCGTGGCTTGGAGAATGTTTGCATGTTGCATGGCATCTCCGTCCAAAATGGAAGGGTAAGTAACTTTTATACAGTTTAGCCTTTGAGTCATTTAGGTTAGGTCATTTCCAGGATCAGTTAATTTCAGCTATGTGATCATTTGTTTTTTTTCACGTTATGTTCCGGGCTATGGTCCGTTTAGTTCCAAGTTATGTTCCTGGTTAATTACAAAGAAACTATCACTTGAAAAAAAATATGGGGGTCAATCATATAGTACTTATTCAAAATTATGGGGGTCATTTTTCAGGTTCTTGTAATATTTATGATTAATATACAAGAAAATATTTCCTATATAGCAGAATTTTGAAGAAAAAATGACCCCCATTCTTTGTTATTAAATCTGCCTATCTGTTAGGTTCAAGTCAGACCTAATTACAGGTCATTTGGTTTTGTTCTTGGTTCAATTGGAACTAGGAAATCGACTTTTCAAGAAAAAGTTTATTTCAGTCGGGGCTTTTTCTGCTCCAGTCAAGTTCTAATTCTTTTTATGAATTTACTAAATGGATCTGGTATTTTGGTGTGAAAGTTACCTGGTGTTTAACCAGTACTTTCTGGTGGTTGAATTATTATTGGTTGTTTCACATTTAGGTTTGTATCGTGATGATGTTCTATGAAGGATCAGTTGGGGATAAGATGGCTCGTTTCAAAGCCGGGAAGCTGCCTCTGTCTGATGTTTTAAGGTATTATTGATTTTTTTAGTACATTTGTGGTAGTGGGGATATTATTTCTCTGTTCCTTTTCTGAAATGGGAGCTTGATCTTTTTTAATAGGTATGGTGCTGATTTGGCCCAGGGAGTAAAGGACCTCCATGAAAGGGGTATTTTGATTCTGAACCTCAAACCATGTAACATTCTATTGACTGACTCAGATCGTGCAATACTTGGAGATTTGGGATTTCCTTCTCTCCTCGTCAATCTCTCCCTTCCGAACC
This sequence comes from Eleocharis quinqueflora, assembly GCA_964058865.1. NCBI lineage: Eukaryota > Viridiplantae > Streptophyta > Magnoliopsida > Poales > Cyperaceae > Eleocharis > Eleocharis quinqueflora. The sequence continues at coordinate 33,558 of CAXKVX010000024.1, read as the reverse complement.
CTGACATGATCCAACGGCTTGGGTCCCCCAACTACATGGCGCCTGAGCAGTGGCAACCATCAATTCGCGGACCGATCAGTTACGAAACTGATTCATGGGGTTTTGGTTGTAGCATTCTGGAGATGCTTAGTGGCACTCAGCCATGGCGGGACAGGTCACCTAATGAAATTTTTAATTCAGTTGTTGTGAAGAAGGAGAGGCCGAATTTACCTGATGGATTACCTCCTGAGATTGAAAATGTGTTAGTCGGATGCTTCGACTCCGATTTACGAAATCGTCCCTCGATGACCCATATTATACAAGCTTTTCAGAGGTATACGGCAACCTTCTTTTTGGCTGTCAGTATTTTTGTTTTATTTCTGCCAAGATAATGTTTTAGCCAAGGTTTGTACTGGATAATGGTACCTCCATTTCATATGTGCAGCGGTGTCTGTCAACTGCTATCGGCCTCACGAACTTTTTTGTTATTTATTATTTATTTATATTTTACTGGCTTGCTTTCAGATTGTTGTGCACTGTGGGTTTCCTTTAGTGTTGATTGTTGGGTAAAATATGAAGGAAACAGAGAATATATTGAACCTCAATTGCATGGTTGTGGTTAGTGGGTGCACTGAGAGAATGAAAAAGGAAAAAAAAAAAGCAGAGAGTAGAAGTGAAATAAATTGAAAAAATAAGTATGAGCTAATATATCTATTCAATTAATTGTTCGTCATTTTTGTTGTTCCATTTTAAGGTTCAAGGACATGGGTCTCGGGGATAGCACCTGGACTGACTCAGAGGCCCTCAAGTCCTCAAACCGACCAACTTACACTGACTGGTCCCTTCTGAAGGATGAACTCAAAATTGGTGACACCGTTCAGTCAAGAAAGCCCAAAAACTCGTGCCGACCTGAGTGCATGTTCATTCCTGAAGGCACCATTGTTGGCTTAGAGGAAGAAAAGGATGCTGATGGGAACTTCTTTGTCATGGTGAGGGTGCATGGTTTCCATGATCCGTTAAAGGTCCATAGTTCAACAATTGAACGGGTTACATATGGATATACTGTTGGTGACTGGGTTAGGCTCAGAGATCAAAATGGGTCTCGTGTTGGGATACTCCATGGGATTTCTCGTGTGGGAGCCGTGACCGTCGGGTTGATTGGGATGGATAGGCTTTATGAGGGTAGCTATACAGAGCTCCAAATGGCAGAGTCATATTGTGTGGGACAGTTTGTTAGGGTAAAGGCGGGCGTGTCAAAACCTAGGTTTGACTGGCCGAGAAAGAAGAGGTGCGGCGAGCCATATGCAACAGGCCAAATTTCCAGAATCTACCCCAATGGGTGTCTTGAGGTAAAATTCCCCGGCCGACTCACTTTCGGTGAAAACATTAGTTACCTTGCTGATCCAGCTGAGGTGGAGTCGGTGAACTTTGAAAAGTGTGAGGGGCTTGTGAAAAAGTACCAACACTTGGAGGATTATCATTGGGCAGTAAGGCCATTGGTTGTTGCGGTGGGAATTTTCGCTGCTCTGAAGTTGGGGATATGTGTGGGGTCAACTGTGAAGAGGTGTACCAAAAGGAAGGAGGCAAGTTGTACCCCTGAGCAGGGAGCTGATCAGCAACCTGAAGGGCAGAAGGGTCCTTGGCTCCCTCCCTCTATGGCAAATATCCTCTTCACTGCACCTTCTCGCTGAAATTTTGGGAAATATTTGTAGTACTCAGAATGGAATATCTTACCTGATGTCAATTTGCAGGTTAGTGACATGGTCTGTATGTAACTGGGTAAACTCTTTACACTGGCTGTCTTTTGTATATATAAAGCGTTTTTTTTAAGTTTCTACGATGGGAATTTGTCTGAAAATCCATTATAATTTTCTAAGTGCTTAATTTTAATGTGTTCTTTAACGGCATTATTTCATTTTGAGACGACCAGAGTTTCATTTTAATTTATTTAACTCTGCCAGAACGTGTCAGGGTTAGGTATTAATGATTTAAACCATTAAATTATTAAATAGCATTCTCTCATTACAATTTAATAATTTATTTTTTCTCTCCACACAATTTAAAAAGAAAGAGAGTGTGATTCATTAATTAAATGATTTAAATTAGAGATAATTTTGGTTGTGCCTAAAAAAAATTCAGAATCGATTTCTTTCAGATTTGCCATCCTCTTTTTTTGTCATTTTTTCAAAAAGACAAAAAAGAAGATAGTAGCGATTTTGAATGACAAATATGAAATAAATCTATTCTTGGTGGCATTTATGAGATTTTCTCAGTTTTGGGTGGCACAAACAAAATTTTCCCTTTAAATTATGAGCGCACAATCAAATAAGAGATAATTTCGTCTGTGTCAGCCAAAACGAAGGAAATCTATGAAATGTCATCCAGAATTGATTTTTTTCATATTTGCCACCCAATATTGCTACTATCTCCTTTTTTGTCATTTTTCCCAAAAAGAAAAATGCTCCTGTCATAGCTACTTTCGGTCCGAGTTCACCCGACCACCATCGACCTCACTACTGGTGTTTCGAAGGATGTCGTAATTGACTCCGAAAACGATTTTGGAGAAGGAGAAGATCAAGAAGAGGAGAGAAAGAAGTCATAATAGAAGCATTTTTGTCTTTTTAAAAAAATGACAAAAAAAAAATAACATCGGTGCAAATATGAAAGGAATTTATTTTGCATGATATTTTTTAGATTTTCTCAATTTTAAATGATAGATAAAATTTTCCTATCAAATAATACATTCATCTCCCCCAAAAAGAAAATTTTCCTATCAAATAATACATTCATCTCCCCCAAAAAGTGTTTAAGAACTAGTTGCCTGGCCTACTTATTAGGCGCCTATTGCAATGCACTTAATAGCATGGTCTACTTTATTAATTCCAAAGCACCACCATTAAATTCTTCTTTGGTGGAATCGATGATAAGTTACAACAATAATCTTGATAGTCACTTTAAAAAAAGTTAAAGAAAATCTATAAATTAAGAAATGTAGATGTGCAATTTTTCCATAGATAGATCATATATATTTTCGTGAAATTAAAAAATCATTTGATATCTCAGTACATGTCAAATATGAATAATTTGTGAATTTCATGTCATTAGATGATATGACAAAACTTTACAAAATTGTATTATATAAAAACACAGATGGAACAGAGTACATAATATTTGTAAGATTTTAAAATACAATTTTTTTATAGTAAAGTTTAATATTTTTATCCCATCTTCTTCCCCGCGATCTCCAAGTCGAAGACGGCCCAATAGGCCCAACTTTTGCGCGAAAAAAGGCCCAATAAGACCAATACCGTTTCCGCAGGAACCAAACTGCTCCCATATTTTACTTCCTCGTTAAATTTAGAACTGGTAGCAATAGCCTAGTTTAAACTGGGGAGCAAATACAATAGCATGGAAAAGATGGAAGAAGGAGAGGATGAGGTGATGAGTGAGGTGCACCTTGGCTGTCCTCCTCGGGTTACCGGCCCCTTTATCTCACGCTTCACCTTCTCTATTCCATCCTTAGGTAAACTATATGTCTATGTCTTTCCTATTTTGTTAGTATGTTATGTTTCTTGGTGGCATTTCATCAAACAGGTCGTGTGCTCTCTGTTATTGAGATCTTAATCGTAATTATTTGAGACTTTCTATTGCTTTTCCACTTTTGGACCTTATGTCATTGTTTCATGCTCTCTTTTGCCTCTATATGCGTACCTGATTTCGTTTATTACCAAGGGTTTTCTCAGGGGCTTTTGGTCGAACGTGTTGAGTTCATCTTTATTATCGTGATAACATTATGATTTGCCAACTTCATTTCACTATAACGTGATAGTTATCTCATTTTGTATTATGATCCTGGTTGGGTTGTTCTATATAATTGCTTGTCTAAAGTTCGTTATAAGTTGGCACGAGAAGTGTTACACTATTGTTTCATGTGATTCAAGTGGTGTAATCTTACTTTGTTGTGGCTAGAGAAAGACTTTAGGAATAGCCGTTTGGAAGTGGATGCATTGTCAAATGAAGTTACTTTGGATGAAGACGGCGATCTTGTTCTTACTAGAAGGGAAAATAGAACTGGTATGTAATGTTACAATGTATTTTTATTGTTGATTTATATAATTCTAGCATGAAGTAAACTATGTGATTCAGAGAAAAAGGGAAGGCTAATTGCTTACTATTTATCGTTCTTTTTCTCCTGTAGAGAGGTGTATTACTTATGAGTTTGCTATTCAGCACAACATCACATCATCAATAAGAAATGTGGGGCTTCAGGTTATTGAATTTCTGTCTAGTGCCTTCTTTTGCAGATTACTTAACAAATAATGTTTTTTCTTATCCTGTTAATTTCAAATTGGGTTTCATTTCTAGCCTAACCCAATTTATTTGGGAATAAAGGCTTTATTGTTGTTGTTAATTTCTCGTCTGTGAAATATAGTCTATAATTATCAAATTATTTTTCTAATTTCTTTCAATACATTCCAATGTTGTAAAATGCGGATCTGGATATGTGTGCGGAAGGATACCGCATACCGCATATGCGTTATGCGGTTGTATATGCGGATTTATATGCTGATTCTTATATGCGGTCGAATTTACAGTTATAATATGTATTTCATATAAGTTAAACCCCTAGGCACGTCTCCAGTAGAAAAATGAAAAAGGACTAGTTATTCGAAAATAATAGATTTAAAAATAATAACATTACAAATATTAAAAAACGCTTTGCGGATGAATTAAAATGACTTGTGATACTGTATACACGACAACAATTAAAGCTTATTAAAAAAATATTAGTTGTTGATCTTCCAAACAAATTATTTGTGGATCAATGAACTTTAATGGATTGGATTATTTAATTGCTGATGTCTGCACTGAAAAGCACGATAGCAGCCCAATATCTTTGTCAGGCAACAAGCAAGGTGGCACAAGGAGTATAAATGCATATTGACTATTTCAGCAACAAGCAACGATTATTTTCATTGTTTATTTGCGCCTTTACTATTTCCGCCTAATATAAACGCATATTGATTTTATCGCAGGTTCTTGTCCGCTTACGCATAAGCGGACGCATATGCGCCTGCACAGTCCGCCTTTTACAACACTGATACATACACATGCCAACTGAGAAGATTTACAGTCCCCCAAAATTCGCATCAAGCATTTTTATAACAGGATATTCGAATAATCATGCTTTTCAGAAGATGTAAACTTTTCATTGTTTGACTGAGCAAGATGAACTAGGGTATTTATAATTTTTGTCAAATTCAAAAGAGCAGGTTTGGAAAGCTGCATTGGTTCTGACCGACTTTATATTGCATAAATGTTTAACTTCATCAGAGTTTGATGATATTACGGCGATAGAGCTTGGGGCCGGAACAGGTAAATTTTTGTCTGCCTTTATTAGTGAAATAAATAAAGTAGGTATTGGCCTTTCTTGGTCTTAGTACCTTGCTATAAGAAAATTAAAAGAAGTCAGAACATGAAAAATTCACCGAACCAAAAAATGGTACTAATATTGGGTATCCAGATAAGATTTTAAGATATTATAAATGTAATGGACCCATGTGATATTTTTAACCAGCAGAGAAAGGTACTAATGTTGTAATATATGCATCAGGTCTCGTTGGCATTGCACTTGCTCAGTCTGCCAGAAGTGTCTATATTACAGGCAATTTATTTCAGTGTTCACTTTTTTTTTCTTATAAAAGAACTTTAAGGTTGCCTTATGGTTATGTGTGTAAAATATAAAATGTGCAATCATCCTTACAGATAAGAAATATTCTTGTACCTCTGTAATATAAAGAAAGAGCACCTTCCGTATAACTAAGCAATAAGAAAAATACGTCTATTTGCAATATCTTCTTCTAGAAAATGACCATACTAATTTCTATTCTCACTACCTCTGATGAAGTGAGAGGGTGAGTTTGGGTACATGCCTGTAGTCATGTACATAGCATTTAAAGATTTGCAGAGTACCTGTGAAAATTTCTCTCCTAAGCAAGAATATTTTATGGTATCAAACAGATAGAGGAATAGATATCTTAGACAATTGCTTAGCAAATGTAAAACGCTGCTCAAGACTTCTCGACTTACAAGAAAATCGACTACATGTACGTGAACTCAATTGGAATGAGCCCTGGCCTCCTTTTTTAGGAAATAATGATCTATCTCAAACAAGGTGAGAGTTTAACCCTTTAAATGTACATTCCTTTAGATTTAAGGTACGTACTTCTAATTTTGAGGTTTCTAGATAGTAACGAAAATGGACTCTTTTTTGCAATTATATGTCATAGTTTGCGAAAACTTCCCACTTGGTACAGTTTTGGGCAAAATATCTTTCTGATTGTTACAGAATTTAGGTTAAAATACACTTGGAGCTCATTGGAGATTGAGGAGGCAGACAAAGCCACAGTCTTACTGGCTGCTGATGTCATATATAGTGATGACCTTACTGATTTGTTCTTCGCAACCCTAGAAAAATTAATGTCACGTGGTTCTGAAAAGGTAATTGAAAAAAATAGTTGCTTCAAAGTGAAAACAAAAGTTTAGGTAAATTGCAAATTCATTTCTAGCCTTGTTGTAGCCTACCCCAACTTGTTTGGGACAAAAGGCTTTGTTGTTGTTGTTGTTGTTGTTATAGGTACATTGCAAATTCATGTTTTCTTTATTAAGCTTTCATCTAGTATTATTTAGTTGTAATCACAGAGTACGTCAGCATGTGCCAGTGCAGTTACACTACACAAAAGTATGTCTTGCCAATAACCTAAGACTTGAGTCCGAATTACCTCTCTATCTTGGCAGATAACCTGGATGAATTGTGGAATAATAATTAAAAGATGTGTGGTAACCTTTGTTATGTATATCAGGTCCTATACTTGGGACTAGAGAAAAGGTACAACTTCAGTCTTGATGAACTCGATGTTGTAGCTAATGGTTATTCACATTTTCGAAGCTTCTTAAAAGATGAATGTGGTATTTTCCTCAAAAGAGAAATAAAAAAAAAAAACAATAAGGATACATTCTCTGAAAAGCTACTAATATATAACACTTGTACCAGGTTGTGGGTTACTTGATTCTGCATCGTTCCGATGCTTCATTGGCAAGCAAGTTGATCTTGGGGAAATCCCTCAATACATAAGGGAATATGAAAGAGGGAAAGATCTGGAGATCTGGAAGATCACATGTTGTAAAAAAGCTTCACCATACTTAAGCTGAGAGTTAATTGTAATTGTGCTGTGTTCTATTGGGGATCCGAATCTGCTGCTTGTATTTGAGACAAGCAGGACTGCTTGTCTCGATCCGACCGCCACGAATCGATCGACCGTCACGGACGTCTGTGATTTGATTCAGGGGTAGATGTTTTGGCCGTTAGATGAGTTTTGAACAGTCCAGATCGAAACAAGCATGGGACAAGAAGGGATTTGACAAGCAGCGGATTTGGTTCCTTCTATTGGAGTGTTGAAATGTAAATTATCTTTGTTATTTACTGTGAAATAATCATTTAGTACTTCTGTAAACAACCAAATTAGCTCAGATGTAATTTGAGAAACACTTGTTGGAATTTGGAGATATCTAGATTACAATAACGATTTTGGACTACATGTTTAAAATTATATGTTTAATATCGTTACGTAAATTACTGTCTAACGTTAGTTACATATTAGGCAAATACATATTTCATTCAGATTTGGACTCAAAATGTGTAGAAAAATTAAATGAGTTAATTCTAATTATTAAGGGACCAATTATATTTAATTCAATAAAGAGATTGAGGAAGGGATTGAGGCTCAAACAGAAACAAAAATGTCAAGTCAGGGATACTCGACACCAAACGACAACACAGGTCGGCTCTTATTGGGGTCGGCTGGCACCATGGGTCAAAACGGGTTGATTTTTTTGGTTCTCTCTAGACATGTCAGTCTCCCATGTGTTCGAGTGGGTGCCCCTTTGCATTTTCTTGGTATTTTTTAGTTAGTTTCATATTTTAAAAGTGTTGTACAAGCTCAATTTTAGTATTACAAATTAAAAATAATTTAGCTAAAAATAGTATTTAGTTAACATTAAAATAATTTAGTTAACATAGTTTGCAATAGAAAGATAGAAGTCACATAGAACATTTATTCTGTCTTGATTCCTCAGTACAGTGGCGGAACCACTCCTGGGACCCACCTGGGCCAAGTCATCTGTTTGGTTGAGAAAAATATCAATAGAGTCCTTAATAAAATTATTTTAGCAACTCTAAATTCCTTAGTCCCGAGCACTCGGCACTGACAGCAGGCTGACAAAATCTAGTGAAATATCCCTCTCAATTTTTTTTCTGATTCCGCCACTATCTCAGTAAGATCATCTACATTCCTCTTGCTGCTCATGCACCCATTTGTATTTGTGTCCGGCCTTTCTCGCCTCTCCTATACTTCTTTGCACCTAAAAAATATTCAAGGTATGATCTATAATCTCCATTGGAACCTGTGAATTAACATTTACTCCTATTTGCAATGGTAGATTAATAACATCCAAGGACAGAACAAAAGATTATTTTAAAAACAAAATTTTCCTATTTGTTTGACACCATAGAGATACAAGCTTAATTGTAGTCTAATACATCTAAAAGATCTTCAAGAAGAATTTCTAAATATTATATTCAGTGGCGGGCCTGTGTAGAGGCTTGTGTTGCTAATTGATTTTGAAATGCTTTCAAGTACTAAATTTTATGTTAGATTCATAAAATTATAGTTCAAATTTAAAAAGATGACAATGTTTAATTTCAAACTGAATTATGAGATGCTTAATTTCAATGCAATGTATAGCTGCTTGGTTCCCATACAATTCAAAGAACTGCACTTCTAACAACTTCTACTTCCATATCTTTGAGAGGTATGCAAGCTTCTAATCTCCACAAACTATCAATGGTTGAACCAGAAAAAAAACTATAAAAAATTAGGAAGTGTCATGTCCCAGATGGGATCATGCAAGGTTATTCAACAGGGAATTGAGATAATTGAGCTAAATTGAAAATAAATGGGATAATTGAGATAATAGAGATGAAATTGGATATGAATAAGTCTTTTATTCATTGCTAAAAAGCCATTACAGAAAGATAAGATAATTGATAAAAGTGTTTGGTTCAACAGAATTCGCATAGACTAATAGGTTCTCCTACTGCCTTTATATAGATTAGGCAAACAAGGACTAAATTGCAAATAGAACTAAAAACAGGGTAGATAGGAAAAACTCCCCAATTAACTAGAACAGCCTAATCGACTCTGCACAGTTGCTGGCTTGTCTTCATTTTGTTCAGCACTTGGTATCTCCAGTTCTGTCGATTAATTGCTCTACAGCCCCCCGATACCCATCCAACGACTATCCACATTGATATCGTTACACCCTTTCCCTTCAAAACAAGCTTGTCCCCAAGCTTGAATAGAATAAAAGGAATTTAACCCACTGTAACAGAAGCAAAGCAACAAATAGTATGCTGTGGAACAGAAATTAATGAGCAACTTCACCAAAAGTTCATTGCAAGTTAACCTGTGCATTAAGCTCTCTGTAGAGCAATTTGTTGGTAGGTTGGAGAAATTGAGCCACCTGAGAAGTAGGGAGTGCAACTCACTAGCTTCAATTGGTTCCACTACTAAGGGATGCTGTGAGAGTGAGAAAACTGTGCACTGTTCCTTGCTGATAGTGTCCATACAAGTGTGTAAGATGCACATAAGTATGTCCATTGGTACAAGGTCTGGTGGTTGATCTTTAATACAAAAGTAGCCTCTACACCCTTTGCAATATTTATCCATGAAGTCTCCAGCTCTGACACATGTCCAATCTTTTGGTAACAAGGGAATTCAGTAGGTTCAATGGTTGAGATGTTGCCTTGACTGTTGCTTTCTCACCAACATATTCCTGAGGTTGAAAATTGCCCTCACTGCCCTTGTTATGTTTTCTTGAAACACATTTCTCCCAATTGACTAACTTACCCTTACCTCTTAATAGTACCATGGTAAGAGCTATCATTGCCTTGCACAATGCTAGCAGGACTTGATAGGCAAGACATAACCCTTTGGTATGGTCACAAGTTCTAACCAGATCTCCCATAAGACCCTTCAATTGAAATCTACCCTTCAGAAATAATTTGTGCAAAGGTTGAAATTTACCCCCAGGGTCAAATTCCAGCCAAAATCTGATAACATCTAGTACTAGTAATTCCCACTGAATCAACCTATGGCTAATAACCTCTCCCTTCTGCTGAAGTGATTTCTCTTGCCAGTCAATTTTCTTTGAACCATTCATTTGTGTACCAACAAGATTGCTCTCTTCAATGCCACTGTTTGGTAATAGTCGCAGGTTGTCCTTGTGAACCCTTTTTTGCCATCTTACTCCAATTCCCTTCACAATGTCAGGTAATGCCAAATGTGGCACAAAAATTATCTCCAACCCCTAATTCGAGCCCTTGATGTGCTATGACAGATTTTGTTGGCTTCTCTACCCTTTTCATCAGAAATAGAGAAATTTGAGGCACCTTTTGTATCATTGGTTCTATTGGAGCTAACTCTTCCGTGCACAGTCCTAACTGAGACTTCTCTGACTTAACAGTAGCATGTAACAAGTTCAAATTTAACAAGTGACCAGGGTCAGGATAATCTTTGGAAAGTGTCAGCATATGGGTCCTGAACACATCTCTCCTCCTCATGCAGTCTTGAGGAGTATGCACAGCACACAGGAACTGTCGAATAAACTTAGAGCAGTACCAATCAGGGGGTTTAGGTGGTATTACAACAGATATGCCATGCTTATTGTAATTTTCTTTTGATTAAGGGAAGTGAGTACAAACTCTAGATGATCTATCAACAATCAGCATCATGAAAGGCTGAATAATCATTACCTTTACTAATAAACTTTCAATAGGTAGAAGCAAATGGCATGAATGACAATTCGCTTTACCTATTGTGAATACCTCAGCTCCAGTAGTACCCAATTGCTCCCTGCTAGTTGGTTTGATTAGAGCCCTTAGTAAATCCGAGGAATTTGGGAGAGTTGCTAATTTTGAGTTAAAAATTTCCATACTGCCCTTTACTGCCATTGCTTGCTGTGATGTTGCACTGCCCCCTTGAGATAGATCTGTTTGATCATCTATTTCAAGGGTAGAAGGGGCAGTAACGGCATCTGTCCCGATCAGTGCACAACAAGTCTGTGACGGTTCCATTTCGAGCTCAGGTGGCTTTGGTGGAATGGAATTCGGGCATCTAGCTGCTGCAATTTCCATCGCTGGACCATGGGTGAAATTGCCGTTGTGCCTCAACTGAGTACCGAGAGGTTTAGGAGTGGTGACTCCTAGTGAAGTCGGTACGGTACCATGCTGGTTCTGAGACTGATGGAGTAGAATTGAATTATACTGCAAATTAACATCACTTTGTGCTACCTGGTGTGCTTGGAGCTCCGGCTGGTTTGTGGTGATGTCGTAGTTCCTTGATTCAAGTGTCAAGGATGCAGTATCAGTCTCGATCTGATTCTGATGTAAAAAACTGTGCTCAGATCTGGTGTCTGGTATGGTTTGCAGCTGATCGAAATATCTGTGTTGCTTTGCATTAGCACCATGTCTCCTCTCTGTGAGATCAGCAGCAGCAACTGAACCCTCTCCATTATCATGGACGCCACAGTTGGATTGAGTCGCAACGGTGGCGTCGTAATGGGTTGTAACAAGTTGTGGCTCGAGCTGAGTTGCATCGATGCTGCTATTATCATCTGGTTCAGGGTTTTGATTTTGGATCTACTCACAATGAGTTTCCATGAGAGTTTTGGAACGAACCGTTATCCCAAGATGTTGAATCGCTGCTAACCTTACTCTCTCCTCAAATATTGCCTCAAGCTTGGCCAATCGTGCCTCAAAGTTTTCATCGCCTGTTAGCCTGATAGTTATTCTCAATGTTGCTAGGTCAGCTCTCATTTGAGAGAAGAGCTGATCACGGATCTTTTGTGGAAGACGAGAACAAATCGCCTGAAGTTCTAGCTCTTTTGTGGAGAGATTGATAGGTGTTTGCGCTGGGTAAGATCGAGGTGCAAAAGCTCTAAAGGTCCAATCGGCCATGGCGACAGAGAGATATTAATTGAAATCTAGTGATGAAATTAAAATCAAAGAAGAACTAAGCCCCCGAAGGATCGGAACGGCTCTGATACCAATTGTCATGTCCCAGACGGGATCATGCAAGGTTATTCAACAGGAAATTGAGATAATTGAGCTAAATTGGAAATAAATGGGATAATTGAGATAATAGAGATGAAATTGGATATGAATAAGTCTTTTATTCATTGTTAAAAAGCCATTACAGAAAGATAAGATAATTGATAAAAGTGTTTGGTTCAACAGAATTCGCATAGACTAATAGGTTCTCCTACTGCCTTTATATAGATTATGCAAACAAGGACTAAATTGCAAATAGAACTAAAAACAGGATAGATAGGCAAAACTCCCCAACTAACTAGAACAGCCTAACCGACTCTGCACAGTTGCTGGCTTGTCTCCATTTTGTTCAGCACTTGGTATCTCCAGTTCTGTCGATTAATTGCTCTGCAGCCCCCCGATACCCATCTAACGGCTATCCATATTGATATCGTTACAGGAAGGATTAAGAGAATTGTTTGTACCGAATATATTCTGGATTGAGTATTGATATTCATCGTTCGGAGAGTATTAAACGCTGCCCGAAACAGCAGAATCGAAATCCTCCGCCACTGCCTGTCCCTTGTGTGTGCGCCACAACGCACAAACGAAATCACCGCCAAGAAATTTATCCTCTCTCAATCTTGCTCCTCTCTGATTTCTTATCTATCCGGAGATTGCTTTCAAGATACACGATTTTCTCTTGGTCAAGGTAGTTCTTTCTTTCTTTCTTTCTTTCTTTCTTTCTCTCTTTCTTTAGTTTTCCGTTAAGGGGATTTTTTTTTTGTCTGCTAAGTCGTAATTTTGTATGTTATCATAGATTTCTAAAGAGCGATTTTGAGATTGTTCTTAAGTTAGGAAATGTAGGAAATTTTCTTTGCATTTAGTATGTGGGGGTAGAATTGTAGGCAAGTTATTCCCAACTCGAAAAACATCAGGAATTGTGAATACCAATGGAACCTGCATTACATCTAAACGTGTTTGTTGAAATGTCTAAACGAATACTGAAATAAGTCTTTTGTATTTTCTAGCTCCATGAGCTACATAGAAAACCAATCTTTCACTTCTGGCCTCAAATGATTAATTACCTGGTTAGTACCTTTAATTCCATAAAATTGCTCAATAAAATAATGATCCATTACATCTGAAATTAGATTCCGTAGTACTTAATTATTAAATTCTTTAGTCTACATTTCAGAATTGTCAAATGCATGATTCTTCCATATTCTGGTAACTTATTTTGATTAAAGCTAAAGAGTACTACAAAGTTTACTCATTTGTGTTAAATTAATTTCAGGATTTTACATTTTCCTTACAAGAGGATGCAAGGAGGAGAGAGAGACAATGATCTAAGGTCGTTCTTTGAATTCTCCAACCTCACTTCAAATTCTCAAGTCAACCTAAATTTTCCAGATGATGTTCTTGCTATTGCGCAAGGCAATCAGTTGCAAAATGATGTCAGTCTTGAAAATAGAAATCTGATCCAAAACCCAAACTCTTCTCTTTTAAACCCGAATCCAAACCAAAACCAAGACCATCAACAACCCCTCTTTGCACCTTATGAAAATGTGCAATCAAACCCTAACCATAATGATTTCACTGAAACTCGGCTTCGATCACATTATCTGCTTGATGCAGAACAGTTTATGATCCCAAACCATTTGCATAATTTCCAAAATGAGCATATGGCCAGGCCATCTTGTAATCCTGATACCAATATTGCAAGCACAAGCACTTCCACGGGTGGAACTTATATTTCACGCTCCTCTCGCAGGAGGGGAGATGCATCGCTGTCTATTCCGTCTCAATCAACTGGTGGCTCAACCATACATCATCCCAGCTATCCTGGAACAGGAAGCTTTACATCACAACCTATGCAACAGAACATGGAATCTTTTGTCAGAAATACCCGAATGAGGTTAGACCCTGGCGAGGGAAGGCCTAGTATGGTGCAACTGGTATGGGTTCCTCCTAACGCAGCCCAGTACAATATGGGTTTTCCAAGACCTAGTCCTAACCCTCTTCGACCGATGAATAATCATGCTCTGGCTTCTAATACACTTTCAATTCCACCGACAGGACCTATTACTAACCCTCATCAGCTTATCGCTTATCATGCTCTAGTTCCTAATCATCTTTCAATTCCACTGGCTGGTAGGGTTTTTTTCCCAACAGGACCAGCTCCAGCTCCAGCGTTAGCACATAGGGTTACATCTCAGTTCCGGTACACAGGTAATGAGGCTATATCAACAGAATTACCAACATCCCATCATCAACATGCCCAAACCAACACAGTATTAGCACAGCCATCACATGTTCAAAGGACTACCTTGCCCATAAGGGATATTGCTTCATCAGGAGCCTCTCAAGTTAGAAATCAACGTGTTTCACGACGTCGGTTGGTGCCAACATCATCAGCTGCGTCTGTATCTGTATCTAGTCACACTGCTTCAACATCACAAACAGGAAACAGTGGTACACTGGTAGACCAAGAGAGGCCTAGCTCCTGTCCACCCCATAGAACTAGTTTACCTGGAGGCACCTCTAGTACAGTACCATTACTAGCACGAGGTTATGAGGCTATATCAACAGAGTTACCACCATTCCATCATCAACATGCCCAAACCAATGCGGTACTAGCAGAGCCAGCACATGTTCAAAGGACTGGATTGCCCATAAGGGATATTGCTTCATCGGGTACCTCTCTAGTTAGAAATCAATGTGTTTCCCTACATCAGGTGGTGCCAACCTCATCAGCCGCATCCGTGTCTGTATCAAGTCACACTGCTTCAATCTCACAAACAGGAAACAGTGATACACTGGTAGAGCAAGAGAGGTCTACTTCCCGTCCTCCCCATATAACTAGGTTACCTGGAGGTACCTCTAGTACAGTACCATTACTAGCACGAGACAGATACAGACAGGTAAACAGTGGTATATTAAAATTACTGCATGTCCTTTTGTTGATTTTACAGAGAGCGTATATTTTGTTAATAGGGTAATAAGAGTCTGGTATTCTACAGCTTGAACTATGCATCCAAATATAGAACAGGAGTTATGCAGTGGAATAAAACTTGAATTACATGAACTGCTTAGATAACCATTGAAAAGCTAATACTTTCAGAATCAATTTCTTTTCAATTTATTTTAGTTCTTAATTTGATATTCGAAGATATTTTGTTGTCATAGTGTATTTAGATTGGAGGCAAGGGGTGCATGGTTTTAGTGTCTTCTTGAATTTGTTGGTTCTTTTGTTTCTTTTCTTTGGTTTATATTTATGATTTTTGTATTTTTTTTAAAAGAACTTTCCATATTGTAATTTAAGTATTTTGCTTATTATGCCAGGCAAGATACATTTTAAGGGCTCGTTACCCAGAAGCAAATGAACAGCAGCTAGAGGTTACTTTTTTGTCTATTCTTTGTAAATCAAATTCTTTTGTTTTGACTTCATATATCAAGAAAAAGCACAAGGCTAAAAATATGTTATATCTGGTCTCGGTTGCATTATTTTTGCTTTGAACCTTGCTTTAGAGTTTCGCTTCTTAAGGCATTATGCTTGCATTTCGTCAACAATGCACCAACATACAGTATGGTTTGTTTTTCTTCATTTTCATGAATCCTATCATCATATCGTGAGATGGAATGTAGAAAAAATAGTTAATATTGGCATTGATGCCTTTGCCCAGAAGAACTTCATTTTGGCAAGTATGATCAAGCCAGGTAGAATTAGGTGTTGCTTTCAAGTAACCAACAAACAGAACTTATGGTTGATGTAGTGCATGTTATTTGGGTTTTAACCTTTAATAATGTTGGGTTTTCTCAAAGATAAACTAAATTGTTGTTTTACAAAAAGCTTCTACTTAATTTTCGAATTAGTTAACTGTTATATTAGAGTAACCCTAGAATGTCCATCCTGTTTTCTCTTGTTGACCCAGGCTGACATTTACTGTTATTTTTTGTCCTCTTCATTCAAATTGCTGTGGAAACTCTTTCAATTACAGTAATTTCAGTTTCTAAAAATAGCACCCAGCATTTCTTATAAGCTAGTAACTTGTTAGATTATTTATATATAAGATTAACTGGTAATGCTGCATCACAGGTCAAGAAAAGTGACCACAGTATGAATTTGGCCAAGATAGTACAAACCTTTTAGATAGATAGTGGAATGTACCCATCTACTGAACTTCTCTTCCCAAAACAAGAACAAGAAATATGATAATATGTTGCACAGTTGCAGAGGTAAGGAATACGGTGCTATTTGTAAATTAGGGCATACCACAGCATTTAAGGCATCTTCAGAAATAGACCAATTAATATGGTTGTCATCTTATTATGATGATAGTCATGCCATTATACCATTTTGAAACCAAAACTGACTTGGAACTTGGTGTGAAGTTTAAATGTTAGATAAAAGAAACTGATTAATTGAAACTTCTTTTCCAACAGGTATTACTACGAAGAGCAATACAGAGGCTCCATGAAAGGAGGCAAATGGATAGGTACTATGGCTTGCGTCTTGATATAGATCATATGTCTCATGAGGTACTCAACTACTCATTTAGCTTAGAAACTAAATTAACAAAAACATCAACTCTTAAAAGAGCTGGCACCAGAGAGCACGGTAGTTTAGGTATTTTTGTGAAAATGGAAAAGCATAAGATGAGGGCTGAGGGCCTGAGAACTCATCCCTCTTTTTTCCATTTTTAGCACCCAATACATCATTCAAAATTCTCTAAAATAAAAGCCAATTTTTCTTTTATTTGCAACTAGCACTCATCCATAGGTTCTTGTGAAAGTATCGGCACTCTTTTGTCACTGATAGTTTATCTCATGTTCTTCTTTATTGTACATACCCAAACTGAACTAACATCATGCGAGTAATAATTGGTAATGTTTGAATGAATCTACACGAACTTAGCTTTCTTTCGAAGTTCTGGGTTTATGTATTATGAGATTGTTTCAATAGATTAGTCAAAGAGTTAACTAAGAACAATTTAATGAAAAGTGGTCATTCTTTTAATTAACGTTACTTTTATCTGTTTTCTGTTATTTGCAATTCATTCAAAAAATAATTGCATAATTGCATCAGAAACTGTGACTCTGGTGCCAAGTTCAGCAAACTATGTGTGCAATTCACATAATGCCTCCACGGTTACTACTATTTTTCAAGGGAAGAGATGCATTTTTTTCTGTTTTAGAACACATCCATTTCTTATTTCGCTCTTTCCAGGAGTTACTGGCATTAGGTGAAAGGATAGGAAATATAAACACAGGTGTCAGTGAAGAAATTATAAACAAGCGCATGAGACAGAGGCCTTTCTCAGCATTGTTAGAAAATGAATCCGGACCCTGCAGCATCTGCCTGGTATTAACATTTGAAACATGGTTGACTCATGCTGAAATCAGACCATTATATTCCATTTCAGAAAATCTTTTACGCCTTCTCCTGCAAAACTTGAGACTAAAAATACACAGAACCTTTATGATGAACAGGCTTGAACTTGTATGTCATTCGTTTTGGTTAAGATTAGGGCTCTGTGTAATAGATTCTGATCCAGTCAAGTACCAGTACAGGCTGATCATGATAGTAGCATGTGTCAAAATCACAAGTGTGATTCTTTCACAAGCATCTACTCGTGCCTAGAGTGTGCACCATGTCAAATTGCTAGAAAATAGCTCGAAGCAAGCCAATTCTGACAACCATTCTGATACGAATTACTTATTTGTTTAACAGGAAGAGTATGAGGAAGACGATCAATTAGGGTTGTTGGATTGTGGGCATACTTTCCACAGTGAATGTATTAAAAAGTGGCTCGCTCAAAAAAACTTATGTCCAATATGCAAACAGCCTGGCATTAGAACCTGACATTTCCACAGTTGATAAACAGATACTAGAAGAATGTTTGAGCTTATTTTCTATTTTTTTCTCGTATTTTTCTTGAACAAGGCGATGTTTATTCTGTAAATTGGTAATTTATAATTCATGAACAGAAAAAATATTTAGTACTTTACCTTTATTGGGGCTGCAATCAGAACTCAAACATCTTTCCCTCTCTCTCTCTTTTGAAAACTTTGCAGGAGCTGTTAAGGTGTTTGTAATTAAATTGAAACGTCAGTCACAACAAATACATCATCCTTTGTCACTGTTCTTGACCTATCGATATAATATTACTTCCCTTTTTTTTGAAGTTAAGCACGATGAATTGAACTGGATTGAATGATAAACATTTGACACTAAAGATAAATCTTGCTTGATAATGGGGTGCGCTCAATTTAATGTTCGCAAAATTGCTTGAACAAATTTAATGGGGCGATTACAATTTCATTTATTTTATTTATCTATTGCTATATTTATATATTGGAATAGATTAGATTGAGATGAGATGATGAGACTGTTTTAATTTTATATTGATATATTGTATATATAATTTTAAAAGTAAACATAATAATAGATTATCAAATATATTATAAACAACAATTTTGCTCAAAGAAAACTTATGAACATACAATCAGAGAAATATTAAGGAAACAAATAAATGTATTCAATTGTAATCTTTCATGTTCATTTGTAAACTAAAATGATTTCTATTCTGTGAGATAGAAATAAAAGTCTCACCATTCGAGTTTTGAATTCATGACCATCAATATAGATATTGATTAAAATAAAATATTATTTCGAGAGAAAAAATCACTAGACCTATAGAATAAATTGACAGTAGTGCCTTGAGTCTTGACCATTTTTAATTTAATTCGTATAATATAAACCATTTTTAATTTAAGAGCGAAATGAGCCTTCACCGTTCACATTAATTCCTGCATGATTACTGATTTAGCATTTCTCAAAAAAAAAAAAACAACCATAAATAATCTGGTAACGAAAACATAAAAGATGATCATCAACAGTTAGAGCTAATTGGACGGTTGTGATTATAATTAATTTGATGGTCTAGATCGTTCTGAAGAAGTATATCGTCATTAAATGGGCGCGGATTATTACTTGATTTAATTCTTTAAATATATGTGTGCCTTTATTAAAAAATTTAGAATGGATTCTTTTGAGAGAAAAATTAGAATGGATTGATCATATTATATTCACGGAATGTTTGTCTAATTGATATGATTCTGTTTAGCCTATTCCATGTCTAATTAATTTTACAGACGCCATTTATGCCATAACACATTAACACTCGTTGTTTTTTTTACAAACATCTTATGTATAAGTGTATGGATCAGATTTATAGTGTTGAATTTCAAATTAAACTTGTTTTGCTGATTATCAAGATTTCGACAATAAATATATATCCTCACATTTTCATAAAATAAAATAAAAACATTTCCACTGAATTCCCTATTTGAAAATATCATGAAAATGTATGTCAAAACACAAAATACCAGAAAACTAATATATGTATATCAGTATACATCAATGCCTACAATTTCCACTTTCCTGAACAAACGCAATAGTTCAAAACTTCAAAGAAAAAGAGGCCATGACAAAGCACCAGACCAATGAAAGCATACATCACTCTTTGTAGGTGATGGTCCTATTAGGTGTGAACCAAACATAGGTAGTTGGTTCCTCCACATCATAGAATCTTGGGTTGTACGTGTGATCATCCATTGAGTAGAATACTCCCCTCCTATGATCTCTATCATCAAATTTTGGCAAGAATATTCCATTCCTACAACTTTTAAGTGGAGAAGGGGCAGCAAGAGAATTTCTGAAGCCAAGAAAAAGTGTGATATTCCCCAAGTCCTCTAGTTTACTCCAAACCATTTTTGATTGGTCCAGCTTGAACACACGAATAGGATCCATGTTATCCGTTCTGAATACAGCTATCAAATCATCATGGAGCTCTAGCAAGGTGCAACATGCATGTCCATAATCTGGTATATCTGAATATATTGGCTCTGGTTTAGAAAGAACCCTCCATGTCATCTTATCTGGATTGAAAACCCCGAGTTGTCCTATGTTATCCAAGCAGTACAACTCCCCCTTAAACAACACAGGATTGTTTATGGTTCTATAAAACAGGGTGCCAATTTCGGGCGTTGTTTTCATCCACACTTCTTGTCCTGGATGCCATGAATGTATTGCAAGTTCATCATCGTGTGCAAAATTAAATGCGAAAGCTTGAAAGTTTGGAGAAGTCGGTACGCCGACAAACGAGATACACTGGTAGTCACGCACATGCAAAGGTGGAAGGTTGATGACCTCCTCCGTCATGGGATTCAATATGAATATTGCATTACCTTCTGAAATAATTACCCAGCCATCTCTCGAAGAATGAAATGCAAGCTGCTGAATAGCTGAAATGGCATTGATTTGGAGCTTATACTCATTACCATTCACAGGGTCAAAAAACTTGCATGTTCCATTGAAGATATTTGGAGTGTGCATCAGCCATGGCCATGCATTGGCTTCAGGAATAGATTCGGAAGTCAATGCCCAGGACTTGCAAACAGTTCTGACTCGTAAACAATCCACCAAACTCAATCGCTGGAAAAGGAACTTCACCAAGTCTGCTGGGAGATCTGTCCATTGTCTTGAAATTTGCTTGTTGTTTAGATTTTCGTCAAAATTGACACTTTCCTAAGAAAAAACATTCAGCAATAAAAATTGAATGTTATTTCTTTCATTGTAATAGTCATCATAATGTCAAGTTACTCAAAATAAAGAATGCAGATTTTTATTTTATCTCCAATAGATAAGAAATAAAGAAGGCCTCTGCAAATTTGTATTTTCATTTCCAAAATTGTTTAGACTCGTACATCCCGGTGCACGTAGCTCCCGCTCGCGTGGGGTCCGGGGAAGGGTCGGACCACTTTGGGGCCATTGTACACAGCCTTTCCTGCATTTCTACAAGAGGTTATTTCCACGACTCGAACCCGTGGTAACAAGGCGACAACTTTACCATTGCGCCAAGGCTCCCTTGTTTAGACTCGTAAATCCATTGTATTATATTGTTATTCTACGAACCAACAGAATGTCATTGTTTAGCAATTAGCCTAGACCTAATTATTCATTTGGCCATATGGATTAGTTGCATTATCTACTTTTTAACTTTGACAATACTCTTATATCCAAATGACGCGTTGGTAACCAAAGTTGTTTATGCATTTCTCAATTCTCAATGCTAGGTACAATTTATCTGCTTTCAGAAAAAAAAGACACTACAACTACAAGGTAAACTAAATTTGAGGTGGCATGCAAAGAGCTAAACCAAAGTTCACTAAATTTAGGTTATTTTGTTTTTCAACTCTTAAAGAAAAAATAATCATCATACTGTGCAATTATAAAGAAGAATTTTTACAACACAGAATCTCATGTCGCCCAAATAGAATTTTAGACAGCATGACCAAAATTTTCCTACAATAAACCAATGTTGCCATGACTTGATTAACACATTCTTGTTTGGATATCAACATACCATTAGCATAATCCTTTTATTTTCAACACTGAATTGCTAGTAAGAAATTTAGCTACTAAACTAAGTACACTAATGCAAAGGTACTGACCTTATTCAATTCCACAACATCAGACGATGCTTCAATTTCGATGTCTTGCATTCTGCAAAAACCAAGATAAAGTCAAACTCAATGCGACATTTACAAATAATGAAAGAGAGGGGTGCAAAAAGGTTTACATTGGTAGAGGGACAGTCCAAAAAAGCTCAAGGTGGAAGTTGTTTTTAGCTTCTGGGAATACATTATTGAAGCTATATGTTTGATCTTCCAAACAAAATTTGTAGAGCCTCTCTCCATCTGAGCATGGTATAGTAACATATATGCAGTTCGGTTCTGCTCCAACCTCTTTTGCACAGAAAGATTGACTGTATGTTCGAGATAAGAAAAATGCTTGATCACCAATACTTGACATGTAGTCCCAACATATTCCCTCATGGTTTTGTTCGTCTTCTTCAGACGGCTCGTACAATCGATAGACCTCGATGTGTGTAACATTTTGGCCAACTCCAAACAAGCGAATACTCACCAAGAACAAGCTATTGCAAGACTCAACAAAATACTTGTTTATCAAAGTAGGTATCGGGTAATCATGGAAAGGATATGAAACTGTCATCTGAATACAGCCCTCAACAAGATAAGAAAAATCATAGACAAATATTTTCCACACATTGTTGAAGAGAAATAGTCGCCCTTTATATATTATATGTGTATCATTGATAGGATTTAACTGCTGACTATTGCGAATGATTGGCCAATTGGTCCACACTTTATCATGTAGGTGGCATAATAGAATGAAATTGTCCCATAGAGGAACAAATGTAGTTATACTATCAGGCGATGTTGGAGATGATGTGAGGCAAAATGTACCATACATGAACTCCACTGGCTCTGGAAAGGGAGGCAGATGGACCTTCAGGTAAGATACCAGGCTTAGAAAAAAACATTCTCTTGTTCGTTTGTCAATCAATAGCACCCACTCTCCAAAGCAACCGAGGCAATTCTTCCCTTGCATATCAGGTATGTTGCTTTGTTCCATGCTCTTCTTTATGGGATTAATATAGGTGCAAGTATGCTCCTTTTCTCCATGAACTTTAATAAGCAAAGTTTGCCTACTAAAGCTAGATGCGGATCTATCCTTGCTCATCTCTTATGCGTTGCAGCTAGCTCTTACACCTATAAACACTTTAAAAAAATTAACTGAATTACCAATTGCATAGTAACAAGTAAATTGTAGTAAATTGATATATCAATCAGGTCATGAGTCATGACCATGCCAATCATGTATTGTTGGCAGCATTGTATGATTCAAGATTCAAGTGTTAACTCAATCCAATTCACAAGCAATTCAGATCCAAATTGATATATTAGAATATTGATTAGGTGATACCTAATGATAATCAAAATCAAATTTCGTTACTTCATGTTTGACAAGGATCATCAATTTTGATGCACTGAATTCATGGTGATATTTCTTGATGACGATCTTTTCCGAAAAGGTTTTAACTTTTACTGACCCGCTAAAGACAGTAGAGAATCCAGTCAAGAAAAATTAATATTTCTGACCGTCGAAAATAATATTTTTTTTATGACCAACTTTTTTCTCTCTATGGGTACTGCTGGTAAGAAAATACAAATTAAGAAATTAATCCCAATAAATAATCTCAAAATAGAAACCGCCATTAAAAAATCCAAATAATAAATTATTTTTGTTAAATTCTAATTAATGAGGTTTAGAAAGATTTAATTATTTTCAAAATTGTTATAGTTTACTAGCTACAAATATACTTGGTACTAATAATTGGGCCTTTTATAGTCTCAAATTTATCATAGCATGCTAAATATGTGGTTTAGATTTGAAAAGTGAAAGCTATTGCAAAGGGTTAGATTACTAGTCATAAAGAAAAATTATTATTGCAAGGGAATAGTCCCTGAAATAGCCAATTATTAGACCTACTTTGATATACAAGTATTTTGTTATACATAGTACCGAGTGATGTTATACAATTACTCATACAACCTAGATATAACAGCATCTATATATATAATCCGATCACAATAGTCAATTATTAGACCACAATATAAATTTAAATAGATTGTTTTGGCCCTCCAACATGCAATGTATACTTGTAAAATTGAAATCATATTTTGGATATGATTTACATACTACATGAAACAAATATCATGCACGTACAATATATGAAATTTTAAGTATTTTGTACCATTCATAGAATTCGTTGAAAACTGCAACAAACTAACCTATTTGCGGATGGAGGAAAGATTAATAAATCCATGATTTTGCAGGTCTCACAAATTGTTCTAAATGGGGTAGTGTAGAAAATTATAATTTGAGAAGAAAATGGAGATGTACTGCGATGTCTTTTGCTTGCACCTTTTCTCGTATGAAATGACAATCAACTTCAATGTGTTTTGTTTTTTCGTGAAATACGACATTTGAAGCAATGTGTCTTGCCGCATTATTATCGCAGTACATCTTCATTGGACCCTTGATTGGAAAATTTAATTCTCCAAGCAATTGTTTGATCCAAGTGAGCTCACTTGCGGTGGATGCCATGGCTCGATATTCCGCTTCCGCGCTTGATCGTGCCACGACATTTTGCTTTTTGCTTTTCCATGTGACTATGTTTCCGCCTACAAATGTGCAATAGCCGGTCGTTGATTTTCTGTCAAAGCTTCCGACCCAATCTGCATCGGAATAGCCACATATTTCGTTAGAATTATTATTTTTCATCCATATACCCTTTCCGGGTGATTTCTTTAAATATCTTAAAATTCTATCAATTGCATCAAGGTGGGGTTTCCTTGGTGCATGCATGAATTTGCTTACTTGACTTACGGCATATGATATGTCGGGTCTTGTTACAGTTAGGTAAATCAACTTGCCTACAAGTCTTTGGTATTGAGTAATATCATCTAACGGTTCACCATCCTCCGAATTTAATTTACAATTGCTATCAATAGGGGTAGATACCGGTTTGGCCCCTAATTTTCCCGTTTCTTTCAACAAGTCCAAAGTATATTTTCTTTGTGAAATAAAGAGACCTTTGGTAGAGTGTGCAATTTCAATTCCTAAAAAATATTTTAACCGACCAAGGTCTTTTATTTCAAATTTTTCTTTCAAATATTTTTTTATTTTGTTATTTTTTTCACAATTGTTTCCGGTAACTATGATATCATCAACATATATAAGAACAACAGTTGTATCTCCATGCTCATGTTTTGAAAACAATGAGTTATCGGATTGGCTTACTCTAAACCCGCAATTAATTAAAAAATGAGATAGCTTGCCATACCATGCTCTTGGAGATTGCTTGAGGCCATAAATAGATTTCTTTAACTTACAAGCTAAATTAGTATCGTATTCCTTTTTGTGACCCGGTGGTAGGGACATATACACTTCTTCTTCAAGTGTCCCTTGAAGAAAAGCATTTTTTACATCCATTTGATATAGGCTCCAACCATTATTTATTGCTATGGATAATAAAATCCGTATGGTATTCATCTTTGCAACCGGTGCAAAGGTTTCTTGGTAATCAATACCGTATGTTTGGGTATAACCTTTGGCAACTAATCTTGCCTTATACCGTTCAATGGTACCATCACTATTGTATTTTATTTTATAGATCCATTTGCAACCAACGGTTTTTTTTTCTTTAGGCAATTGAACAATTGTCCAAGTATCATTTTTTTCTAAGGCGCATAACTCTTCTTTCATGGCCTTAGTCCAAGTTGGATTCTTTTTTGCTTCGTCAAAATTTTTTGGTTCTTCATTTTTGGTTATTGCACTTAAGAAGGTGCGATGGTTATGGCTTATTTTATCGTATGAAACATAATTTTGGATGGGATATTGAACCTTGTAGGTTACGAAATCTCGTAACCTTGTAGACGGCTTTGATGGACGAGTTGATCTTCTCAATGAGACTTCTCCTCCAACATCGCTACTTTCTTCCTCCCCTCCTTCTTCTTCTTCGATTTCAAGAGAGGTTTGGAACGTGTTGTCATGCTCCCCCTCACTTGTGTCTTCGTGATTTGAATTTTCGATTTCTTCTTGCACATTTATGTCTTCAACTCTTCTTGGTATATTTAATTCATACACAATTGGAGACATAGAAAAAATTTGGTCCGGTTTATTGGTCTCACCATTGTTAGAACAAGTCTTTTGGTAAAAGGGTTCATTTTCTCGAAATGTTACATCTCGAGAAACATAGAATTTTTTATTAATTGGATCATAACATTTATAACCCTTCTTGCTTGAAGAATATCCAAGAAAAATAGTTTTTATAGCGGTTTTGTCCAACTTATCAATTCTTTGTGTGTGAACAAAACATGTACACCCGAATACTCTTAAGTGATTTATAATCAACTTTCTTTTGTACAAAATTTCCAAGGGGCTTTGGTAGTTAAGAATTAAGCTAGGTAGTCTATTTATTAAGTATGTAGCGGTAAGAACCGCTTTCGACCAAAATCGTTTTGGAACATTATTATTAAATAAAAGAGATCTAGCTACTTCTAATATGTGTCTATTTTTTCTTTCGGAAATTCCATTTTGTTGAGGGGTATAAACACATGTGGTTTGATGAATGATTCCTTTTTGTTTTAAAAATTCGGTGAAATTATTGTTAATATATTCCGTACCATTATCGGATCTAAAAATCTTAATTTTTGTGTTATATTGATTTTCAATTTCGTTGCAAAATTCTTGAAATTTTGAAAATACTTCGGATTTTGATTTTAACAAATACATGCAAGTAGTTTTTGAAAAATCATCTATAAATAAGACAAAATAATTAAATCCATTATATGAAGTTAAGGGTGCCGGTCCCCAAACATCGGAATGAACAAGTTCAAATGGTTTTTTTGATTGTGTTGTTGATGAGGGAAATGGTAATCTCGTTTGTTTAGAAAAGATACATGCATCACATGAATTTGATTCATAATTTAGATTTGGAAATAATTTCCGAAGAACATTATTAGATGGATGTCCAATTCTTCTATGTCATAAATTGCTTAAGTCATCTTTTTTAATATGAAAGTTCATTTTTTGATAATTAAAAACATAAAGACCGTTTTCAAAAGAACCTTCACCAATAATTTGTTTGGTTATTGATTCTTGAAAAATTACATTTTTAGATGAAAAAATAGCTTCACAATTCAACTCACTTGTTATTTTTCCTATAGACAGAAGATTGCAAGAACAATTTCCTACATGCAAAATATTTTTTATTTTTCTTGAAAATAATTCAATTTCACCAATTCCTTTAATTTTCATTTTCTCACCATTAGCAACAGTCACAAAATTAATGTCATTTAATGGTTGGTAATTATCTAGTATGTTTTTATTACTGGTCATATGGTCTGTTGCACCAGAATCAAGTATCCATTTATCATGATCATTTTATTTGTAAAATTGGTCATCTTGAGGCCTAAATTGGTACATTTGTAATTGGTACATTTGTTTTCTCCCTTTCTTTTTTCTGAATTAGGTAAGAGAATATTTAAAGTGTGGGTTTTACCAAGCCCACAAGAATGTATTAAATCTGAACCTTTATAATCGGTTGGAACATCTTTTTGCTCCATCTTTTTTGGATCCCTCTTAGCAGTGCCTCTGCCTTCCCGTTTTTGAAATGGCCGAAGAAAAGGATTGAAAATCCAACAGCTGACCCTCGTGTGACCTCGTCGTTTGCAATGATTGCACCGAGTGGACGCCTGACCTTCTCTCCTTTTTTTCTTCTCGCCATCATTATGGCTCAAGATTTTTGTAACGGGATGTTGATCTTGAAGACTGCTGTTAAGAGTTGAGGTTTTTGCACAAGCTCGATTTTTATCGTTGGCTTTGTTGCTGGACATAGCAACCACTTGTGCCCAAGTGAGTTTTTCTTTCTCTTTGACTTGGACAGCGGTGATTTTGGAAGAAGAGACCTTAGCCATTAATTTTGCGGAAGCTTTTCTGGATCGAGCAACAACCTCGCTCTGATACCATGTAGAAAATTATAATTTGAGAAGAAAATGGAGAGAATAATATTGCATTGTATTTCTAGTTGTTGTATATGTTTCTACATTTACATGGCTATTTATATCCAAAATATAAAAAACTAGTCGTTGGCTAATATAGCCGTTATGGCTTTGGTGAAGTGCCAACGGTCATATGACCGTTTATTTTTCCAACAGGTAGTACTAGTACGTGCCATGAACAAAATTTGTGCAAGAGAAATATTTTGTACGTTGGTTAGACGAAAATCATTTTACTTAATTTGACATACGTAAGCTCATAGAAAATAAATAAAATAAAAAACAACAAACGAGAACCAACGATCTTTGCTTCTTCTAGTTCTACTACCACCGAGTACTAAAAGCAACGACCCTTGGAAAATCAAGAATTCGAAACTATCATTTAAAATTGAGCGACTATGATATTTCTTTATCTAAAAAGAAGGGGGGAAATAAAAGAAAATTTGACAAAATTCTCTGATAAAAGCGAACCTAGTAGATCGAGGACCTCTACGGCACCGATCGAATTCTGGAAGACCTTTTCGAAACGCCTTTCGCCTTGAAGAGAACGAGTTTATATTGCTTCCAAATATACTGAGAAGACAGATGCAATGCTAGCTAGTTATAAGTGTTCTAATTTAGATATGCAATTTCGGAGGACCGTTTTTTTTAATAATTAAAATTAAATTAATCAATTAATTATATTAAGACGAAAGATTAGCTGGGAAGTTCCAAAATAGAAACGAATCAATTAATAAAATTAAATGACCGCTGTTGTGGTTCACAACATTGGCCAATTAATAAAAACAAAGCAACATAGGTTTGAAATTAAGTTTGGGACATAAATTATTTTAAACTAATTCGTGTATTAAATTTGATTCGTATGCAAATTATTGAGCCTCTATTGTGCAGTTTTTTGCATTTCAGCTAGAAAAGTTCAATCAGGACCTAATACTAAAATGTGGGTTGAGTTCAACTCTGAGTAGATCAAATATGTTAAATACATCTATATAACCTTATTTGGGTTTCAGTCATTTAATATTTGTCCCAACCTGAACTTATAATTTATTTATTATGTGATACTGATCATAAATAGAATGTTCCAAACCAACCTTTCTAATTTTGCTTTTTTATGTTTGAAACCAGGTAATGTATGATGCTTTTAGGACTACATGCTGGAAAGCAATCTGAGGTATTGAATTGTACTTGCTTTAGGTGATGTTTGATGCTTTTGCTAGAATTAAATAAAATTCGTTTGTACCTGCCTAGAGAATATCTATCTTGCCACTATTATTTCTAACTTACAAATAGCCAATGTATCTTTAGAAGGTAAAAAGACCAAGTGAAATGAACAAGTGGAAAGCAGCTGTGTTGGTAGATAGTTTGTTGTGCTATTTGCTTCTGGGAACTTTGAGCTATTCAATAGTTGTATGAAAATTTTGTGAAGCTTATTTCTATTCACTAGCAAATCTGGAAAGGTTATGCATCAGGACTTGATTGCCATTTTTTATCCCAGATTATGCGTGGAATTTTTTAATATGTTTGCTAGGAGGGTTCTCAGCTTTCTTGATTAACAATTAGATTTTTTTTCGCTTTTTCTTTTGGAGGTTATGATGCTAATTTGTTATTTCAAGAATTATTGATAAATGGAAAAGCATTACATTTATGATTAGAGGTGGCAAATCAGGCGGGTCGGGCGGGTTCGGGTTCGGATTGGGCAGATCGGGTCAGTTTGACTTCAAAAGATTATCGGGTCACGGGTCTGATCAGGTCGGGTCGAGTCAGGTCTCGGGTCATCATGTGTTGATATTTGTCGGGTTTCGGGTCTTTTGGGTTCGAGTCGGGTCGGGTTTCAATTATCTCGTTTCGGGTCTTTCGGGTTCGGATCGGGTCGGGTTTCAATTATCTCGTTTCGGGTATTTTCGGATTTCGGGTCTTTCGGGTCGGGCGAGTCGGGTCAGTTTGTCTTCAAAAGATTATCGGGTCTGATCAGGTCGGGCCGGGTCGGGTCTCGGGTCATCATGCGTTGATATTTGTCATGCGTCATGCGGCTTGCATCATGCGTCATTGGCGCAACGGCAGAGAGGCGTCATGCAGCGTGCAGTGTAGTAGTGGTGTCATGCAGATTGTAGGAGCGGTGCAGCGTCACACGACTTGCAGCGGCGGAGTTCATTTTAGTCAAGACATGTACAAGTACAATATTAATTGATAGGTTGATAAGGTCAAATATTTAAACCAAAGTTTATTTTGGTTTGTTAAGTTGATCTCGGGTCTCTGATTTGTTGTGTTCGGGTCAAGTCGGGTCATCTCAGATTGCGGGTCATGTCGGGTCAGCGGGTAATGTGATCTCGGGTCATTTCGGGTTTCAGGTCATGTCGTTCCGGGTCGGGTCGAGTACCGGGTCATCTGATCTCGGGTCTTTTCGGGTTTCGGGTCATATCAAATCAGGTCGGGTCGGGTATCGGGTCATCTGCTGTCGGGTCTTTTCGGGTTTCGGGTCATATCAAATCAGGTCGGGTCGGGTATCAGGTTATCTATTGTCGGGTCATTTTCGGGTTTCGGGTCATATCGGACTACTCCGGATCGGACGGATTTGTCGGATCGGGCCGGGTTCTGCCACCTCTATTTATGATGGAGTGCTTTGTTTTATATTTTATATTACATGTGTTGTATGATTAAGTATAATTTGTCTGTGTAGATTACAATCTTATTACTTTTTATATGTGATGAAAAAACCTTCAAGCGGTTCTATCAGATTAGTGTTGAAGTGATAAAAAAAACCTTTAATTTGCGGTTCTATCAGATTAGTGTTGAAGTGATAAAAGGTTGTGAACGTATTTTAATTGCTGAATCTTTTTTCAATAGAATAAATACTGCCACCGAAGTTATAACAAATATCAAAATTTCTACGTGTGCACCTTTTTAAAAGAGAATAAATGTCTATTTACAGTATCATCGTATCATGCAAGTAAATATTGTCAATGCGACTAAATTAGGTAAGCACAAAGCATAAATTATTAAACATTTTACCCTTAAAAACATAACTGTTTTAGTATACCATATTTGGGAGTTTTTGAAATTTAGAGGAAAATTCCGCACGTCATGCGTCATGACCCACGCTCTCCGCTCCCTGTTGCATTTCGCTCTACGCACCACGCTACCCGCTCCCCGCTCCTCACTCCTCGTACCCTGTTGCTTGCTGCTTGCTTCACGCCTAACCCTCCATTATTCATGCTTTCAGAATATTATTTTTTTACTAAATTTGATTTGCTAAATGAGTCAAACTAAATAAAATACTATCTTAGGTTTACGTTCAGCGATATTTATTTTTTCTATTTTTTGAAAAAAATAATTTAACAAATTATGTTTTCGTCTACATTATTTTTTCCTTGATGTGCACGGGCACAATTACTAGTAAACTACTAACAACAGAAATAATTTCTTACCATAGTGTAAAGACTTGGAAGTTGCAATATAAGGACTTCGATATTGTAATATAACGACTCAAGTATTTGTAATATACACAAGTTTGTTCTTAATAGTCAAATTCATCCTCAGACTCAGACGAGTCTTTATAATCCAAATATAAACTACTAACAACAGAAAAGTTTGCTTATCGTATTATGAATACTTCAGAGTTGTAATATAAAGACTTGTGAGTTGTAATATAAAGACTTATGAGCTGTAATATAAAGACTTGAGAGTTGTAAGATAAACAAGTTGATTCCTAACAGACAACTTCAAGTTGATCCTGAGACAAATCTGATTAATTCAAATATAAACTACTAACAAATAAAGACTTGATGTTTCTAATATAAAGACTTGAAAGCTCCAATTTTGTTGTAGTTTTGTTGTATTTATAAATATAAAGACTTGGCTGTTGAAATATAGAGACTTGTTTGTTTTAATATAAAAACTTGCATGATCTAATTTTGCAATAATTTTGCTGCATTTTTAAATATAAAGATTTGTCTGATATAATATAAAGACTTTATTGTTATAATATAGAGTATTGTTTGTCCTAATTTAAAGACTGCACCATTACACTCTTGTACTATCAAAGCAAAAATAATAGTACTAAGGACGTTATGCATAAGAAAACTAGCAACAACATGCTTGAGGTACTTGGTGACTCCTTAGGTGGAGGTATGAGCTCTATGAGCAGTACCTAAAACATCATTTACATACAAATCAGCAAGAGCAGCAAGCTTTTTGAAACAAGCTGATCGACATAGTTCTATAAGGGCTCAAGCTCAAGAGAAGAGAACGATATCTCTAATCAGATCCCCTAGAATTACAAATCCGAGCAACGAAGAACAATAAAAATTACAAAAACAATATCGCACCTATGATAGATCTGATAAGTCCATGCCCAAAACCAAACGACGAAGCGACGAATCTGTCATACATCAACGATGGCAAAGAATTAGAAGAATCAGCGAAACACCGAGGAGGCGATACTCGATCAGCTGACCAAAGGCCCGTTTGATTGGTGACAGTGAGTGTCAAAGTCTTCAAACCATTCTTCTTCTTCGATCGCTTCAGCATCGCATGGTACCAGCGTTATGGATTATGTGGCGTACCAGCGATAGATCAAGAGAGGGAATGATTGATTTGTCGGAAGTGGGATGAAGCGTTTTGGTGGTGACCATAGCTTACTCGGAGGAGAGAGGATTGACGTCTGATCGAGAGCGAAGACAAAGCAAAAGAGAAGATGCACTAGAACATGTTCTAAGAATGAAAAATGGTGATGGATGTTTTATTGGATCGGGATTTGACTGAAATTAGAGACTAGCATTTACCAAAAATGAAAAAATTCGATGGATAAGAATCAAAGATACGATTGTTAAATTTGGGGACGCGAAAGGGAGACATGAGTGTGGAGACAATAATCGGGTGTAAATGGGTCGGGTTGGTCGGGTTTTGTATAGATTTTCAACTCATTAAATGTCATTCGAGTTGTAATATTTTCAACCCGTAACCAATCAACTAAAAATAAAAACTATCCATTCATATTTTGTTTAGGCGGTCGGGTTTTACGGGTTTCGCGGGTTTCACAAACTTCAATATTTCACACAATTTTTTATTGATACAAAAGTAAAAGTAACAATTAAAAATAATTTAAATAACACATTGGCGTCAATTCGTAGTAGAAATTAAAATTAAGAAGTTTGACAAAAAAATATACATACAAGTTTGTGACGAAAATTGAATAATTTTTTTATTGAAGCAGTATAATTGTCTAATTAAATATAAAAGGTCGGATTGGATTTCACCCACGTTTTATTCTACAATCCGTATTCACATATTAGATGTCGGGTTCGACAAATAAAAATCGTAACCGATCATAAAAAATCAAAATCCGCATTTTTTTTTGAATTGAGTTGATCGGATCGATCGGGTTAATCAAGTTAGTCGGGTTGGACTTAGACAATATATTTACTCTTTTATTATTTATTATTAACTTGAACCGTTTGTTATTTAATCGCGGAGAAATTTTATCCGCACAGGATTTGTTCAGCCTCAAAACCCTACACCAGTATAAATTCACTGCAAACCCTTCGGAACCTGCATCCGCCGCCTCTCTCCCTCCAAAACCTACATCTCTAAAGCTAAAGCTAAAGCTAACCATGGCTACAACTCCGGCGAGTGGATCAATCCCCGATGGCGCCTCGGTGCAGTGTTTTGGGCGCAAGAAGACCGCTGTGGCAGTGACGCACTGCAAGAAGGGCCGTGGCCTGATCAAGGTTAACGGATCTCCGATTGAGCTCGTGAAACCCGAGATTCTCAGGTACAAGGCGTTCGAGCCGATCCTCCTCCTCGGTCGCAACCGCTTCGCCGAGGTCGACATGAGGATCCGGGTTCAAGGTGGAGGTAAAACCTCTCAGATCTATGCCATCCGCCAGAGCATCGCAAAGGCTCTTGTCGCCTACTTCCAGAAGTACGTCGACGAGCAG